>CM033470.1:299419141-300019141 GCA_019447015.1 Hymenochirus boettgeri | reverse complement strand
TGGGGAGGTGCAGTGTGGAAAATCTATATTACAGTCACTCAGTGATGTCACTACCTCTCCCCCCATCTCTCCCTGTATTAATCATTTATATAGGAATCCCAGTTTATTATTGACCGATGCTGTTCGGTCCTTCTTTCTCTTTCAATAGAATGATGCACTAAAAGGTGCAAAAGTTTACCTTGCTATTGATCTGCAGCAGTCAATCAGATATTTTCTTACTGCAATAACCAGGCAAAAAACGCTCAAATTTGATTGCTTGCTGCAAATTTATAGCAGGGGCAACATTTGCACCTTTTTATTTCATCTGCCCCAGTGAGAATAAATGAATTCTGTGCTAACGTTTGCACACCGTCAATGAAAGATTTTCGTACAGGGCCCATTTTTACCCCTTAAAAATAATTTTTCCCTACATACATACCTTTCTCACTGGCACACCTGAGAAGGAATCTTGCTTTGAAGTCCTCCTGTCCCTCGCTTCTCTCTGACGCTCTTCCAGAATGGCAACGTCGATCAAGGCCATGAAGGTGCAGTAAATTATGTGGCAGAGACTGGCCATCAAGGTAAGATTCCTTCTCTCAGGAGCGTTGGAGATATAGGTAAGTATTGTGAAAGTGGGATGATTAATGTGGGGTAGAAAGTTTTTTATGGAGATGAACATTCCCTTTAATATACACAAAAGGCAGACACTCTGATTACTTCTAACAGATTACTTTTTGTTTTGAATTTACTGTAGTAAAAAATATGATAGTGAATTAAAGAAATAGTTCACTCCCAAAGTGAACTATTCCTTTAATGTATCGACTGAAGCACGGGAGGTTAAGGAGCTATGTCTTACCTCCCGATCTTCAATCAATAACTCAGGAGCCAGGGCCAAAGGTAAGTAGATTTACCTTTTGCGCAATCTACCGCTGCAGAACTCCAAATCCCCGACCGCTTCCTGGTTCTAATTCTCTATAGCGTGATTTATCGGGCATGTGCGCTAAAGAGAATTAGTACCAGGAAGCGGTTGGGGATTTGGCCTTCTGCAGCGGTGGATTGCGCAAAGGTAAATATACTAACCTTCGTCCCTGGCTCCTGCTCAGTTGATTGAAGAATGAGAGGTAAGGCATAGCTCCTCCTGGGCTTCAATCAATATATTAAAGGAATAGGTAGTTCACTTTGGGAGTGAAATATTCTTTTAAATATGCTGTCTTCATTTTAATTTTACCAAAAAAGAATTATAATTGTTTTGCACAACGACCCTTTGTGGAAAGTGTGGGTCAAATTGTTGGGGATAGAGTAAGATGCAAAGTAAGAGAAAGAAAGAAAATCCCCCTCTACCACAATAAACCTAATGTGCACTCAATCAATTTATATATTCAGGTGTACATTTAAAACTTAACTTTTACTGGTATGCATTAAAAAGTCTGCATCTTTAGCTTTGCATCAATATTAAAACCATGGTCTGTCCAAAGAGGAAACGTATAGAAACAAAGATAAACAGGGAAACAAACTCCCAAAGCAGCTTTATAACCCTAACAGTATCTATATGGAAAGCCCTATAGTACTCATGCTCTCCTAATACTCAGTAGACAAAGGCTAGCTCATTCCCTAACATATTGGCAGACCGTGATGTTCACATATAAAAGATCATAGTGAAAACATTGGTACTGTGAAGATCAAAAATCAAGAACAGTGGGCCCCTCCCTCAATACAGTCAATCAAGGCTATGACATCACAGCCAATGAATGACTGCTGTTTCAACTACCTTCTTTGCACATGCTCAAGCCTATAAAAAAAATTCATTGAGCAGAGGAAGGAGGCAAATACCTTTTGCCAGAAATGAATAGAACTTAGAATTAAATGTCTGGCTACAAATGCATGTAATAAGCTGGTAAAAATAGCAAGCTAATTGTGTTTCTCCACGTGCTGCCCTGTTATTGGATGCTATTCCAGACAGTTGCTTTTCATGCTCCTTTGGTCTTTTGTCCATCAATCCCTCAACTAACTAATGATTTGTGATAGCTGCATTTAAAATTAGTATTTAAAGCAAGGGGAGAGCATACAGTTACTATATTAGTCATATGCTTAATAGTTATTTAAATTATTTAACACTTGTGCCATGGAGAAAATCTATAATTTTTGCTTAATCTTGATATAATAAAGTCCCATAATATGACGTATCATCAAAAAATATAGCTGCGACGATTCTTCTATTTTGCCTAGCGAGGTCGAGTATTGTTTACCAATATTACCAAACTCAATTGTTCAATAAGTAAGTATTCCTATTGTTTCAAGAAATCATTTAAAGGGAAAGTGATCAAAACAAGTTTAATAATTTCGAAATAAGGTTGCAAAAATATTGTCTGTATTTATTTCTGCAGATAGTTAAAGGAAAAGTATTCCACATTAGTTTAATCATTTAGAAATAAAATTGATGAAAATGTCTATTTCTGCAGGTATTGTTGTTAATGTGATTTGTTAACCATAATTATTAGGTCTGACTTACTATGGAAGGTATTCAAACCTATTTTAGAAAAACAGGGTTCCACAAGTTTAACCTAGGTATGTATCCTACATTATGTTGTATTTGGATTGTACTGTGTCTACAGACCTTTGCTGACCATACTTATTGGGACAATCAGATCATGTGCTTGTGTATCCATGTGGTCGCCATGTTGCATGAAGGTCATTCACAGAAAGACATACTGATTTTTTTCCTTCATTCCTCATGGTGCTAACAAATAGTAACATAGTAATTCAGGTTGAATAAAGACATACGTCCATCAAGTCCAACCTATTCATTTTTTTAAACCCTTCCTAACAGTTGATTCAGAGGAAGGCAAGAAAAACCAGCTAAAAGGGGGGGGGGGGAATTCCTTCCTGACTCCAAACGGCAATCGGAAAGTATCCCTGGATCAACCAGATCTACTGTATATGTATTAATAACAGTAATTCTGGAATTAATACGTCCATCAAGTCCAACCTATTAATTTTTTCTTAAATCCTTCCTAACAGTTGATTCAGAGGAAGGCAAAAAACCCAGCCTGTAGATGAAACTTCTTTTCTTCCAACCTTAAAGGATGTCCACGAGCCCTCTGATATGACCTATTCGTAAACAATGCACCAGAGAGTTTATTGTATGGCCCATTTATATATTTGGAGAGGTTATCATGTCCCCACGCAAACGTCGCTTCTCCAATGTAAACAGCCCTAACTTGTCTAATCTGCCTGCATATTCAAGCCCCTCCATTCCCCTTATTAATTTAGTTGCCCTTCTCTGAACTGCCTCAATTTCCAAGATGTCCCTTTTGTATATGGGATTCCAAAACTGCACCGCATATTCCAAATGTGGCCTTACCAGTGCCTTGTAAAGAGGGAGAATAATATTTTTCTCTCTTGATTCCATTCCCCTCTTTATACAAGACAATATCTTGCTAGCTCTAGCTGTTGCTACCTGGCATTGTTTGCTACAGCTAAGTCTGTTATCTACCAGAACCCCCAAATCTTTTTTCATTACAGATTCACTTAACAGAGTTAAGGGATTATTAAATCCCAAATTCATCACCTTACATTTATCAACATTGAATCTCATCTGCCATTCTGCTGCCCACATGTTCTTGCACATCATTTGAAGTTTGCAAAGCTCTGCATAGCTTAGTGTCATCAGCAAACACAGAGATCTTGCACTCAGTGCCCCCTTCCAAGTCATTTATAAACAGAATAAAAAGAAGCGGCCCCAGTACAGAACCCTGAGGCATTCCGCTTAGAACTTTGGCCCACATAGATGTAGCTCCATTTACCACCACTCTCTGTTTGCGATCCAATAACCAGTTCTCTATCCATGAACAAATGTTTTCTTCTAGGTCAACAGTCCTCAGTTTATACATTAGTCGCCTATGTGGCACAGTATCAAAAGCTTTCGCAAAATCCAAATATACCACATCCACTGCTGTGCCTGAATCCAACTTCTTACTGACTTCCTCATAAAAAACAATTAAATTTGTCTGGCATGATCTATCTCTTATAAATCGATGCTGACTACTACAGTTTCTGACAAAAGTCTTGTTGCTTGTGTACAAATAGACCTGAAGTGCCGCTTAACAATAATTCTAATGCAGATTTTGTTTCAATAAATGGTTAATTATACCCCAAACAGCTTTTGTAATAATGTTTCAATGCAAAACGAAACTAACAAAAAGTATTCTAATATTCACAGCTTGGTAAAGCCCATTGAGTCAATTTTTGCAAAGACATAAGTGTTGTCGCCTTGTCATATGGGCTTCACCTGTGACTAATAATGGATCAATTAGGTGTCAGGGGGGTATAAAAAGAACCCCAGTACACTAGACCTTCACATCAACTGCAAATAGACCTCTGCAAACATGCCTAAGATTCACTCTGAGACTAACGTGTTGATTATCAAGAGGTTGAAGACCGAATCCATGGCTGATGTGGCGCACACCTTCAATGTCTCTCAGCGTCAAGTTTAGAGGATAAAGAAAAGATTTGAAGAGACTGGAGAAGTTTTTGACAAGCCCAGGTCAGGCAGACTCCGCAAGTCAACTGCTCGAGAGGACCGTTTGTTGGCTCGAAAATCCAAGGCAAGCCCATTTTCAACTGCAGCAGAGCTCCAGAGACCTGGTCACCTGAAAACCCTGTGTCAACCAGAACAGTTGGTTGGATTCTGTCTCGAAATGACCTCCATGGTCGAATCAGTGCCCATAAGCCACCACTAAACAAAAGACAATTGAAAAACCGTGTGGCATTTGCCAAGTCCCACAGCCTGCTAAAATGATGGATGCTGGAAAAGTAGAAAAAGGTGGATTTTTCAGATGAATCCTCTGTTGAATTACACCACAGTCACCGCCAATATTGCAGGAGACCTACTGGAACCTGCATGGAGTCGAGATTTACCCAGAAAACAGTGAAGTTTGGTGGAGGCAAAATCATGGTCTGGGGTTACATCCAGTATGGGGGTGTGCGAGGGATCTGCAAGGTAGAAGGCAACATCAATAGTGTAAAATACCAAGAAATCTTAGCTACCTCATATATTCCCAACCATAAAAAAGGACAAATTCTTCAGCAGGATTGTGCTCCATCGCATACTTCCATCTCCACATCAAAGTTCCTTAAGGCAAAGAAGTTTAAGATGCTCCAGGATTGGTCCAGCCCAGTCACCTGACATGAACATCATTGAGCATATGTGGGGTAGGATGAAAGAGGAAGCATGGAAGACGAAACCAAAGAATATCGATGAACTCTGGAAGGTATGCAAGACAGTTTTCTTGGCTATTCCTGATGGTTTCATCAATAAATTGTATGAATACTTGCCAAACCACATGGATGTTGTCCTTCAAGCTCATGGAAGTCATACAAGATATTAAATTTGGATCTCACAGCATCACTACTTAATTTGCTGACATATTTTTGGATTGGCTGTAAAGTAGATAATTTTCTGTACAGGCGACTACACTTTTGTCTTGCAACATTTTGAGCTTTCTGTCTAGATTAAATGATAAATCTTTTTTTCAGTGAAACCATTTTTTCCAGTTCATTTAATATTATTTTGGAAGGCTTTAGCTTTTTATATGAGCTATTTCTAACACCAATTGATCAATTAAAAATCAGGTTAATAGCAGGAGTTACTGCAAAATACACAGGCGCCAAGACTTTTGTCAGAAACTGTACTAATAAGATCAGTTCTGGAGACATAGTCAAGGATATGATCCCGTAACATTTCCAGCACCTTCCCTACCACTGATGTTAGGCTTACAGGTCTATAGTTACCAGGCTGTGAAAAACTACCTTTTTTGAATATTGGTATTACATTGGCTTTTTTCCAATCCAGCGGCACATCCACAGACCAAAATAATCTGAAAAGATAAGAAATAGTGGTCTAGATAGAACTGAACTAAGCTCTTTTAAAATCCGGGGATGCAATCCATCTGGTCCTGGGGCTTTATTGATATTTACTTTGTCTAATTGTTTCCTTACCATATCCTCCGTCAGCCAATGTGAATACTCCTCATTTCTCCCCTGCATACTATTACAATCCCTGCTGTAAGGACTAAGATTCTCTATAGTGAAAACCGAAGTAAAAAAATGGTTATGGGGATTAGCCTTTTTGGCATCCTCTACAACCATCTCAGCCCCATTGTTTAATGGTCCCACATTCTCAGTCCTCATCTTTTTACCATTTATATACTTAAAAAACATTTTGGGGTTGGACTTGCTTTGTTCAGCAATCCATATTTAATTTTCTATTTTAGCTAGTTTAATTGCTTTCTTACACTCTTTATTACAGCTTTTATACTCCCTGTAAGCCTGTTCTGTTCCCTCTGATTTCAAAATTTTAAAAGCCTTTTTCTTTTTTTCCATTTCCCTTTTTACCTGAGCATTAAGCCATGCAGGAGTGGACCTAATTTTTTTTGCACTTGTTCTCTAAAGGTACAAATTTAGAAATGTAATAGTTTAATATCCCTTTAAAAATGGTCCACATCTGATCAGTATCTTTACCTAAAAACAATTTTCCCCAGTCTATGAGCAGGAGTGATTCCTTTAACAGCATAAAATTAGCTTTCCTAAAGTTAAAGGTTTTTGTTAACCCAGTGCACTGGGTTAATATAGGTCTGCAACCTATATTAAATGACACTATATCATGATCACTATTCCATAAGCTTCACATTACCTTCATCTCCAAAATGAGCTCAGGGTTATCAGATATCACCAGATCTTCTAAACGCTAATGCATTTTATAAATGGATCCATCTACCTTCTTGTTTCAGTAGCTTAGCTTACCCATTCTACCATAATCGATTTTAGGCCCAATGGCGATGCATTATAAAAATGTATAAATTGGAAATAAGATGACAATTATCAGATCAAGCCACATACCATCAATTGTCCCCTAACCCAACTCTATCCTTTATAAAGGAGTACAATAATCTACTGGATGTAGCTAAAGAGAATAATTTGATTCCTTCAAAGGAGAACAACATCTCCCCACCTGGCAGACCCATTGAATCGAGGGAATTGAAATGAGAAACCAGTAAATTTTATGTCAAATTTAAGGCATTATTTAACTACCCTAAATTCTTATGTGAGGGATACAATATACAATGTAGGTACTAGAAATCTATGCCCCATTATTCAATGAGTAATTTACTAGTAACCACAGATGTGGAATCCTTGTATACATCTATCCATCACCATTATGGTCTCAAGGCAACGTCATCGAAAGAGACACTATAAATATTAAAAAGTGAAAGTTTTATATCCAATTACTTGAATATGTATTAACGTATAACCATTTCATATTCAATTCCCACCACTACCTACATACGCCAACCTATTTTAGGGTGGTCCAAAAAGTATATAATTCAGAGCGCACACCAGTCTTAAACCACCAAACTATGTTTATTAATATATTAATATTAATAAACACAGTTTGGTGGTTTAAGACTGGTGTGCGCTCTGAATTATATACTTTTTGGATCTAAGTGACCATTTGGTTATGGTTTTCTGAGTAGCACCCAGCAACTACTATATTGCCTTACAGGTGTGCGGGGGAAACAAACAATTTTTTATTTTAGGGTGGTGGGAAGAAATAGTGTTGCGTGACATGTGGGAATTCTTATGGCTTTTATTCCTATGTCGTATATTCCTATGGCTTTTTTACATAGACTGCCTACTTATACTATGTTATTTCCCCTTTAATAAACTCATATTTCTTTTTTTTTGTGGACAGAGTAAATGAAAACTGTTAAAATATTAAGGGAATTCCTGCATTGATGAAAAGTGGATATGTGTTTTTGATTAACAAACATGGTGGTCACTACATACAGATTTGTACCGTAAGGAAACTGCTACGAATGGTTGGTTAAAAGGAGGACAAATACTAAGAACTCAAAGGAATTGCTCCAACCATATAGTGTTTAAAACATGAAGCAACGTGTCTTTTAATAAGAATATTCCTCCATCCAAATAAAGAAGGCTTACATCAGAGCCCTTAAAACAGATAGGGAGAAACTATGAAGATCAAAAGAAAAGAGAACACAGGAGGAGATGGCAAGATTCAGTTTATAGGTTTAAGTTTAAAATAGGTAGATAAAGTCATACTGGAGAATCTTAAAGAGTGATCGGCTGTTTACTGAAAATATTCCCTTGTAGCCCACATTTGTGTACAAATAAACCCCTAGACTTAGGGATAAACTAGTCCACAGCCATTTGACAGGACATAGAAAGAAAGAAGCCTTCCTACAAGCAGGCAACATCACTGACCGATTTGAAATACAACTCAAAATAAATGAATTTACTAGCTGCACAACAAGATCGCTATAGGGCTTTTTATAGACAGCTGCTTTGGGAGTTTATCTCTTTATAATCTTCCAAGGGCCATTAATATGTCTTTATCTTTGTTTCTATAAGTTTCCACTTGGGACAGACCATGGCTTTGCATCTTTTATATAATAATAGTCTTTTTAATGCATACCAGTAAAAGTTGTGTTCTTATGTACATGGTTTATTGCAGTAGAGGGGGATTTTCTTTCTCTAACTTATTTTGTAATTTTTCTTGTTGTACTGATAAAATCTATTGTAAAAGGATTTGGATATAGCCAATGCATTATTTATATTAAAAATCTACTTTATTATATGCTGAGAAGTTAACTCGATATTGTATACATTAGTATGGTTTTCTTAAAAACTTGTTTGGTGTCGGAAAAGTTTCAGATGTTTTACAAGTCTGAGAATAACTGAAATGTTTTAGAAACAATCAGGGAGATTCAATAAAAGTTCTTATCGTTAAAATTGGTGCTAATTTTGCCCCAACCAATCAGATCTTATTTAACATTTGAAAGCTAACATCGGATTGGTTGGGGCAAATTTAGCACCATTTTTAACAGTCAGAAATTTTATTGAATAACCCTGATTGTATTGCATACAGCTCACCATTCATTTTAGTGGGAGAATAGTCTAAAGGTACATATACACATGTGACTTCGGTAACAAATTCACATCTAATTTCAACTGAATATGATCGTGAATAGATTCTGTCTTTCATCTTTCTGTCTGTCATCTAAAGTTTGACTTTAACACTTAAATTGTGGGTTTTCCTTCTTTTCTAATTCTATACCTGATTGTTAAGAAAAGCAAGTACATGAAAGTTCTGTTTTTGTTATTTAGTCTGAGAACGTTAGCAGGAAAATGTGTAAAATTAACTGAAGATCAGCTGTAATCATAATTGTGGCTACTATGCTGGTTTTTTATTTAAATTTACTTTAAAGGAACAGTACACTGAATTTTTTAACAACTCTCCTACTTTTTCCCCCCACCAGGACCCCTCCTTCTGTAATGTAGGTACAAGCATGTCCGTTACAGATAGAGGGTCTGTTGGGAGGGGGGAGATTGTCGGCAGGCGCCGTACTTCTGGGATTTTCTTTTGGTAATAGCTGGAAGCAGGGGTACTCTCTCTCTTCTACCTACGATGTATTTGTAGTTTTTATTAAGAACAAACTTTTAAAATTGGTATACTGTGTCTTGAAAAGGAAAATGATCAATGGCAAGAGGAATTTAATAAACACTGTTATGTTTAAAACCGCACATGTGAATCAAAATAAAGCTTGCTGCTTAACAGTGGAGAATAATGGTTTCCGAACTAAATATCAACTTCAATAAATTCTTTCTTGAAATAATGAAATAATCTTTTTTTTCTGTGCTTTCATTGCAGTACCAGTTGTGAAAAAAACTTGGGAATGGCAGGCTGCCCATTATGAGTACTATAGCGATTATGAAGATAAAACAATCCCTACAACAGATTTAAGAATACCCAATGTGGAGAGAGGTAGGTATTGTTTTGGGTTTTTTTAACTGAATATTTTGATTCTTTCTAACTGGAAAATATGTTTTTTCTCTGTTTTAACACTTTAACCAAATTTGATGCAACATTGGTAGCTATTCTCTGCTCATATTGTAATCCTCTGCCAGTATTCTAAACTTATACATATAGATTGGTCAAATCCAAAATGTCTTCAATTCTGTCTATAAGCTTACAGGTCTGCAGTGAAACCAGAGGAAGACATCCATGACACTGGGATAGTCAGAGCTATTGTACTCTAGCTTACATGGTATAGCGGTTCTATGTGTTTATAGTGACTGCAGGAAGTCAGTAGAGAATTTTAAGATCTGTCTATAATAGTTAATTTTTTGATCTTTGCCACAAGGTGGAGGTTATTTATGCATTTTAATGCATAATTTATGGTCTTTATGGTTTTAAAAAAAATTGTAAATATTTAAACCACAATCTATTAATAAATCGCCTTCTCTTCTACCTATTGTCCTCTACAACTGAATGATGCATAGAAATAGTTGATTTAATTGTTTGTTGCTTTTATTTGTTCATTAATAATAAAACATAATATAATTTGTCTTTATATTAGGCCACTGTGGAAAAACATTTGCTATATTGGAAAGATTTATGAATTTATACATTTCACAGATAGATTGGCTAATCATAGTGGATGATGACACTTTAATCAGGTACAAAGAGATATTTTTACGTTATTCATATTGTTTACATTGATTTATATAAGGATTAATGGATCCTTCCATTCTGCAATGACAAGACCAACTGGTCGAAGAAAGCACTGGAGCTACCAGTTGTTTATGACTGTGACATACACACATTCCTTTGTGGGGATGTTTCTAAATGGTAACCTCAAGAGAAACACACAATTGACCCCAATGTTTAAAATTCTTTAAATGTTTAAAAATTACTAAATTACCCTGAAATTTAACTAAAATAACATGGGCATATAGACAGCTATAAAATAGTTTTTATTTTGAATTTTGTGGGAGTTGGAATGACCATAAAAATGCCTTAATCACACAGACATTTCGATTGCAAGTCCAATCTGATATGTAATGTGTGCAAGGTTTGATTAATACTGAGAGTAAGTAGTACTGGACTGCTCTGTAATAGTCTGTTTAATCTAAGGAGGGGGGGCATCCGCAAGACCCCCTATGACTCCTCAATGTACTTTATCGATTTATCAGGACAGGTCACAAAAATGTAAGATCTTTAAGATTGTAGGCCAAAGCAATCATCTAACATAAGTACAACTCTTTATTGGCTGTAGATCTTAAACAGTCAAATCACATTCATCTCTTTTTAATAAGAATCAATTTTATTGTTGGCACTTAACATTACTGTTTGTAGTTGATTTAAACTGGAACAACCCAGCACCAACTTACCTGTTTCAGTCTAGGGTATGGAAAGGACAAATACAGAGATCAGTTTATTCATAGAAATCTATTGTTTTAGAAACAGACAGATGTACCTATCTAATATCTACTGGATTTCTCAGTATATTCAATTAAGTGTCTCTTTAAAACCACAGATGCTTCTCTAAACAATAAACATCTGATCATGGTGTTGGTACTACCCCTTCTTCCCATGATCCTACAAGGCTGCAGGTGGCCCTGCAAACATTTTTAAGACCCTATGAATTTGTATGGTAGTAACATCACCAACTAAATAGGACCATAAGAAAGGAGAAAAATTGTCCACAATTGTTTTTTTGTATGGTCCAAGTTCTTTATCAGGCGGGGAATCCCAAAAATGAAACTTGTTTGATGCAAGGTGCTCATACACTAGTTAGATATTATATAGGTTAAATGAACCTATTCAACAATTGTCTAGTCTGTCTTTTTTTGCAATCAAAATGAATGGGCCAGAGGTGGAAGATGCAAGGTAAGAACCACTGCTAGTAAAATGAATACCTTTAGACATAAGATAGATTATACTTTATCTATGGACAAACATCTATTCTATCCATTGTCTGCCTACTGTATGTGCAGCATTACTCTTTTACACAAGTGAATTAAGTACAGATGTAAAACCCATAAAAAAGTTCCATATTTTTTATTAATATGCAAAGCAATTTACACGCTGTTGTGTAGGAATGTGTTCTGTGTTACTGTTTACCTTTTGCCCTGTACCTGTTGCAGCATTTCAAGATTACAGAAGCTGCTTAGCTGCTATGATCCACATGAATCCGTCTTTCTGGGAGAACGTTACGGTTATGGATTACAAGCAGGGGGATACAATTACATTACTGGTGGAGGAGGGTGTGTAATTAATGAAATCTCTTACACTGCTATTCAAATTGAAATATGTAAAGTGTTTCCACATAATATTGCCAAGTTTGATTTACTGAATATTCCAAAGACTCACGGACATGTTTATTAATTACAGTACATTTACTTTTCAATGACTGTACATAATTCATTTTGACCAATTTGAAGATCACTTACTAATTGCTAGACACTCGTCACCTTTCAAGCAGTTCATTGACTGAAAGGCCTTCTGGCATGTTGGTAAAATTCAGAAGATCGGAATTTAGGGCACCTGGTGCTGTACAAAGAACAACACCAGGAATATGGGTTCTGTAACTTAACTTTTAAGTAAAAAATAGATAATAGAAGGTCAGTTGTAAAGTTAAAACTTTATGGGCAAGTTCATCTTCCCTAAGCCACCCCCAATCTATTTTAAAGTGCACATGGTAAGGACCTAAAGCGCTTCCAATGTAAACATTTTTAATTTATGATGGCGAAGTAGTCCTACCTACTTTATTAACTGATTGACAGCATTTAGGAGCACTGCTTATGGAGGTTCATGTCAGCACTGCCATGTTCCTTTGACAATGGTGCCATTATAAAGGAAAGTCTCAAAGTCGGAGCTGAAGACTGGCAGATCTAAAAATGGAAGTCCACAAACGTATCTTCCAAACTTTCCCGCTTTTCTAATAAAAATAATTAGGCGGGGGCAATGCTCAGCCCATATATTTCCTTTATTAACAGGTATGGCTGTGGTATTAAGGTAGGTCAGTTGGACCTTGTGAGGTCTAGGTTTTGTTTTTTTTTTTTTATTAAAGTGGACATACACTTTAAATATTAGTCCCAGCACCCTTTTACTGGATTTCTATACATTACTATATATAGTATACTATTGACATATACTACTGTATGTGCCTTAGAGTTATTTGCAGAAAATATATACAGGGAGATTCAATAAAGGTTCTTATCATTAAATTTGATGCTAATTTTTCCTCAGCCAATCAGATGTTAGCTTTCAAATGTTAAA
Organism: Hymenochirus boettgeri; assembly: GCA_019447015.1. NCBI lineage: Eukaryota > Metazoa > Chordata > Amphibia > Anura > Pipidae > Hymenochirus > Hymenochirus boettgeri. Next base: position 300,006,018 of record CM033470.1, on the reverse strand, counting down.
TAAGATCTGATTGGTTGGGGCAAAATTAGCACCATTTTAAAAAGGGCCACCCCTTTTCATAATTTTCCATATGTTGTAGGGCTAGTTCCCCCAGCACCAACTGCTATATTATATTATCTAGAAAGTCCCTCAATTGTTACTTACCTTCCCACTCTCCTCCGCCGCAATGCCCGGCCTTCTGCTTGCATGGAACTGCAAGCAGGGGGACTGCAGTTCCATGCAAGCAGAAGGCCGGGCATAGCAGGATTTTTATACACTACACAGTTGGGCCAGTAATAGGTTAAATTTTAGTTTTGGGGGTGGACATGCCCTTTAACAATAAGAACTTTTATTGAATCATCTCCCTGATAATGTTTTGAGAATAATTTTACTTTCTACAAAGTCAAATTACTTCACTATAGAAATGGATTTTCTTCCTTTTTTCCCCTAGGATGGTATTCAGCAGAGAAGCGGCGAGAAGACTGATGAACAGCAAGTGTAGATGCTACAGTAATGATGCTCCCGATGACATGGTACTTGGAATGTGCTTCAGTAGTCTAGGAATCGCTGTTACTCACAGTCCACTCTTCCATCAGGTAGGATTCTAAAGAGCAGAATATAATACAATCCGGTTTCCATATTTATTATAAAAAAAATTTATTGTGTGATTGTTTTTATATATTGGATGAAAAAGAAAATTCAAGCTTAGTATTAAAGTTGTAGCATCTGAGATTTTGCAAATTACGGGGACTGTAAGCTTAGGTTTAGTAATTCAGAGGCCCAGTGGGCTGCACATCAAACACAGTCTACCATCAGGAGAGTAAATCGGGTCCATAGTCTGCGGTGATAGCTGGGCACCCTTACCTTTTGTTGATACCTTTTGTTGATTTGTTTAGAGCAGTAATAGAAAGGTTATGGGCACTCATTTATTTTAAATGATTCTACAGTTACAGTGTGGGTCCTGGAAGAAGCTACAGACATCCATACAAAAATAATTGAGCATATGGGCAAAATTAAACCTTGTATATAGATATATCACCGCAAAATTGCAATAGTTTTGACATCTGAGAGTTGTAAATCTAAACTGAAACCGTGCTTGGTTTTCTTTTACCTCTCTTTCTACTTCTCGTCTTGTTGCGTAACAGATTAGCCCTACATTTTTCAGATTTCTTACTATTTTAGTTTTGGGTTTTGTACGATAAGGTGATACTTTTTTATTATAGACTAAGTTTCGCATTTGCTCTGTTTTGCATTTGTGTTGTTTTGCATTTGTGCATGCGTTTTTGCTATTAATAAAGAGAAAACACAAGTGATTGCGCGAAAAAAAGCTTGAACACAGACAGACATGCAATTGCGAAAAACGAGTTTGTGTGGCCTAGCCCTTACACTCTCCCAGATTATTTTACATTAAATGGCATGCCCACCCCCCAAACTAAATTTTAACCCCATACTAGCCCCACTATACAGTTCAAAAAAATCCTTACCTTACAATCCTGCTCCTTATGGTTCTTCTGCGATCCAAAAGTACAAAGTCCAGGGAAGTGAAGAGTAGTGGCTGTCTTCCTGTCCAAACGTTGCTGCCTTCTGTGTCTCCTCCGGGAGGGATCCCTCCCACCCCCAACCGCTAATTAAAAAAAAACTTTTTCAAACTGTATTTATAGCTCCTGGTTGCCAGTGTCTCCTCCATTGCTGGCAGCGGCAGCTGTGATTGGCTGCCTCTCAGCCAATCACAGCCACGGCTGCTGATCCGGCCCCTGCTTGTAGATCCGGCAGGCAGGGGCGTCGCTGGAACCAGGAGCTGTAAGTAGTGTATGGGATCTATTTTTAAGCTTTTAACTAGGTGGTTGGGGGTGGGAGGGTATGCTCTACAATATGCAGGAATGTTTCTTTGGAGGCTAGGGATGCCCTTTAAAGGAAAAATAAAAGTTTTTTTTCAAAAACCGTTAAAATAAAAAGTTCCTAGGGCAGGGAGGTAGGATTGGTTATTTCTACCTCCTAATATAAATGTTATGAGGAGCGGCAGCAGCAACTGGTTTCTGTCTCTTACCGAGTTTTTCAGCACTATCTTTAATAGTTTTCATCTGCCACGGTCCCAACCTGGCAGATGAAAACTGTATTTGCTGTAGCTCCTTAATAAAATAATATTAGCTAGTAGAAATAATCAATCCTAACTCCCTGCCCTAAGTACTTTTCATTTGGAAAACGTTAATTTTTACAGTATAGTTGTCCTTTAAATATTAATGTGTACAAAAAATATATATCACAGTCTATGTATGAAAGATTATATTTGACACAATGTTGTTTCATTTCAGGCACGACCAATGGACTATGCAAAAGATTACCTAGCCCACCAAATTCCTGTCTCATTCCATAAACACTGGAATATTGATCCCATTGCAGTTTATTTTAAGTGGCTCGCCCAGGAAGAAGAGAACCAAAAAAATGAAAAAAAGAATTTCAAACACGAACTATGAGATTACCCACAATCCTTCAAGAGTTGGGAGTTGAACATGACTTTGCCTTTGACATAAAGCCGGCCAATGAAAATTACACTGACTTTTTTAAGTATTTCTGACTTTTTTTTTTTTTTTTTTTTTAACAGAATGAACTTTGTTTGTTTTTATACTTTTTACAACAGCCGAATATTGGTGAAACCATGTAGTTTATCTTTTTTGTTAAACTTCTTACATTCTTTTTCCTTTTGGGATTTTATGAGGAATTTTGTAAAGATTTTTTTTTTGTCTGAAAACTAAGAGTAACTGTTATTATTTTCCAATAAAGTAATATATAACCAGCTGGTTTTATAAAAATACATCGTTTGTGTAGTCTTTTTCTTTAATGGTTATAAATTAATTGTAGCACTTTCATATTTAGATAAATGTAATTCTGACAAACATAATTCTAACCTTTATTTGATTTTAATTTATCTGTGTATGAAATGGTGTTTTTCCTACAAAAAAATACTAAACACTTTAATGTTCCGGATTTGTTCCTTTAAAGGGCATGGCCACCCTGAAATATATCTTTTTATATAAGGTAGGTAGAAGCTGCCCACCCCCAACCGCCATTATATTTTTTAAAATATGCTCCGATAGTAACTTACAGGCCCTTCTCTTCTGCACCATTTTCTATCCAGCTCCCTGCTTGCGGAAGTTGCAAGCAGGGGCTGGTCCGCCATCTGTGATTGGCTAAGAATCACAGACGCGGCTGACTTCATCGAAGATGCGCCACAGGAGAGAGAAGGGTCTGTAAATAACTAGCGGGGCATTTCTGTAACAAAAAATAATATGGGGGTTAGGGTTGGGGAGCTGTTACTTACTTTCCATAAAAAAGGATTTCACGCTAGGTGCCATGGCTTCAGAGGATGGATGTGGATGGTGGGAGAGAGCGAGGGGGGCTCCTCTGTGCATGCCTCAGACCTTGATGAGGTTGAGGCAGAGACAGGCACCGGATGAGTAACTGACAGCTTCTACACTGCACTTTCCAGGACTTTGAAAAGGCATATCAGGATTTTTTTAAACTACAGGATGTGGCCAATATGGGGTTAAATTTCAGTTTAGGGGGTGGACATGCCCTTTAAAATATTTTGACCATTCCTGAAGAGATTTGTGCATGTTTGACCCATTCAACAGCCAATCAATAGAAATTACTGTTAGAAAATGTTAAGGTAGTGTGCATCCTGGGAAGAAGAAGGAACAGCACAGAACCTGAAATGGCAGCTCACTACTGACAACAGGAAAGCATAGCAAAGGGTGTGAAATCAATATATTTTCACTAATAAAGACAATATCTAGAACACCTAGGTATGTGTAATATAGATACTAGAGATGGTCTCGAACCCGAGTTGAGCCAAACTATTTGAATTGGAATGAATTCGGACTTCTCGAACTATCCCGGACCCGGATTTTCGATATTTTTGGACTTTCGCTAAATATCGAATGTTCGACCGTTCGAATGTGCGAGTAAAATGCCTATTATACCTAAACGCAAGCATCGAATCCATGAGTAGTGTCCATTAAAACCTATACACGAGCATCGAATCCGCAAGTAAAATGTCCATGGTATCTAGGCGCGAACGCGAGCATCGAATCTGCGAGTAAAGTGTCCATTAAAACCTATACGTGAGCATCGAATCCGCGAGTAAAGTGTCCATTAAAACATACGCGAGCATCGAATCCGCAAGTAAAATGTCCATGGTATCTAGGCGCGAACATCGAATCTACGAGTAAAGTGTCCATTAAAGCCTATACGCGAGCATCGAATCCGCAAGTAAAATGTCCATGGTATCTAGGCGCAAACATCGAATCTACGTGTAAAGTGTCCATTAAAGCCTATACACGAGCATCGAATCTGTGAGTAAAATGTCCATGGTATCTAGGCGCGCACGAGAGCATCGAATCCGCGAGTAAAGTGTCCATTAAAACCTATACGCGAGCATCGAATCCGCAAGTAAAATGTCCATGGTATCTAGGCGCAAATATCGAATCTACGTATAAAGTGTCCATTAAAGCCTATACGCGAGCATCGAATCCGCGAGTAAAATGTACATGTACCTAGGCACGAACGAGCTCGAAAATCACGCGAGTGAGAGTAAAATTGATTTTTCGAATGTCCTGGATATTGGAACATGTTCCCCAGACCATTTCCCAGGTCCCACAGCCATTTAAATTAAGTTACCATTGATTTTTTAATTGTATTTCATTAGAACTTTTCGAACTATTTGACTCCCATTGACTTTAATGGGTCCATTTTCGAACTTTCCATATAGTTCGGAAGTTCGAAAACGGACCGAACTTTTGAAAGTTCGGCCATCTCTAATAGATACATGTTTTTAAACCAAAAAAATATTTTCCCTACTGAACTTCCCCTTTTAAGTGTGTGCCAGGACATACTGCTGTACCTTCAGAGAGCCACGGGTATGCATCAAAATCTAACTAACCAGGTATAAAACAGAACCCTGTGGTTCACAATCATGCATTTATTTAGGCCAAGCTCTCCAGTTTTAATAAAAGATATCCAGTAAATAGTACCTTATAAGTCCCATTGGCATTGGAATCCCTAACAAGTTGTAGATATAAGGAAATGTGAAGGAGCTAAGACCATGTTATCCATTTGTGTTCAATGCACTGTAGACTAGGGATGGACTAGAACTCGAACACGAGTTCAAGCCGAACTTCATGACTTCGGATGAACTCGAACTATTCAAATTAGTTAAGGTTCGAACTAGTTAAATTTTCTGGAAATATTTTTGAAAATCCTTGAACATTTGAGAATTCTTGAATGTACAAGGATTTTTAAACGTACGGCTGGCCTCGAATGGCCACTTCTGAAAACGGCCACTCGTGGCAGCTCGAGAATGGGACCCCCTCCCGGGTCCTTACAAGGACCATTGCGGCCCTGACAATTTTACTATAATTCTTTAGCAACCAGATGTCACTATTTTAGTGGGCTACTACATTTACATAACATATAATTGATAGCATAGGATTGTCTATGATGATGTTGTTTCCATGGCAACCAAAACTGAAGAACAATAATCCTGGCACATTTAAGTTAAGTTAGCTTTTTCAACCTGGAGAGGTCAGTAAATATTTTATTTTATCCTCTATTTTAGCATTTTTACACATCTATACATGTACATTAATGACAAAATAGCATTGGAAACTGTTGACATCAAACTTTTTAAGTGTTTTTTTCCCCTAGAGAAATGTTGTATTATATTTTAAAATATTTATATAGAAATAAAATATATATGTAGGGTTTTTGACCAAAGTAGTTTTTTTTTTTCATTATAAAAATGAAGATTTGAATTATTCCGTTCAGCTTTCCATCAAGCAGTTCCGCCAACACACAAAACAATATAAACTATTAAAAACACAAGGGCTATACACAGCATACACAGTTATACACAGCAACATTGAGCAACAAAAATAATGTTGATCAATCATAGAAATAATTTTTTTGTTTGTTTTAACTTGATCTGTAGCTTTTTAAACCGGTATCATGGGTTGGAAAAGATTCAAGAAAGGCTTCAAGAAAATATTTTGCTGTTTTAATATTTTTAGCTGCCTACGGAAGGTAAGACTTCTTTTTAAAAAAATAAATATATATATATATTGTTTAAAGAATTATGTGATTGTTCTATTCATAATTCCAGGAATAGGCATATACTACTATGTATTACAATTGTATTGTGTGCACATTTGCAGGGTCGGGGTCTTGCGGGGACATATAGTTATATAATATATAATATGTGCACAGTTTTAGGGTTGGGATTGTATAATTTAAAGACTACAGGGGTATTTGTGTTATATTTATATAATATCGGTGTATTTTTGCTAATTGTATTCTCACCTGTCATATACTGTATTCATATTCATATGATCGGTGGACACACAAATAAATATTGGAAAATATATACTTTATTATATTAAATGATTCTTTCCTTTTTCAGTCTCCAAAAGGTGATAATACCCCGGGGCAGATTGTAGATGGAAATACCTCTCTGGTAAACCTATTTTTATCTAGATATATAAGAAAGTAAATCATTTGAAATATCTTTTAGTACATTTATTGTAATTGTATCTTTATCTGGCCCTTTTCAGTCTCCAATAGAGAATTTCAATGCGTTGGGGCAGATTGTAGGTGGAAACACCTCTCTGGTGAGTTTGTTCATATCTATTAGGAAATATATACATTATTATATCTATTGGTGCATTTATTTTAGTTTTTGTATTTTTTCAGTCTCCAATGCAGAAAGGTCTCGCTCTGGGGCAGATTGAAGGTGGAAACTTCTCTCTGGTAAGCTACTTAAAGGGCATGTCCACTCCCCAAATAAAATATTAATATATAGCAGGAAATGGCCCAAAACTTCGACCTCGCAAAGTTTATATAACTCAAAGCTCTCCCTAATTGTACTTACCAGCCTTTAAAGCAATAAATATGAAAAAGCCAGGAATTAAATCTTTACTTACCATCATGGGCTATACCTGTCATCCACTGCAGTTAGACTGCCCTTTTCATGTCAGCCATTTTAACTTCTATTGGGCCTGACACTGTAAAAGCTGCTGTTACTTTGATAATGATAGTACAAAGGGAACATTGTAACAGAGTTTCCATTTGCGTTACTATACATTCAATGTAAAATGATTTCTGAAAAATTCCTTTAAATGAAGCTGTCACCAAATAATGCAAAATCATCAGTTACAGAACAACTGATAATATATATATATATATATATATTTTTTTTTTTACTATTAAGGACTTCCAAACACCAGATCATCCTTCTAGTGATAAAGTAAGTAGAAAGGAAAGTAGATATTATCTTTATTGCAATTTAAATTCAATTACGTGGTTTAAAGTTTTAGTTGCTAATATAAGTAAGGACCCTTGCAAGTACTGTAATATTGCATTATCTAAAATCTGAAATTGCTGTTGCCCTATCCTTTGTTTATTTGCATGTATTTCCTTTTATGGCCCTGGACAAATTATGTAGCACAATTAGTTTATTAATTCACACCAATAGATAATTATATACAGTATGATGGGGGACCTTAACCTATTGCTGTATCTGTTATACCTCATTATACGGTAATGACTATAATGTAACTATAGATTGATCTTTATATGAAAATCTGACTCTGTTTTTCTTCTATAGGACACAACATCATCAGAAATCTCCAAAGATGATAATGTATGCAGATTTCTTCCCTCTTGCTATTCCACCCAATCTGGATTAAAACCCAACAAAATAAGATTTGCCATTCGTTTGGTATTATTCACAGGGAGGTGAGAACGCTTATTCTCACCTGTAGTTCCAGTGTCCCCCGAGCATACAATTATCACGGGAGGTAGGGAACGCTTATTCTCACCTCCCTGTGAATATATTACGCTCGGTGACCTGGTAACTTACCTTACCGTCCGCTCCACTCGCCAGCCGCTTTTTCACTGAACAGCTGTTCTCTCTCCTGATCGCCGTGTTGGCACGCCTGGCACCTAAGATAGGGCGCGCGTTTCGGGACAGATCGGCTGTCAGTAAGAAGGGCTGCGAGTTGATTCCGCTTAGGTAGTTCCAGGTCCCCCCGACGGAATATATTCACCAGGGAGGTGAGAATAAGCATTCTCAACTCCCTGTGTAATAATACAAAAACGAATTGCAAATACTTATTTGTTGGGGTTCTAGTGTTCCTTTTAACGGAAAAGGACATACCTTAAACCTTTAAGATTGTAATGTCAATATCCTTTCAAAGGAACAGGACTGGTCAAGAAGGGTCAAGGAGGCCATTATAGTGAAATAAGACGAAACCAATCCTAAATAAAGGTGGGTAGGTTCGACGTCCAAACTGTCTGCCATGTCATGCTGTTTTGAACGCTTACCCTGGGTGTTCCTATAACCACCTCTTAGCATTGCAATCACACCCCCTTACACACCTGGCTGTGAATGCTATTGGGACATTCCATCGGGCATAATGCCACAGATTCTTTTACAAGTCATTCTGAATTGAGCAAGCCGTCGGATGACTAGTGAAAGAACTAAACTTTGAGTCCTAGTGATCTAATTGAAAATACAACAGATATAACATGACGGATGAGGAGTCCTCCACAGAAAAGGCTAGGCATTTTCAATGGGGAGGTGCAAGTGTGGAAATCTATATTACAGTCACTCAGTGGGATGCACTAACCCTCCTCTCCCCCATCTCTCCTGTATTAATCATTTATAATAGGAAATCCCAGTTTATTATTGACCGATGTGTTCGTCCTTTTCTCTTTCAATAGATGATGCACTAAAAGGTTCAAAAGTTTACCTGCTATTGATCTGACAGCAGCCAATCAGTATTTTATTACTGCAATAACAGGCAAAAACCTCACAATTGAGGCTGTGCAAATTTAATAGCAGGGGCAGACATTTGCCCTTTTTATTCATCTGCCCCAGTGAGAATAAATGAATTCTGTGCATAAGTTTGCACACCGTTCAATGAAGATTTTCCGTACAGTGGCCCATTTACCCCTAAAAATAATTTTGTTCCCTACATACCATCACTTTCTCACTGGCACACCTGAGAGGAATCTTACGTTAAGTCCTCCCTGTCCCTCGCTCTCTCTGCTCTCTTCCCAGAATGGCAACGTCGTCCAAGGCAACTGTAAGGTGCAGTAAATTAGAAGTGGCAGAGACTGGCCATCAAGGTAAGATTCCTTCTCTCAGGAGGTTGGAGATGATAGGTAAGATATTGTTGAAAGTGGGATGATTAATTGGGGTCGAAAGTTTTTTATGGAGATGAAACATCCTTTAAATACACAAAAGCAGACACCTCTGATTACCAATTAACAGATTACTTTTTTGTTTTTGAATTTACTTTAGTAAAAAATATGATGTGAATTAAAGGAAAAGTTCACTCCCAAAGTGAACTTTCCTTAATGTATAGACTGAAGCACGGGGCGGTTAGAGGAGCTTTGCTTACCTCCCGTCTTCAATCATTAACTCCGGAGCCAGGGCAAAGGGTAAGTAGTTTACCTTTTGCGCAATTCTACCGCTGCAGAACTCACCCAAATCCCCGTACCGCTTCCTGGTTCTAATTCTCTATGTAGCGTGCATTATCGGGCATGTGCGCTAAATGAGAATTAGTACAGGAAGCGGTTGGGGATTTTGGCCTTCTGCAGCCGGTGGATTGCGCAAAGGTAAAATACTAACCCTTCGTCCCTGGCTCCTTGCTCAGTTGATTGAGACATGAGAGGTAAGGCAGTGTAGCTCCTCCGAGGCTTCAATCAATCTATTAAAGGAATGGTAGTTCACTTGTGCGGAGTGAAAATCTTTTAAATAGTCTGTTCTTCCATTTTAATTTTTATTCCAAAAAAGAATTATAATTTGTGCACAAGGACCATTTGTGGTAAAGTGTGGGTCAAATTGGTTGGGGATAGAGTCGATGCAAAGTAAGAGAAGAAAGAAAATACTCCTCCTACCACAATAAACCTAATGTGCACTCAATTTTTTCCCAATTTATATTTCCAGGGTACATTTAAAACTAACTTTTACTGGGTATGCTTAAAAACGTCGGCATCTTAGCTTGCCAATCAATCTTAAAACCATGGTCTGCCCAAAGAGGAAACGTATAGAAACAAGATTAAACAGGAAACAAATCTCCCAAATCAGCTTTATAACCCTAACAGTATCTATATGGAAAGCCCTTAGTACTCATGTCTCTCCTAATACCAGTAACAAGCTAAGCTCATTCCCTAACATATTGGCAGAGACGTGATGTTCACATATCAAAGATCTAGTGAAAAACATTGGTACTGTGAGATTAACTAATCAGACAGTGGGGCCCCTCCCTCAATACAGTCCATCAAGGGCTATTGACACAGCCAATGAAAGACTGCTGTTTCAAAACTACCTTCTTTGTCACACATGCTCAAGCCTATAAAAAAATTCTTGAGCAGAGGAGAGGCAATATACCTTTGTTTGCCAGAAATGAATACGAACTAGAATAACATGTATGGCTTCAAATGCAATGTAATAATCTGGTTTAAAAATAGCAAGCTAATTGTGTTATCCACGTGCTGCCCTGTTTATTGATGCTATTCGCAGACAGTTGGCTTTTTCATGTCTCCTTTGGTCTTTTGTCCATCAATCCTCAAACAACTAATGATTTGTGATAAGCTGCATTTAAATTAGTATTAAAAAGCAAGGGGAGAGCTACAGTTACTATATAGTCCATAGCTTAATAGTATTAAATGATTTAACACTTTTGCCTGGAGAAAATCTATTCATTTTGCATATCTTGATATAATAAAAGTCCCCATAATATTGAGCGTGATCATCAAAAAATATAGCTGCGACGATTCTTCTAATTTTGCTTGCTAGGGCGTCGAGAGTATTGTGTTTCCAATATTCCAAATCAATTGTCAATAGTAAGTATTCCGATTGTTTCAAGAAATCATTTAAAGGAGAAGTGATCAAAACAAGTTTATAATTTCGAGAATAAGGTTTGCACAAAAATAGTCTGTATTTTTCGCCAGATGCTTTAGATGAAAAGTATTCCACTTAGTTTAATCATTTAGAAATAAAATTGATGAAAAAGTCTATTCTGCGGTATTTGTTGTTAATGTGATTTGTTAACCATAATGTATTAGGTTGACTTACTATGAAGATATTACAAACTATGTTTAGTAAAAAACAGGGTTCCACAAGAGTTAAACCTGGTATGTATCCTACATAATGGTATTTGTTGTACTGTGTCTACAGAACCTTGTGGACCATACTTATTGGGACATCAGAATCATGGTGCTTGTGATCCATGGTGGTCGCGATGATGTTGCATGAAGGTCATTCACAGAAGACATACTGATTTTTTTCCTTCATTCCTCATGTGTGCAACAATAGTTACATAGTAACTTCAGGTTGAATAAAGGACATACGTCCTCAAGTCCACCTATTCTAGTTTTTTTAACCTTCCTAACCGTTTACTCAGAGGAAGGCGGCAAAAAAACCAGCTACAAGGGGGGGGGGGGAATTCCTTCCGGCTCCAAACGGCAATCGGAAAGTATCCTGGATCAACCCAGATCTACTGTATATGTCATTAATAACATAATTCTGGAATTAATACGTTCAATTTCAAGTCACACCTACTAATTTTTTTCTTAAATCTTCCTAAACAGTTGCATTCAGAGGAAGCAAAAAACCCAGACCTGTAGATGAACTTCTTTTTTCCAACCTTTAAAGGATGTCTCGAGCCCTGATATGACCTATTCGTAAACAATGCACCAGGAGTTTATTTTATGGCCCATTTCTATATGTTGTATAAGGTTATCATGATCCCCACGCAACATCGCTTCTTCCAATTGTAAACAGCCCTACGCTTGTTAATCTGCCTGCATATCAAGTCCCTCCATTCCCCTTAGTAAATTTAGTTGCCCTTCTCTGAACTGCTTCCATTTCCAGATGTCACTTTGTATTGGGATTCCAAAACGCACCGACATATTCCAAATGAGGCCTTACCGGTGCCTTGTAAAGAGGAGAATATAATATTTTCTCTTGAATCTATTCCTCTCTTTATACAAGACAATATTTGCTGCTCTAGCCGTGTCTGTATGGCATGTTTGCTACAGCTAAGTCTGTTATCTACCAGAACCCCCAAAATCTTTTTTCATTACAGATTCACTAACAGAGTTAGAGGGATTATTAAATCCCAAATTCATCACCTTACATTTATCAACATGAATCTCATCTGCATTCTGCTGCCCACATGTGCTTGCACATCATTTGAAGTTTCCAAGCTCTGCATAGCTTAGTGTTCATCAGCAAACACAGAGATCTTGCACTCAGTGCCCCCTTCCAAGTCATTATAAACAGAATAAAAAGAAGACGGCCCCCCAAGTACAAGAACCCTGAGGCATTCCGCTTAAGTTGGGTACACACGATTAGATATTTCGGTCCGATCGACCGATAGTTCAGTGTATCGGTCGATCGGACCGAAAAATATCGAATCCGAATGTGCCTATGTCCGATCGACCGTTCGTACGAATCGGACGAAAGGACGATCGGACAGGGTGGAAAACCTCGTCCGATCGTGCGGTCCTCTATGGACCGCACGATCGGTCGCGCGTGACTATCGGACGCGGCTGCTTTTGCGCGACGGACAGTCCTCCTCCTGGCCGACCGTTCGAAAGTATCGAATACGGTCGGTCAGGAGAAAAATGTTAGGTGTGTACCTAGCTTTAGAACTTTAGCCCACATAGATGTAGCTCCATTTACCACACTCTGTTTTGCATCCTCAACCAGTCTCTATCCATGAACAAATGTTTTTTCTAGGTCAACAGTCCTCAGTTTATACATTAGTCGCCTATGTGGCACAGTATAAAAGCTTTCGCAAAATCCAAATATACCACATCCACTGCTGTGCCTGAATCCAACTTCTTACTGACTTCCTAATAAAAAACCAATTAAATTTGTCTGGCATGATCTATTCTTATAACGATGCTGACTACTACAGTTTGAACAAAGTCTTGTTGCTTGTGTAAAATAGACTGAAGTGCGCTCTTAAAAATAATTCTAATGCAGATTTTGGTCAATAAATGGTTATTTTACCCCAAACAGCTTTTGTAATAATGTTTCAATGCAAAAAACGAACTAACAAAAAGTATTCTAATATTCACAGCTTGGTAAAGCCCATGAGTCAATTTTTGCAAAGACATAAGTGTTGTCGCCTTGTCATATGGGCTTACTCGTGAACTAATAATGGATCAATTAGGTGTCAGGGGGGTATAAAAAAGAACCCCAGTACACTAGACCTTCACATCAACTGCAAATAGACCTCTGCAAACATGCCTAAGATTCACTCTGAGACTAACGTGTTGATTATCAAGAGGTTGAAGACCGAAATCCATGGCTGATGTGGCGCACACTTTCAATGTCTCTCAGCGCCAAGTTTAGAGGATAAAGAAAAGATTTGAAGAGGACTGGAGAAGTTTTTGACAAGCCCAGGTCAGGCAGACTCCGCAAGTCAACTGCCGAGAGGACCGTTTGTTGGCTCGAAAATCCAAGGCAAGCCCATTTTCAACTGCAGCAGAGCTCCAGAGACCTGGTCACCTGAAAACCCTGTGTCAACCAGAACAGTTGGTTGGATTCTGTCTCAAATGACCTCCATGGCGAATCAGTGCCATAAGCCACCACTAAACAAAAGACAATTGAAAAAACGTGTGGCATTTGCCAAGTCCCACGCCCTGCTAAAATGATGGATGCTGGAAAAGTAGAAAAAGGGGGATTTTTCAGATGAATCCTCTGTTGAATTACCACAGTCACCGCCCAATATTGCAGGAGACCTACTGGAAACCTGCATGGAGCCGAGATTTACCCAGAAAACAGTGAAGTTGGTGGAGGCAAAATCATGGTTGGGGTTACATCCAGTATGGGGGTGTGCGAGGGATCTGCAAGGTAGAAGGCAACATCAATAGTGTAAAATACCAAGAAAATCTTAGCTATCCTCATATATTCCCAACCATAAAAAAGGCAAATTCTTCAGCAGGATTGTGCTCCATCGCATACTTCCATCTCCACATCAAGTTCCTTAAGGCAAAGAAGTTTAAGATGCTCCAGGATTGGTCCAGCCCAGTCACCTGACATGAACATCATTGAGCATATGTGGGGTGGTAGGATGAAAGAGGAAGCATGGAAGACGAAACCAAAGAAAATCGATGAACTCTGAAGGATGCAAGACAGTTTTCTTGGCTATTCCTGATGGTTTCATCAATAAATTGTATGAATACTTGCCAAAAAACATGGATGTTGTCCTTCAAGCTCATGGAAGTCATACAAGATATTAAATTTGGATCTCACAAGCATCACTACTTAATTTGCTGACATAATTTTGGATTGGCTGTAAAGTAGATAATTTTCTGTACAGGCGGACTACACTTTTGTCTTGCAACATTTGAGCTTTTCGTCTAGATTAAATGATAAATCTTTTTTCAGTGAAACCATTTTTCCAGTCATTTAATATTATTTTGGAAGGCTTTAGCTTTTTATTATGAGCTATTTCTAACACCAATGATCAATTAAAAATCAGGTTAATAGCAGGAGTTACTGCAAAATACACAGGCGCCAAGACTTTGTCAGAAACTGTACTAATAAGATCAGTTCTGGAGACATAGTCAAGGATATGATCCGTAACATTTCCAGCACCTTCCCTACCACTGATGTTAGGCTTACAGGTCTATAGTTACCAGGCTGTGGGAAAAACTCCTTTTTGAATATTGGTATTACATTGGCTTTTTCCATCCAGCGGCACATCCACAGACCAAAATAATCTGAAAAGTATAAGAAATAGTGGTCAGATAGAACTGAACTAAGCTCTTTTAAAATCCGGGGATGCAATCCATCTGGTCCGGGGCTTATTGAATTTTACTTTGTCTAATTGTTTCCTACCATATCCTCGTCAGCCAATGTGAATACTCCTCATTTCTCCCCTGCATACTATTGCAATCCCTGCTGTAAGGACTAAGATTCTCTATAGTGAAAACCGAAGTAAAAAAATGGTTAGGGGATTAGCCT
Source organism: Hymenochirus boettgeri (assembly GCA_019447015.1). Classification (NCBI taxonomy): domain Eukaryota; kingdom Metazoa; phylum Chordata; class Amphibia; order Anura; family Pipidae; genus Hymenochirus; species Hymenochirus boettgeri. The sequence goes on along the minus strand of CM033470.1, from coordinate 299,990,996 downwards.
TTTTGGCATCCTCTACAACCATCTCAGCCCCATTGTTTAATGGTCCCACATTCTCAGTCCTCATCTTTTTACCATTTATATACTTAAAAACATTTTGGGGTTGGACTGCTTTGTTCAGCAATCCAATTTAATTTTCTATTTTAGCTAGTTTAATTGCTTTCTTACACTCTTTATTACAGCTTTTATACTCCTGTAAGCCTGTTCTGTTCCCTCTGATTTCAAAATTTATTTAAAAGCTTTTCTTTTTTTCCATTTCCCTTTTTACCTGAGCATTAAGCATGCAGGAGTGGACCAATTTTTTTTGCACTTGTTCTCTAAAGGTACAAATTTAGAAATGTAATAGTTTAATATCCCTTAAAAATGGTCCACATCTGATCAGTATCTTTACCTAAAAACAATTTCCCCAGTCTATGAGCAGGAGTGATTCATTAACAGCATAAAATTAGCTTTCCTAAAGTAAAGGTTTTTGTTAACCCAGTGCACTTTAGTTTTTGCAACCTATATTAAATGACACTATATCATGATCACTATTCCATAAGCTTCACATTACCTTCATTTCCAAAATGAGCTCAGGGTTATCAGATATCACCAGATCTTCTAAACGCTAATGCATTTATAAATGGATCCATCTACCTCTTGTTCAGTATCTAGCTTACCCATTCTACCATAATCGATTTAGGCCCAATGGCGATGCATTATAAAAATGTATAAATTGGAAATAAGATGACAATTATCAGATCAAGCCACATACCATCAATTGTCCCCAACCAACTCTATCCTTTATAAGGAGTACAATAATCTACTGGATGTAGCTAAAGAGAATAATTTGATTCTTCAAAGGAGAACAACATCTCCCCACCTGGCAGACCCATTGAATCGAGGGAATTGAAATGAGAAAGCCAGTAAATTTTATGTCAAATTTAAGGCATTATTTAACTACCCTAAATTCTTATGTGAGGGATACATATACAATGTAGGTACTAGAAATCTATGCCCCATTATTCAATGAGTAATTTACTAGTAACCACAGATGTGGAATCCTTGATACATCTATCCATCACCATTATGGTCTCAAGGCAACGTCATCGAAAGAGACACTTAAATATTCAAAGTGAAAGTTTATATCCAATTATTGAATATGTATTAACGTATAACCATTTCATATTCAATTCCCACCACTACCTACATACGCCAAACCTATTTTAGGGTGGTCCAAAAAGTATATAATTCAGAGCGCACACCAGTCTTAAACCACCAAACTGTTTATTATATTAATATATTAATAAAACAGTTTGGTGGTTTAAGACTGGTGTGCGCTTGAATTATATACTTTTTGGATCTAAGTGACCATTTGGTTTAGGTTTTCTGAGTAGCACCCAGCAACTACTAATTGCCTTACAGGTGTGCGGGGGAAACAAACAATTTTTATTTTAGGGTGGTGGTGGAGAAGAAATAGTTGCGTGACATGTGGGAATTCTAAAAGTAGTCTATTCCTATGGCTTTTTTAATAGAGACTGCCTACTTATACTATGTTATTTCCCCTTTAATAAACTCATATTTCTTTTTTTTTTGTGGACAGAGTAAATGAAAACTGTTAAAATATTAAAGGAATTCCTGCATTGATGAAAAGTGGATATGGTTTTTGATTAACAACATGGTGGTCACTACATACAGATTTGTACCATAAGGAAACTTCTACGAATGGTTGGTTAAAAGGAGGACAAATACTAAGAAACTCAAAGGAATTGCTCCAACCTATAGTGTTTAAAACATGAAGGCAACGTGTCTTAATAAGAATATTCCTCCATCCAATAAAGAAGGCTTACATCAGAGCCCTTAAAACAGATAGGGAGAAACTATGAAGATCAAAGAAAAAAGAGAACACAGGAGGAGATGGCAAGATTCAGTTTATAGGTTTAAGTTTAAAATAGGTAGATAAAGTCATACTGGAGAATCTAAAGAGTGATCGGCTGTTTACTGAAAATATTCCCTGTAGCCCACATTTGTGTACAAATAAACCCCTAGACTTAGGGATAAACTAGTCCACAGCCATTTGACAGGACATAGAAAGAAAGAAGCCTTCCTACAAGCAGGCAACACACTGGACCGATTTGAAATACAACACAAAATAAATGAATTTACTAGCTGCACACAAGATCGCTATAGGGCTTTTTTAGACAGCTGCTTTGGGAGTTTATTCTCTTTATAATCTTCCAAGGGCCATTAATATGTCTTTATCTTTGTTTCTATAAGTTTCCACTTGGGACAGACCCTGGCTTTGCATCTTTTATTAATAATAGTCTTTTTAATGCATACCAGTAAAAGTTGTGTTCTTATGTACATGGTTTATTGCAGTAGAGGGGGATTTCTTTCTCTAACTTATTTTGTAATTTTTTCTTGTTGTACTGATAAATCTATTGTAAAAGGATTTGGATATAGCCAATGCATTATTATATTAAAAAATCACTTTATTATACGCTGAGAAGTTAACTCGATATTGTATACATAGTATGGTTTTCTTAAAAAACTTGTTTGGTGTCGGAAAAGTTTCAGATGTTTACAAGTCTGAGAATAACTGAAATGTTTTAGAAACAATCAGGGAGATTCAATAAAAGTTCTTATCGTTAAAATTGGTGTAATTTTGCCCCAACCAATCAGATCTTATTTAACATTTGAAAGCTAACATCGGATTGGTTGGGGCAAATTTAGCACCATTTTTAACAGTCAGAAATTTATTGAATAACCCTGATTGTATTGCATAAAGCCACCATTCATTTTAGTGGAGAGAATAGTCTAAAGGTACATATACACATGTGACTTCGGTAACAAATTCACATCTAATTTCAAGACTGAATATGACGTGAATAGATTCTGTCTTTCATCTTTCTGTCTGTCATCTAAAGTTTGACTTTAACACTTAAATTGTGGGTTTTCCTTCTTTTCTAATTCTATACCTGATTGTTAGAAAAGCAAGTACATGAAAGTTCTGTTTGTGTTATTTAGTCGAGAACGTTAGCAGGAAAATGTGTAAAAATTAACTGAAGATCAGCTGTAATCCAATTGTGGCTACTATGCTGGTTTTTATTTAAATTACTTTAAAGGAACAGTACACTGAATTTTTTAACAACTCTCCTACTTTTTCCCCCACCAGGACCCCTCCTCTGTAATGTAGGTACAAGCATGTCCGTTACAGATAGAGGGTCTGTTGGGAGGGGGGAGATTGTCGGCAGGCGCCGTACTTCTGGGATTTTCTTTTGGTAATAGCTGGAAGCAGGGGTACTCTCTCTCTTCTACCTCGATGTATTTGTAGTTTTATTAAGAACAAACTTTTAAAATTGGTATACTGTGTCTTGAAAAGGAAAATGATCAATGGCAAGCGGAATTTAATAAACACTGTTATGTTTAAAACCGCACATGTGAATCAAAATAAAGCTTGCTGCTTAACAGTGGAGAATAATGGTTCCGAACTAAATATACAACTTCAATAAATCTTTCTTGAAATAATGAAATAATCTTTTTTTCTGTGCTTTCATTGCAGTACCAGTTGTGAAAAAAAACTTGGGAATGGCAGGCTGCCCATTATGAGTACTATAGCGATTATGAAGATAAAACAATCCCTACAACAGATTTAAGAATACCCAATGTGGAGAGAGGTAGGTATTGTTTGGGTTTTTTAACTGAATATTTTGACTTTCTAACTGGAAAATATGTTTTTTTCCTGTTTTAACACTTTAACCAAATTTGATGCAACATGGTAGCTATTCTCTGCTCATATTGTAATCCTCTGCCAGTATTCTAAACTTATACATATAGATTGGTCAAATCCAAAATTTCTTCAATTCTGTCTATAAGCTTACAGGTCTGCAGTGAAAACCGAGGAAGACAATCCATGACACTGGGATAGTCAGAGCTATTGTACTCTAGCTTACATGGTTTTATAGCGGTTCTATGTGTTATGTGACTGCAGGAAGTCAGTAGAGAATTTTAAGATCTGTCTATAATAGTTAATTTTTTAATCTTTGCCACAAGGTGGAGGGATTTATGCATTTTAATGCATAATTTATGGTCTTTATGGTTTTAAAAAAAATTGTAAATATTTAAACCACAATCTATTAATTAATCGCCTTCTCTTCTACCTATTGTCCTCTACAACTGAATGATGCATGGAAATAGTTGATTTAATTGTTTGTTGCTTTTATTTGTTCATTAATAATAAAACATAATAAATTTGTCTTTATATAGGCCACTGTGGAAAAAAAAATTTGCTATATTGGAAAGATTTATGAATTTATACATTTCACAGATAGATTGGCTAATCATAGTGGATGATGACACTTTATCAGGTACAAAGAGATATTTTTACGTTATTCATATTGTTTACATTGATTTATATAAGGATTAATGGATCCTTCCATTCTGCAATGACAAGACCAACTGGTCGAAGAAAGCACTGGAGCTACCAGTTGTTTATGACTGTGACATACACACATTCCTTTGTGGGGTGTTTCTAAATGGTAACCTCAAGAGAAACACACAATTGACCCCAATGTTAAAAATTCTTTAAATGTTTAAAAATTACTAAGTTACCCTGAAATTTAACTAAAATAAACAGGGCATATAGACAGCTATAAAATAGTTTTTATTTTGAATTTTGTGGGAGTTGGAATGACCAAAAAAATGCCTTAATCACACAGACATTTCGATTGCAAGTCCAATTGATATGTAATGTGTGCAAGGTTTGATTAATACTGAGAGTAAGTAGTACTGGACTGCTCTGTAATAGTCTGTTTAATCTAAGGAGGGGGGGCATCCGCAACAAGACCCCTATGACTCCTCAATGTACTTATCGATTTATCAGGACAGGTCACAAAAATGTAAGATCTTTAAGATTGTAGGCCAAAGCAATCATCTAACATAAGTACAACTCTTATTGGCTGTAGATCTTAAACAGTCAAATCACATTCATCTCTTTTTAATAAGAATCAATTTTATTGTTGGCACTTAACATTACTGTTTGTAGTTGATTTAAACTGGAACAAACCCAGCACACAACTTACCTGTTTCAGTCTAGGGTATGGAAAGGACAAATACAGAGATCAGTTTATTCATAGAAATCTATTGTTTTAGAAACAGACAGATGTACCTATCTAATATCTACTGGATTCTCAGTATATTCAATTAAGTGTCTCTTTTAAAACCACCAAATGCTTCTCTAAACAATAAACATCTGATCATGGTGTTGGTACTACCCCTTCTTCCCATGATCCTACAAGGCTGCAGGTGGCGCTGCAAACATTTCAGACCCTATGAATTGTTATGGTAGTAAAATCACCAACTAAATAGAAACATAAGAAAGGAGAAAAATTGTCCACAATTGTTTTTTTTGTGTAAGTAAGTTGTATGGTCCAAGTTCTTTATCAGACGGGGAATCCAAAAATGAAACTTGTTTGATGCAAGGTGCTCATACACTAGTTAGATATTATATAGGTTAAAATGACATCTAATCTATTCAACAATTGTCTAGTCTGTCTTTTTTGCAATCAAAATGAATGGGCCGAGGTGTGGAAGATGAAGGTAAGAACCACTGCTAGTAAAATGAATCCTTAGACATAATATAGATTACACTTTTATCTATGGAAACATCTATTCTATCCATTGTCTGCTACTGGAGTGCAGCATTAGTCTTTTACACAAGTGAATTAAGTACAGATGTAAACCCGTAAAAAAGTTCCATATTTTTTATTAATATGCAAAGCAATTTACACGTGTTGTGTAGGAATGTGTTCTGTGTTATGTTTACCTTTTGCCCTGTACCTGTTGCAGCATTTCAAGATTACAGAAGCTGCTTAGCTGCTATGATCCACATGAATCCGTCTTTCTGGGAGAACGTTACGGTTATGGATTACAAGCAGGGGGATACAATTACATTACTGGTGGAGGAGGGTGTGTAATAATGAAATCTCTTACACTGCTATTCAATAGAAATATGTAAAGTGTTCCACCTAATATTGCCAAGTTTTGATTTACTGAATATTCCAAAGACTCACGGACATGTGGGTATCAGCTGTTTATTAATTACAGTACATCTACTTTTCAATGACTGTACATAATAACGGAGGGTTGACAGAAGTTTTAGATGCAATTGTCTTTTCAAGTAGAAAAAATTACATTTCTTATTTTGACCAATTGAAGATCACTTACTAATTGCTAGACACTCGTCACCTTTCAAGCAGTTCATTGACTGAAAGGCCTTCTGGCATGTTGGTAAAATTCAGAAGATCGGAATTTAGGGCACCTGGTGCTGTACAAAGAACAACACCAGGAATATGGGTTCTGTAACTTAACTTTTAAGTAAAAAATAGATAATAGAAGGTCAGTTGTAAAGTTAAAACTTTATGGGCAAGTTCATCTTCCTAAGCCACCCCCATCTATTTTAAAGTGCACATGGTAAGGACCTAAAGCGCTTCAAAATTACATTTTTTAATTTATGATGGCGGAGTAGTCCACCTACTTTATTAACTGATTGACAGCATTTAGGAGCACTGCTTATAGAGGTTACATGTCAGCACTGCCATGTTCCTTTGACAATGGTGCCATTATAAGGAAAGTCTCAAAGTCGGAGTTGAAGACTGGCAGATCTAAAAATGGAAGTCCACAAACGTATCTTCCAAACTTTCCGCTTTTCTAATAAAAATAATTAGGCGGGGGCAATGCTCAGCCCAATATTTCCTTTATTAACAGGTATGGCTGTGGTATTAAGGTAGGTCAGTGGACCTAGTGAGGTCTAGGTTTTGTTTTTTTTTTATTTAAAGTGGACATACACTTTAAATATTAGTCCCAGCACCCTTTTACTGGATTTCTATACATTACTATATATAGTATACTATTGACATATACTACTGTATGTGGCCTTAGAGTTATTTGCAGAAAATATATACAGGGAGATTTAATAAAGGTTCTTATCATTAAATTTGATGCTAATTTTTCCTCAGCCAATCAGATGTTAGCTTTCAAATGTTAAATAAGATCTGATTGGTTGGGGCAAAATTAGCACCATTTTAAAAAGGGCCACCCCTTTCATAATTTTCCATATGTTGTAGGGCTAGTTCCCCCAGCACCAACTGCTATATTATATTACTCAAGAAAGTCCCTCAATTGTTACTTACCTTCCCATCTCCTCCGCCCAATGCCCGGCCTTCTGCTTGCATGGAACTGCAAGCAGGGGGACTGCAGTTCCATGCAAGCAGAAGGCCGGGCATAGCAGGATTTTTATACACTACACAGTTGGGCCAGTTAATAGGTTAAATTTTAGTTTTGGGGTGGACATGCCCTTTAACAATAAGAACTTTATTGAATCATCTCCCTGATAATGTTTGAGAATAATTTTACTTTCTACAAAGTCAAATTACTTCACTATAGAAATGGATTTTCTTCCTTTTTCCCCTAGGATGGTATTCGCAGAGAAGCGGCGAGAAGACTGATGAACAGCAAGTGTAGATGCTACAGTAATGATGCTCCCGATGACATGGTACTTGGAATGTGCTTCAGTAGTCTAGGAATCGCTGTTACTCACAGTCCACTCTTCCATCAGGTAGGATTCTAAAGAGCAGAATATAATACAATCCGGTTTCCATATTTATTATAAAAAAAAAAATGTATTGTGTGATTTTTATATATTGGATGAAAAAGAAATTCAAGCTTAGTATTAAAGTTGTAGCATCTGAGATTTTGCAAATTACGGGGACTGTAAGCTTAGGTTTAGTAATTCAGAGGGCCAGTGAGCTGCACTGAGCACATAAACACAGTCTACCATCAGGAGAGTAAATCGGGTCCATAGTCTGCGGTGATAGCTGGGCACCCTTACCTTTTGTTGATTTTTTTAGAGCAGTAATAGAAAGGTTATGGGCACTCATTTATTTTAAATGATTCTACAGTTACGTGTGGGGCCTGGAAGAAGCTACGACAATCCATACAAAAATAATTGAGCATATGGGCAAAATTAAACCTTGTATATAGATATATCACCCGCAAAATTGCAATAGTTTGACATCTGAGAGTTGTAAATCTAAACTGAAACCGTGCTTGGTTTTCTGTTACCTCTCTTTCTACTTCTGTCTTGTTGCGTAACAGATTAGCCCTACATTTTTCAGATTTCTTACTATTTTAGTTTTGGGTTTTGTACCGTGTACAAAGTCCGGGATAGTGAAGAGTAGTGGCTGTCTTCCTGTCCAAACGTTGCTGCCTTCTGTGTCCTCCCACCCCAAACTGCTAATTAAAAAAAAAACTTTTTCAAACTGTATTATAGCCTGGTTGCCAGTGTCTCCTCCATTGCTGGCAGCGGCAGCTGTGATGGCTGCCTCTCAGCCAATCACAGCCACGGCTGCTGATCCGGCCCCTGCTGTTGTAGATCCGGCAGGCAGGGGCGTCGCTGGAACCAGGAGCTGTAAGTAGTGTATGGGATATTATTTTTAAGCTTTTAACTAGGTGGTTGGGGGTGAGAGGGTATGCTCTACAATATGCAGGAATGTTCTTTGGAGGCTAGGGATGCCCTTTAAAGGAAAAATAAAAGTTTTTTTTCAAAAACCGTTAAAATAAAAAGTTCCTAGGGCAGGGAGGTAGGATTGGTTATTTCTACCTCCTAATATAAATTTATGAGGAGCGGCAGCAGCAAACTGTTTCTGTCTCTTACCGAGTTTTTCAGCACTATCTTTAATAGTTTCATCTTCCACGGTCCCAACCTGGCAGTGAAAACTGTATTGCTGTAGCTCCTTAATAAAATAATATAGCTAGGAGAAATAATCAATCCTAACTCCCTGCCCTAAGTACTTTCATTTGTAAAACGTTAATTTTACAGTATAGTTGTCCTTTAAATATTAATGTGTACAAAAAATATATATCACAGTCTATGTATGAAAGATTATATTTGACACAATGTTTGTTCATTTCAGGCACGACCAAGGACTATGCAAAAGATTACCTAGCCCACCAAATTCCTGTCTCATTCCATAAACACTGGAATATTGATCCCATTGCAGTTTATTTTAAGTGGCTCGCCCAGGAAGAAGAGAACCAAAAAAATGAAAAAAGAATTTCAAACACGAACTATGAGATTACCCACAATCCTTCAAGAGTTGGGAGTTGAACATGACTTTGCCTTGACATAAAGCCGGCCAATGAAAATTACACTGACTTTTTTAAGTATTTCTGACTTTTTTTTTTTTTTTTTTAACAGAATGAACTTTGTTTGTTTTTATACTTTTTACAACAGCCGAATATTGGTGTGAAACCATGTAGTTATTTTTTGTTTAAACTTCTTACATTCTTTTTCCTTTTGGGATTTTATGAGGAATTTTGTAAAGATTTTTTTTTGTCTGAAAACTAAGAGTAACTGTATTATTTTCCAATAAAGTAATATATAACCAGCTGGTTTTATAAAAATACATCTTTGTGTAGTCTTTTTCTTAATGGTTATAAATTAATTGTAGCACTTTCATATTTAGATAAATGTAATTCTGACAAACATAATTCAACCTTTATTTGATTTTAATTTATCTGTGTATGAAATGGTGTTTTTCTACAAAAAAATACTAAACACTTTAATGTTCCGGATTTGTTCTTAAAGGGCAGGGCCACCTGAAATATATCTTTTTATATAAGGTAGGTAGAAGCTGCCCACCCCCAACGCCATATATTTTTTAAAATATGCTCCGATAGTACTTACAGCCCTTCTCTTCTGCACCATTTCTATCCAGCTCCCTGCTTGCGGAAGTTGCAAGCAGGGGCTGGTCGCCATCTGTGATTGGCTAAGAATCACAGACGCGGCTGACTTCATCGAAGATGCGCCACAGGAGAGAGAAGGGTCTGTAAATAACTAGCGGGGCATTTCTGTAACAAAAAATAATATGGGGGTTTTGGGTTGGGGAGCTGTTACTTACTTTCCATAAAAAAAGATTTCACGCTAGGTGCCATGGCTTCAGAGGATGGATGTGGATGGTGGGAGAGAGCGAGGGGGGCTCCTCTGTGCATGCCTCAGACCTTGATGAGGTTGAGGCAGGACAGGCACCGGATGAGTAACTGACAGCTTACACTGCACTTTCCAGGACTTTGAAAAGGCATATCAGGATTTTTTTAAACTACAGGATGTGGCCAATATGGGGTTAAATTTCAGTTTAGGGGGTGGACATGCCCTTTAAAATATTTGACCATTCCTGAAGAGTTTGTGCATGTTTGACCCATTCAAACAGCCAATCAATAGAAATTACTGTTAGAAAATGTTAAGGTAGTGTGCATCCTGGGAAGAAGAAGGAACAGCACAGAACCTGAAATGGCAGCTCACTACTGACAACAGGAAAGCATAGCAAAGGGTGTGAAAACAATATATTTTCACTAATAAAGACAATATCTAGAACACCTAGGTATGTGTAATATAGATACTAGAGATGGTCTCGAACCCAAGTTGAGCCAAACTATTTGAATTGGAATGAATTCGGACTTCTCGATATTTTTGGACTTTCGCTAAATATCGAATGTTCGACCGTTCGAATGTGCGAGTAAAATGCCTATTATACCTATACGCAAGCATCGAATCCATGAGTAAAGTGTCCATTAAAACCTATACACGAGCATCGAATCCGCAGTAAAATGTCCATGGTATCTAGCGCGAACGCGAGCATCGAATCTGCGAGTAAAGTGTCCATTAAAACCTATACGTGAGCATCGAATCGCGAGTAAAGTGTCCATTAAAACATAGTAAAACAAGTAAAATGTCCCTGGTATCTAGGCGGCGAACATCGAATCTACGAGTAAAGTGTCCATTAAAGCTATACGCGAGCATCGAATCCGCAAGTAAAATGTCCATGGTATACTAGGCGCAAACATCGAATCTACGTGTAAAGTGTCCTAGCCTATACACGAGCATCGAATCTGTGAGTAAAATGTCATGGTATCTAGGGCGCACGAGAGCATCGAATCCGCGAATAAAGTGTCCATTAAAACCTATACGCGAGCATCGAATCCGCAAGTAAAAGTCCATGGTATCTAGGCGCAAATATCGAATCTACGTATAAAGTGTCCATTAAAGCCTATACGCGAGCATCGAATCCGCGAGTAAAATGTACATGTACCTAGGCACGAACGAGCTCGAAAATCACGCGAGTGAGAGTAAAATGATTTTTCGAATGTCCGGATATTGGAACATGTTCCCCAGACCATTTCCAGGTCCCACAGCCATTTAAATTAAGTTACCATTGATTTTTTAATTGTATTTTAGAACTTTTCGAACTTTTGACTCCCATTGACTTTAATGGGGCCATTTTCGAACTTCCATATAGTTCGGAAGTTCGAAAACGGACCGAACTTTTGAAAGTTCGGCCATCTCTAATAGATACATGTTTTAAACCAAAAAAAAATATTTCCCTACTGAACTTCCCCTTTTAGTGTGTGCCAGGACATACTGCTGTACCTTCAGAGAGCCACGGGTATGCATCAAAATCTAACTAACCAGGTATAAAACAGAAACCTGTGGTTACAATCATGCTTATTTAGGCCAAGCTCTCCAGTTTTAATAAAAGATATCCAGTAAATAGTACCTTATAAGTCCCATTGGCATTGGAATCCCTAACAAGTTGTAGATATAAGGAAATGTGAAGGAGCTAAGACCATGTATCCATTTGTGTTCAATGCACTGTAGACTAGGGATGGACTAGAACTCGAACACGAGTTCAAGCGAACTTCATGACTTCGGATGAACTCGAACTATTCAAATTAGTTAGGTTCGAACTAGTTAAATTTTCTGGAAATATTTTTGAAAATCTGAACATTTGAGAATTCTTGAATGTACAGGATTTTTAAACGTACGGCTGGCCTTCTGAAAACGGCCACTCGTGGCAGCTCGAGAATGGGAACCCTCCTGGTCCTTACAAGGACCATTGCGGCCCTGACAATTTTACTATAATTCTTTAGCAACCAGATGTCACTATTTTAGTGGGCTACTACATTTACATAACATATAATTGATAGCATAGGATTGTCTATGATGATGTTGTTTCCATGGCAACCAAAACTGAAGAACAATAATCCTGGCACATTTAAGTTAAGTTAGCTTTTTCAACCTGGAGAGGTCAGTAAATATTTTATTTTATCCTCTATTTTAGCATTTTTACACATCTAACATGACATTAATGACAAAATAGCATGGAAACTGTTGACATCAAACTTTTAAGTGTTTTTCCCCTAGAGAAAGTGTGTATTATATTTTAAAATATTATATAGAAATAAAATATATGTGTAGGGTTTTTGACCAAAGTAGTTTTTTTTTTTCATTATAAAAATGAAGATTTGAAATTCATTCAGCTTTCATCAAGCAGTTCCGCCAACACACAAAACAATATAAAAAATATTAAAAACACAAGGGCTATACACAGCATACACAGTTATACACAGCAACATTGAGAAAAAAATAATGTTGATCAATCATAGAAATAATTTTTTGTTGTTTTAACTTGATCTGTAGCTTTTTAAACCGGTATCATGGGTTGGAAAAGATTCAAGAAAGGCTTCAAGAAAATATTTTGCTGTTTTAATATTTTTAGCTGCCTACGGAGGTAAGACTTCTTTTTAAAAAATAAATAATATATATATTTTGTTTAAAGAATTATGGATTGTTCTATATAATCCAGGAATAGGCAATACTACTAGTATTACAATTGTATTGTGTGCACATTTGCAGGGTCGGGGGCTTGGGGGGACATATAGTATATATAATATATAATAGTGCACAGTTTTAGGGTTGGGATTGTATAATTTAAAGACTACAGGGGTATTGTGTTATATTTATATAATATCGGTGTATTTTTGCTATTGTATTCTCACCTGTCATATACTGTATTCATATTCATATGATCGGTGGACACACAATAAATATTGGAAATATATACTTTATTATATTAAATGATTCTTCCTTTTTCAGTCTCCAAAAGTGATAATACCCGGGGCAGATTGTAGATGGAAATACCTCTTGGTAAACCTTTTTTATAGATATATAAGAAAGTAAATCATTTGAAATATCTTTTAGTACATTTATTGTAATTGGTATTTATCTGGCCCTTTCAGTCTCCAATAGAGAATTTCCATGCGTTGGGGCAGATTGTAGGTGGAAACACCTCTCTGGTGAGTTTGTTCATATCTATTAGGAAATATATACATTATTATATCTATTGGTGCATTATTTTAGTTTGTATTTTTCAGTCTCCAATGCAGAAAGGTCTCGTCTTGGGCAGATAGTGAAGGTGGAAACTTCTCTCTGGTAAGCTACTTAAAGGGCATGTCCACTCCCCAAATAAATATTAATATTAGCAGAAATGGCCCAAAACTTCGACCTCGCAAAGTTTATATAACTCAAAGCTTCCCTAATTGTACTTACCAGCCTTTAAAGCAATAAATATGAAAAAGCCAGGAATTAAATCTTTACTTACCATCATGGGCTATACCTGTCATCCACTGCAGTTAGACTGCCCTTTTCATGTCCCATTTTAACTTCTATTGGGCCTGACACTGTAAAAGCTGCTGTTACTTTGATAATGATAGTACAAAGGGAACATTGTAACAGAGTTTCCATTGCGTTCTATACATTCAAGTAAAATGATTTCTGAAAAATTCCTTTAAATGAAGCTGTACCAAATAATGCAAAATCATCAGTTACAGAACAACTGATAATATATATAATATATATTTTTTTTTTTATATTAGGACTTCCAAACACCAGATCATCCTTCTAGTGATAAAGTAAGTAGAAAGGAAAGTAGATATTATCTTTATTGCAATTTAAATTCAATTACGTGGTTTAAAGTTTAGTTGCTAATATAAGTAAGGACCCTTGCAAGTACTGTAATATTGCATTATCTAAAATCTGAAATTGCTGTTGCCCTATCCTTGTTTATTTGCATGTATTTCCTTTATGGCCCTGGACAAATTATGTAGCACAATTAGTTTATTAATTCACACCAATGATATATTACAGTATGATGGGGGACCTAACTATGCTGTATCTGTTATACCATTATCGTAAGATAAAGTAACTATAGATTGATCTTATATGAAAATCTGACTCTGTTTTCTTCATAGGACACAACATCATCAGAATCTCCAAAGATGATAATGTAGCAGATTTCTTCCTCTTGCTATTCCACCCAATCGGATTTGAGTACAATCTATTTCAGTATAAAGTGTTTTAACTATAGATGATCTTTTTATTGAACATCTCATATTTTCCTCCTTAGGAAATTACATCAGACATCTCCAAAGATGATAATGTAAGTAGATTTCTCCCTCTGCTATTCCACCCAATCTGGATCGAGTACAATCTATTTCAGTTATAAGTTTTTAACTATAGATCGATCTTATATGAACATCCATATTTTCCTCCTTTAGGAAATTACATCAGACATCTCCAAAGATGATAATGTAAGCAGATTTCCTCCCCTTGTTATTCCACCCAATCTGGATCTGAGTACAATCTATTTCAGTATAAAGTGTTTTAACATAGATCGATCTTATATGAACATCTTATTTTCCTCCTTTAGGAAATTACATCAGACATCTCCAAGATGATAATGTAAGCAGATTTCCTCCCTCTTGTTATCCACCCAATCTGGATTTAGTACAATCTATTTCAGTATAAAGTGTTTTAACTATAGATCGATCTTATATGATCATCTATATTTTCCTCCTTTAGGAAATTACATCAGAATCTCCAAAGATGATAATGTAAGCAGATTTCCTCCCTCTTGTATTCCACCCAATCTGGATTGAGTACAATCTATTTCAGTATAAAGTGTTTTAACTATAGATCGATCTTATATGAAACATTCATATTTTCCTCCTTTAGGAAATTCATCAGACATCTCAAAGATGATAATGTAAGCAGATTTCCTCCTCTTGTTATTCCACCCAATCTGGATCTGAGTACAATCTATTTCAGTATAAAGTGTTTTAACTATAGATCGATCTTTATATGAACATCTCGATTTTCCTCCTTTAGAAATACATCAGACATCTCCAAGATGATAATGTAAGCAGATTTCCTCCCTCTGTTATTCCCACCCAATCCCAATCTGGATCTGAGTACAATCTATTTCAGTATAAAGTGTTTTAACAATAGATCGATCTTTATATGAACATCTCATATTTTCCTCCTTTAGGAAATTACATCAGACATCTCCAAAGATGATAATGTATGCAGATTTCCTCCCTCTTGTTATTCCACCCAATCTGGATCTGAGTACAATCTATTTCAGTATAAAGTGTTAACTATAGATCGATCTTTATATGAACATCTCTATTTTCTCCTTTAGGAAATTACATCAGACACTCCAAAGATGATAATGTAAGCAGATTTCCTCCCTCTGTTATTCCACCCAATCTGGATCTGAGTACAATTCTTTCAATATAAAGTGTTTTAAATATAGATCGACTATATGAACATCTCTATTTTCCTCCTTTAGGAAATTACATCAGACATCTCCAAAGATGATAATGTAAGCAGATTTCCTCCCTCTTGCTATTCCACCCAATCTGGATTTGAGTACAATCTATTTCAGTATAAAGTGTTTTAACTATAGATCCATACACGAGCATCGAATCCGCAAGTAAAATGTCCATGGTATCTAGGCGCGAACGCAGCATCGAATCTGCGAGTAAAGTGTCCATTAAACCTATACGTGAGCATCGAATCCGCGAGTAAAGTGTCCATTAAAACATACGTAAAACAAGTAAAATGTCCATGGTATCTAGGCGAGAACATCGAATCTACGAGTAAGTGTCCATTAAAGCCTATACGCGAGCATCGAATCCGCAGTAAAATGTCCATGGTATCTAGGCGCAAACATCGAATCTACGTGTAAAGTGTCCAAGCCTATACACGAGCATCGAATCTGTGAGTAAAATGTCCATGGTATCTAGGCGCGCACGAGAGCATCGAATCCGCGATAGTGTCCATTAAAACCTATACGCGACATCGAATCCGCAAGTAAAATGTCCATGGTATCTAGGCGCAAATATCGAATCTACTATAAAGTGTCCATTAAAGCCTATACGCGAGCATCGAATCCGCGAGTAAAATGTACATGTACCTAGGCAGAACGAGCTCGAAAATCACGCGAGTGAGAGTAAAATTGATTTTTCGAATGTCCTGGATATTGAACATGTTCCCCAGACCATTTCCCGGTCCCACAGCCATTTAAATTAAGTTACCATTGTTTTTAATTGTATTTCATTAGAACTTTTCGAACTTTTTGACTCCCATTGACTTTAAGGGTCCATTTTCGAACTTTCCATATAGTTCGGAAGTTCGAAAACGGACCGAACTTTTGAAAGTTCGGCCATCTCTAATATACATGTTTTTAAACCAAAAAATATTTTCCCTACTGAACTTCCCCTTTTAATGTGTGCCAGGACATACTGCTGTACCTTCAGAGAGCCAGGTATGCATCAAAATCTACTAACACCAGGTATAAAACAGAACACTGTGGTTCACAATCATGCTTTATTTGGCCAAGCTCTCCGTTTTTAAAAGATATCCAGTAAATAGTACCTTATAAGTCCCATTGGCATTGGAATCCCTAACAAGTTGTAGATATAAGAAATGTGAAGGAGCTAAGACCATGTAATCCATTTGTGTTCAATGCACTGTAGACTAGGATGGACTAGAACTCGAACACGAGTTCAAGCCGAACTTCTGACTTCGGATGAATCGAACTATTCAAATAGTTAGGTTCGAACTAGTTAAATTTTCTGGAAATATTTTTGAAAATCCTTGAACATTTGAGAATTCTTGAATGTAAGGATTTTTAAACGTACGGCTGCTTCTGAAAACGGCCACTCGTGGCAGCTCGAGAATGGGACCCCCCTCCGGTCCTTACAAGGACCATTCGGCCCTGACAATTTTACTATAATTCTTTAGCAACCAGATGTCACTATTTTAGTGGGCTACTACATTTACATAACTATAATTGATAGCATAGGATTGTCTATGATGATGTTGTTTCCATGGCAACCAAAACTGAAGAACAATAATCCTGGCACATTTAAGTTAAGTTAGCTTTTTCAACCTGGAGAGGTCAGTAAATATTTTATTTTATCCTCTATTTTAGCATTTTTACACATCTATATACATGTACATTAATGACAAAATAGCATTGGAAACTGTTGACATCAAACTTTTTAAGTGTTTTTTTCCCCTAGAGAAATGTTGTATTATATTTTAAAATATTTATATAAATAAAATATTATGTAGGGTTTTTGACCAAAGTAGTTTTTTTTTTTCATTATAAAAATGAAGATTTGAATTATTCCTTCAGCTTTCCATCAAGCAGTTCCGCCAACACACAAACAATATAACTATTAAAAACACAAGGGCTATACACAGCATACACGTTATACACAGCAACATTGAGAAAAAAATAATGTTGATCAATCATAGAAATAATTTTTTGGTTTGTTTTAACTTGATCTGTAGTCTTTTAAAACCGGTATCATGGGTTGGAAAAGATTCAAGAAAGGCTTCAAGAAAATATTTTGCTGTTTTAATATTTTTAGCTGCCTACGGAAGGGTAAGACTTCTTTTAAAAAAATAAATATATATATATATTGTTTAAAGAATTATGTGATTGTTCTATTCATAATTCCAGGAATAGCATATACTACTATGTATCAATTGTATTGTGTGCACTTGCAGGGTCGGGGTCTTGCGGGGACATATAGTTATATAATATATAATATGTGCACAGTTTTAGGTTTGGGATTGTAATTTAAAGACTACAGGGGTATTTGTTATATTTATAAATATCGGTGTATTTTTGCTAATTGTATTCTCACCTGTCATATACTGTATTCATATTCATATGATCGGTGGGACACACAAATAAATATTGGAAAATATATACTTTATTATATTAAATGATTCTTTCCTTTTTCAGTCTCCAAAGGTGATAATACCCGGGGGCAGATTGTAGATGGAAATACCTCTCTGGTAAACCTTTTTTTATCTAGATATATAAGAAAGTAATCATTTGAAATATCTTTTAGTACATTTATTGTAATTGTATCTTTATCTGGCCCTTTCAGTCTCCAATAGAGAATTTCAATGCGTTGGGGCAGATTGGGGTGGAAACACCTCTCTGGTGAGTTTGTTCATATCTATTAGGAAATATATACATTATTATATCTATTGGTGCATTTATTTTAGTTTTTATTTTTTTCAGTCTCCATGCAAAAGGTCTCGCTCTGGGGCGGATTGAAGGTGGAAACTTCTCTCTGGTAAGTACTTAAAGGGCAGTCCACTCCCCAAATAAAATATTAATTATAGCAGTAAATGGCCCAAAACTTCGACCTCGCAAAGTTTATATAACTCAAAGCCTCCCTAATTGTACTTACCAGCCTTTAAAGCATAAATATGAAAAAGCCAGGATTAAATCTTTACTTACCATCATGGGCTATACCTGTCATCCACTGCAGTTAGACTGCCCTTTTCATGTCAGCCTTTTAACTTCTATTGGGCCTGACACTGTAAAAGCTGCTGTTACTTTGATAATGATAGTACAAAGGGAACATTGTAACAGAGTTTCCATTTGCGTTACTATACATTCAATGTAAAATGATTTCTGAAAAATTCCTTTAAATGAAGCTGTCACCAAATAATGCAAAATCATCAGTTACAGAACAACTGATAATATATATATATATTATTTTTTTTTTTAATATTAAGGACTTCCACACCAGATCATCCTCTAGTGATAAGTAAGTAGAAAGGAAAGTAATATTATCTTTATTGCAATTTAAATTCAATTACGTGGTTTAAAGTTTTAGTTGCTAATATAAGTAAGGACCCTTGCAAGTACTTGTAATATTGCATTATCTAAAATCTGAAATTGCTGTTGCCCTATCCTTTGTTTATTTGCATGTATTTCTTTTATGGCCCTGGACAAATTATGTAGCACAATTAGTTTATTAATTCACACCAATGGATATTATATACAGTATGATGGGGGACCTTAACCTATTGCTGTATCTGTTATACCTCATTATGCGGTAAGACTATATGTAACTATAGATTGATCTTTATATGAAAATCTGACTCTGTTTTTCTTCTATAGACACACATCATCAGAATCTCCAAAGATGATAATGTATGCAGATTTCTTCCCTCTTGCTATTCCACCCAATCTGGATTTGAGTACAATCTATTTCAGTATAAGGGTTTTAAACTATAGATGGATCTTTATATGACATCTCATATTTTCCTCCTTTAGGAAATTACATCAGACATCTCCAAAGATGATAATGTAAGTAGATTTCCTCCCTCTTGCTATTCCACCCAATCTGGATCTGAGTACAATCTATTTCAGTATAAAGTGTTTTAACTATAGATCGATCTTTATATGAACATCTCATATTTTTCCTCCTTTAGGAAATTACATCAGACTCTCCAAAGATGATAATGTAAGCAGATTTCCTCCCTCTTTTTATTCCACCAATCTGGATCTGAGTACAATCTATTTCAGTATAAAGTTTTTTTAACTATAGATCGATCTTTATATGAACATCTCTATTTTCCTCCTTAGAAATTACATCAGACATCTCCAAAGATGATAATGTAAGCAGATTTCCTCCCTCTTGTATTCCACCCAATCTGGATTTGAGTACAATCTATTTCAGTATAAAGTGTTTTAACTATAGATCGATCTTTATATATCATCTCATATTTTCCTCCTTTAGGAAATACATCAGACATCTCCAAAGATGATAATGTAAGCAGATTTCCTCCCTCTTGCTATTCCACCCAATCTGGATTTGAGTACAATCTATTCAGTATAAGTGTTTTAACTATAGATCGATCTTTATATGAACATCTCATATTTTCCTCCTTTAGGAATTACATCAGACATCTCCAAAGATGATAATGTAAGCAGATTTCCTCCCTCTTGTTATTCCACCCAATCTGGATCTGAGTACAATCTATTTCAGTATAAAGTGTTTTAACTAAGATCGATCTTTATATGAACATCTCTATTTTCCTCCTTTAGGAAATTACATCAGACATCTCCAAAGATGATAATGTAAGCAGATTTCCTCCCTCTGTATTCCACCCAATCTGGATCTGAGTACAATCTATTTCAGTATAAAGTGTTTTAACTATAGATCGATCTTTATATGAACATCTCGTATTTTCCTCCTTTAGGAAATTACATCAGACATCTCCAAATGATAATGTAAGCAGATTTCCTCCCTCTTGCTATCCACCCAATCTGGATTTGAGTACAATCTATTCAGTATAAAGTGTTTTAACTATAGATCGATCTTTATATGATCATCTCATATTTTCCTCCTTTAGGAAATTACATCAGACATCTCCAAAGATGATAATGTAAGCAGATTTCCTCCCTCTTGCTATTCCACCCAATCTGGATTGAGTACAATCTATTTCAGTATAAAGTGTTTTAACTAGATCGATCTTTATATGAACATCTCATATTTTCCTCCTTTAGGAATTACATCAGACATCCCAAAGATGATAATGTAAGCAGATTTCCTCCCTCTTGCTATTCACCCAATCTGGATCTGAGTACATCTATTTCATATAAATGTTGAATGGTATTCCTTCATCACATACATGGCCTCGCAACCTGTTGTAAATCCTTGTCACATTCACAAGTAAAATACCACACTTTCTGCGGAGTCAGACCATTCGTCTAGCGGTGTTATTTAGTGTAACGGACCTTTAAAAGGGAATTGTTGCCCCCTACTCCAGTACCTATTTGTAGCCTACCTCTAATTCTGTTTCCCTGTTTCTTGTCTGTTTTGGTAAGCCTTACTTCTTTATCCAGCTCCAGTACTCCGCATTCCTGTATCATTTCCAGTATTCCAGCCTGGAATACCATCTGTACTTCAGTATCCAGCACTTCAGTATCCAGCACCAGTACCTGGAACTATCTCTATCTGACCCAGCACAAAACCTCCCTACCAGACCTACTTTTTTCATGAATCTGCCTCTGCTATATTCCTGGATATGGAAGGAATAGAACTACTGTGCACACTTAAGAGGTATATTTAAAAAACCTTTATTAATATACAGGGTTATCACTAAAATTTAAAAATCAACTAAAGGGCTACAATATTTTGACTAAATATTCAGTGGAGTCATGAAGGTACATATAGACCTGTAACTGTAAGTGAAAAAGGTATAGCTACCAACTCCTTCTGTTAGTACAGTCAGACGTCATATAATAGCCGAATGTGGGACCGCGAGCGGACGCGTTTCGCCCCCTTAAAATTTGGTGGCTTCCTCTGCCCAAGAAAGAGAAAGGTCCCTACCTATGCCGACTGTTTAAAATACGCTGGATAAATTTGCTGCTTAATGATGATGTCATACGCTAGATAGCATCATGACGTCATACGTCGTGACGTCACGTCCAATCATAGCGCGGTTTAACAGTGTTTACATGTGTGATACTTAAGGTCAGGTGACAAGCAGTACCACCAATCCCTGCAATAGCCGGTAAGGACCGTAAATAACATCAAACCCTGTTCCGGTCCGTCAATTGTCACAGTGATAATTGTTCAAAAATTTCAAATATCAGAACAAATTAACCCAAAAGTGTAGAACACACTTAGTGAACATCATAAATCGATCTAAAGTGCACCATGTTGTGGCCGTTTTTTAGAAGGAAAAGAGTACATCACACACATGTGTATCCCCTCTATTCCGACTTGCAAAGGTAAGTGGATGATAGTTCCGATCACTATATCTAGTGACGATCTATTAAAAACGTAACAGCACTATCGGGTGTTTTTATGGAAACTTGACTGGATCTACTATAGGGACCACTACTTACTTCCATTTATTTTAAAACAGATCACATACACTCTAAGAAATCACTACTGGATATAGCGATATGGCCTCTCATTTATTTATTTCAAATGATCGCTGTGTTTGGCATTGCGATCAGAACTATCAAATGCTTACCTTTTATGAGACGTCACAAGGAATAATGTGTAAGTGGAGTAACGATTACTGCCATTACTTACCTCTCATTCATCATTTATGTTTTTAATAGATCGTCACTAGATATAGTACACCCCATGTGTGATGTACGCTTTTCCTTCTAAAAAATGGCCCCAACCTGGTGCACTTTAGATCGATCTATGATGTATATGTATGTTCACTAAGATTGTTCTACACTTTTGGGTTAATTTTGTTCTGATTTTGAAATTTTTGAACAATTATCACTGTGACAATTGACGGACCGGGACAGGTTTTGTATGTTTATTTACGGTCTCTCTCCTATACCGGCTATCGCAGGGATTGGTGGTACTGCTTGTCACCTGACCTTACGTACACACACGTAAACACTGTTTTTAGCATATGACGTCATCATTAAGCGGCAAATTGAACCAGCGTATTTAACAGTCAGCTAGGTAGGACCTTTCTCTTTTCTTGGGCACATGAGGAAGCCACCAAATTGTTAAGGGGGCGAAACGCGTCTGCTCGCGGTCCCACATTCGCTATTATATGACGTCTGACTGTACTAACAGAATCTAACTTTTCACTGACACAGTCATATTACCTGTCCTCCACTCGAAGCTCTATGCTGACATCATGTATGTACCTCAGAGTAATAGAGACACTTAAGAAATCTTAAGGATCTAACCATTTAGTGGACCTATATGATATCTGACTGGGACCTGGACATCGTAGTTCTTCCTACAAAATATTTAGTGCTACTGTCGTCTGCACTAGGCTTCTGATCCGTGTGACTTAGGTCCTCTGAACAGTCTTGAATCTATACCCCCCACGGGTTTTCTCATAATCTCGGTTCCTGACTACTCATATCAATTGATGGTTCTCTGTTCTTCTATTGTCTTTTTAATATTGCTGCTTCGCTCCCGTGTGTTTCACACCAGTTACGTGCAGTTGTTACACACTACAATAGTTCATTCCGTCCCATGTTGTATATTATACACTGAGTGGCAATCTACTAAGGGTTTATCGTACTGTGATAACTTGTTCATTGACAGTTTCCTACTGTTAATAGCTTGCCTTGAACTAGGTTTGATCGCTTAATTAGCCCTACCTATGCCCTTATTCATTAAACTCTGATATTCCCTATATATTCTAGCATTTCTGCTATAAATGCGAAGGATTCATCTATGACTATTCTCGTATACTTTTAATGTCACTTAGAGCTATCACATAGATCTAATCATTATAACTGCAACACTGAATTCATAACGTTATGATCCACATTACCGATTCGCTGCGCTGCAAATTTGTCTGAAAGTGTTAAATAAACTAAACCAAAATGTATTAGATGACATTAATGTCGATGATTGCATTATGTAAGCATATAATACATAGATACATAGACGTTTGGAGGAATCTATTATCACATGGCCCCATCAAATAAACTATTCTCTATATTTAATGGTGCTGAATGCCCGTTCTCTGGTCTCGTCACTTCCTCCCTTCACAATGATATGAATTGCCACTTAAATCTCGCATTAACTCAATATTGCCTGGCCAAATACTAACTTACTCATTGTCCTTACAGCCCCATCTATTGAAATCTAATAAATGATTAGTATTGTATCTGCGTATAGTTTTATATGTAAAATTTTATTTACATAATGTTTTACAATACAAAGTCATACATGGGAAACAAGAAACAATATACAGCATAAATAGTTATGAACATTAATACGAGTGCTTGAACGTTAGACATGAGGAAGAGGTCTCGCTCGCTCCTCCTTATTTTCTTCATTTGGATCTTCTTTCTTGTCTTTATCTGTCTCTTCATCTGTCTCTTCATCTGTCTCTTCATCTGTCTCTTCATCTGTCTCTTCATCTGTCTCTTCATCTGTCCTTCATCTGTCTCTTCATCTTCTCTTCATCTGTCTCTTCATCTGTATCTTCATCTGTATCTTCATCTGTTCTTCTTTCTTGTCTTTATCTGTGTCTTTTCCTGTATCTTCATCTGTATCTTCACCTGTATCTTCATCTGTATCTTCATTTGTATCTTCATTTGTATCTTCATTTGTATCTTCTATCTTTATGTATCTCTTTCTTGTCTTATCTGTGTCTTTTCCTGTATCTTCATCTGTATCTTCACCTGTATCTTCATCTGTATCTTCAGTTGTATCTTCATCGTACTTCTTTTCTTGTCTTTATCTGTGTCTTTTCCAGTATCTTCATCTGTATCTTCACCTGTATCTTCTCCTGTATCTTCACCAGTATCTTCATCTGCCCTTGGTTCTGAGAAAATAAAAGTAATTCAAGTTACTTAGTAACAATGTGCTTACACATATCCTCCACTCAACATTAGGGTCAGACCATGATTGTCGATTTAGGCCAACGTAACAGCATTAAGTGACCTATCCCCATAACTGAAACATTCATTTCTACAAAAATGACAACCGGAACCAAATCTTTCCATAACACACTGTTTTAAGGGACTTCCCTAAACATGACCATAGAGTCACTGACATTGTTACCAAAACTTAATCAGTAGGTCTGAAATGAGTATTTTTTTTAATTTACAATGTTTCCCATACTATGGACCTACATTGCAGCTTTGTTCAAAGTGTTTTCTTACCATAAACTTCTACATTTCCTATATTCCTTACCTCGTAATGCCTTACAAATTTACACAGCTTTGCTATTTCATTTTGTGTTGATATTGCAGGTTGCTGTTCAGTTAGGAACTTGTGCTGTAAGAGATCTTCTGCCGCTGCTCGCTCTCTCTGGACTCTTCAACAAGCACAAATTCAGGAACTCTGTAAATTCACTAGACCTGGAGATAAAATATTCCGCATTAAACTCAAATTGTCAATATTATCATTGGTACAAATATTTTTGAGGTAGAGTGAAAACATTAGAAACCCCCCAACAACATTGATGTATTAAAGAACCAAGTCCAAGCATAACTTAATAGTCTCAAGAAATAGAGTACAATCGATGGAATCCAAGGACAGCACAGGGACTTAGTTTTTAGCACTAAGTCCTGGGTTAGAATCCTCCCTCGGACACTTGTGTGACTTCCCCCATCATCTTATGTGGGTTTCACTATCATTATAAAGACAAACTGATAAGTTGTATGAGTTAAATAAAGTGCTTAGATTTTAACCTGGGCCTGATGTGAATGTATCAATGTAATTGTAAAGTGCCACAGAAGATGTTGGCGCAATACAAACCCATAATAATGGGAATATAATATTAATATGTGATGCGCTGGTGTTTTTAATTTGTTTTAAATAACGACTTACCATAAAACAGACTCTAACTTCTGTTGCTCCATTGTGTAGACGAATGAAGGGAATTGCAATACGGCATTATCGCTGCAGGCTAAAGGAGGTAAAGATGGAACATAAACCTTTTTGTAATGTCTTTAAATAGTTTACTTAATGAAGAGCAAGTTGCTAAACTATTCATGTTTTCTTATGAAAATCTAATCTAATTTAATGGTGGTTCCTACAAAAAAATCCACCACTGCCCCTATAGCAAATGATGAGGTATTAAATCCCATCTAGTGTAAAAGCTCAAATGTATAAACCCACTAGAGTTTGGTTAGGCCACACCCATGATATGGAGCTTGTAAAAAGAGCTCAGCATAGACCATTTTAGAGAAAATTTAAAGTAAATCTTGGCATTTAAGAAACGTTCTCCTTAACCAGCCTTATAATGTCCATAACTCACTGGGTCAGATACTCCCACTGTACAGATAGTACAATAGTGAGGTGTACTTACGTCGTCTTCCTTCGGCCATTTCATACGTAGTTATTCCCAATGACCAAGATGTCACACTAAAAAAAAAAAGAGAGAAACATTTTCAAGCCAATTATCAAGCCGGGCCCAGGTTCATGTTCAGAAGTAAACATAGAAAATGAATTTATATTTTTCCTAATTTACATTCAAGTTTATAAAGAATGTCAATATTGCACCCTAAGAGGGATCATGAAGAGTATTGCATCAGATCACATATCATATACAATATACAAAACTACAAAACCGTCATAATCAAAAACACCCATTTCCTCATCAAAAATCATGATATATTACAAAACAATCGTATTTCAAACCACCATCATCTATGTATTTGATCTAAACATAAACGTCATCATATCACACTATAATAACTATCATATGATAACTCATGTTCAATATCGTAGATCCATATTCATCATAGTTGCATGTCATGACAAACTCTAATGCAGGAATTCTACGATATTATAGTATGTATTGCTCAGATACATGCGTATATAACAGGTATATACATTATATATAAAATGTATGGTCTTCCGTTCTTCATAAACCATGCAGGTGCCGGTCTTTGCAGTTTTATGGAGAACGGGAGTAAGACATTTTTAGCAAAGACATTTTGCAAAAAATTTTTTAGTAGTGGAATACCCTTCAAAAGATGGACTGTGTGTTTATGACCAATAAAGACCAGATTCTTCTGACTCACCCACATACCTTTGTTCCTAATGCATTTGAAGCATCAGAATACACTCATAACAAATTCTAAATATAAAATCATGGTACTATAGGTCAGAAATACAGGAGATATATCATACCTTAGCATTGTATCCTAACTTCTCCTAAAATGCAGCCGTGGATCTCCGGTGCTAAATAATAGATTGAACCTCTGCAGTCGTATCTTTTCCTCCATTTTGTTTAATTGAATGGCTACACCAAAATCAGCTGTAAGGACAGATTTACTTATGATTAATTGTACATCATCAATAAGTGCCCTGCCCTTTGTATTACAATAATGAATTTCCCTTACCAATTTTGACATGACCACTTTCAGTACAAATATGTTTTCTGGCTTCAGGTCTTGATGATTATGCCAGATTGATGTAATATAACAGCCCTGGGGAAATGATAAACCCATATAAATGAATATAAACTTTCTAATATCTTTTAAGAATTATTGTACAGTACATTAGATTAGAAATGCCTAAAAAACAGACATAATCACACAAAATACAATGGCAAAAGAATTTTGTGGTTTTGCCATTGAAATAGTAATTTCATCATAAAACTAGTTTCAAAACTATGATGGGACACTCTTTTGGTGACTAGTGACCAAATAGTCCCATCTGGCCTTAACTCTAAAGTTATACTTTTTTTTAATGTGATTATTAAACTTTGTCCCTTTCAATACAAGAATCATTTCAAATCATTTTAGTACATATTGTGGATTAAGACATACATGTTTCTAGTCCTACCTGCAATATCCTCTTCACAACATATTGGATCCATGCTCCGGTAGATAATAATTGTAGACGTGGGAATGCAATTGTATAAGATCGTACAGTGATCCACCTCCACACAACTCCTGATTATCATATAATAAATGAAATAGCTCATGTTATATTATAAATAGTTTAGAATCTGTATATTTGTGCCTTTTTAGCAGTGGTTTTGTGTTCCCTTGTCTATCTCTTATAAAATGCATGGGATCTGTACCAAAAATAATGAACACGTATTAAAATATAAACATAGTGTAAAGTCTTACACTATGTAAGTAAAGGATATCTTACCCATAACTGCCTTTTTGGATCAGTATTGAAGATACAGGCATCGTAACTAGAAACAATATTCTTGTGGTTCTTTTGAAGAATCAGATCTCTTGAAACTGACTCTCTTTTCCCCCTGATTACAAATATAGCAACAAATAAAATAAATAATGTCCTGTATAGAATGCACAGAATTACCCATCAATGTCATACAATCTTGCATTCACTGTCATTGGTTAAGACTTAGGAATACTAGGAAGCCAAATCATGTTATACACTAAAACTAAAATAATATAGTAAAAAAATGACTAATCCCATACCGTCAGCGGTGGAGACCCTTGATACATTACAAATGACACGATTCCTTTTAAATGTGTGTGATTTCAAGGGGTTTTGAATATAGCCATTACATTCATGATTTCCATACATAAACCAAAGGTAAAAAGCTATTCCTATTATGGGTGGAAGATGTCTTACTGCTTTACATGCCAGAGAGAAAGAAATATAATTTCATGTGAAGTTGCATTATCTCTGTAGGGGCTATGTCATGAGTGATTTATCAGAAGGTTAGTTTAAGTATTAACAAGAATTCAATAAAAGTTCTTATAATTAAAAATTGTGCTAATTATGTCCCAAACAATCAGATATTATTAACTTTTGAAAGCTAACATCTGATTGGTTGGGCAAAATTAGCACCATTTTTAACAATAAGAACCCTAATTGTATAACCCTGTAAGTATTTTCATTTACTATATATTTAGTACCCACTTATTTTACGAATAATATATTTACAGGAGATACAATAAAAGTTCTAAACGTTAAAAAGGTGCTAATTTCACCCCCAACCGATCAGATGTTAGCTTTCAAATGTTAATAAGGTCTGATTGGTTAGGGCAAAATTAGCACCATTTTTAACGAAAAGAACTTTTATTGATCACCATGATAATTTCTCACTAATCCCAGTTTTTGCTAAATATACAGCTATTGAGCCATTTTAATTAACAGAAATGAAAAACTGTATTTTACCTCTACAACATCGATCACTTTGATGGCAACATCCACGTTCTGATGTCTTAGTCGACTCTTTAACAGACGGAAAACATTTGTTATCATTTAAAACTAAATCCAGAAAATACCATTTATTCTATTATATTGGAATTGGATATTACCATATAAAACTTACCTGGTACACTTTACCATATGACCCTTCTCCAAGGATGTCAATTCTTCAAATCGATGTGCAGGATTCTAAACAGAGATAACAAGGAAATGATGAACTTCCTACACAGCATTTTAAACAGTTTGAATGCATAAGGAAATTGCTAGATAGATTTTTTAATGTTGTGACTAGGCATGAAAAATGTACAAACAACGGCTTTCCTTTCTGTCAAATAGGAAATATTTATCATATTGAGTAGCAATAAACGTTTGTGGCTGGGTCCATGCAATTTTTGAAGGTTGCTAAAAAAGGGTGCTAAAAAGAGTTGGTGTATGGTGGCTGCAAGGGAGTCTTTTGTGAAACCCACAAAGCAGCTGCTATTTTTTTTTAAATAAATAAGTTTGATTTTAAGACAGGGATTCTAGTACAGCCCCAATGGTATCCCCCTTTATGTTTTAATATAACTTTTTCTTTCTACTTACAAAGGATGTAACTGGATTTCTCCTGTTCCTTAAAAACAAAAAAAAGTGGTCATTGGTTGCACAAAATACCAAAACTTATACTTTTCAAAATATCATGTTATCATAATTAAAAGATTTTTAAACAATATTAAGAATATTCAATAGATACAATTATAAATGTCTATTTTTAGCAACACATAATTCTGTGCTTATTTCGTAATATCATTAAACTAAACTAGATTGTTCGCATATCCAGATTGGGTAGAAGAACAAGAGGGAGGAAATCTGCTTACATTATCATCTTCAGAGATTTCTGATGTAATTCGTAAAGGAGGAAAATATGAGATGTTCATATAAAGATCGATCTATAGTTAAAACACTTTATACTGAAATAGATTGTACTCAGATCCAGATTGGGTGGACTAACAAGAGGGAGGAAATCTACACATTTCATCTTTGGAGTTGTCTATGTAATTTCCTAAAGGAGGAAATATGAATGATCTAAAAGATCGATCTATAGTTAAAACACTTTATACTGAAATAGATTGTACTCAGATCCAGATTGGGTGAATAACAAGAGGGAGGAAATCTGCATACATTATCATCTTTGGAGATGTCTGATGTAATTTCCTAAAGGAGAAAATATGAGATGTTCATATAAAGATCGATCTATTGTTAAACACTTTATAACTGAAATAGATTGTACTCAGATCCAGATTGGGTGGAATAGCAAGAGGGAGGAAATCTACTTACATTATCATCTTTGGAGATGTCTGATGTAATTTCCTAAAGGAGGAAAATATGAGATGTTCATATAAAGATCCATCTATAGTTAAAACACTTTATACTGAAATAGATTGTACTCACGATCTTTATATGAAACATCTCATATTTTCCTCCTTTAGGAAATTACATCAGACATCTCCAAAGATGATAATGTAAGAGATTTCCTCCCCTCTTGTTATTCCACCCAATCTGGATCTGAGTACATCTATTTCAGTATAAGTGTTTTAACTATAGATCGATCTTTATATGAACACTCTATTTCCTCCTTTAGGAAATTACATCAGACATCTCCAAAGATGATAATGTAAGCAGATTTCCTCCCTCTTGTATTCCACCCAATCTGGATTTGAGTACAATCTATTTCAGTATAAAGTGTTTTAACTATAGATCGATCTTTATATGACATCTCATATTTTCCTCCTTTAGGAAAAATTACATCAGACATCTCCAAAGATGATAATGTAAGCAGATTTCCTCCTCTTGCTATTCCACCCAATCTGGATCTGAGTACAACTATTTCAGTATAAAGTGTTTTAACTATAGATCGATCTTTATATGAACATCTCATATTTTCCTCCTTTAGGAAATTACATCAGACATCTCCAAAGATGATAATGTA
Source organism: Hymenochirus boettgeri (assembly GCA_019447015.1). Taxonomy (NCBI): domain Eukaryota; kingdom Metazoa; phylum Chordata; class Amphibia; order Anura; family Pipidae; genus Hymenochirus; species Hymenochirus boettgeri. The sequence continues at coordinate 299,960,401 of CM033470.1, read as the reverse complement.
GCAGATTTCCTCCCTCTTGTTATCCACCCAATCTGGATCTGAGTACAATCTATTTCAGTATAAAGTGTTTTAACTATAGATCGATCTTTATATGAACATCTCTATTTTCCTCCTTTAGGAAATTACATCAGACATCTCCAAAGATGATAATGTAAGCAGATTTCCTCCCTCTTGTTTATCCACCCAATCTGGATCTGAGTACAATCTATTTCAGTATAAAGTGTTTAACAATAGATCGATCTTTATATGAACATCTATTTTCCTCCTTTAGGAAATTACATCAGACATCTCCAAAGATGATAATGTAGCAGATTTCCTCCCTCTTGTATTCCACCCAATCTGGATTGAGTACAATCTATTTCAGTATAAAGTGTTTTAAACTATAGATCGATCTTTATATGACATCTCATATTTTCCTCCTTTAGGAAATTACATCAGACATCTCCAAAGATGATAATGTAAGCAGATTTCCTCCCTCTTGCTATTCCACCCAATCTGGATTTGAGTACAATCTATTTCAGTATAAAGTGTTTTAACTATAGATCGATCTTTATATGAACATCTCATATTTTCCTCCTTTAGGAAATTACATCAGACATCTCCAAAGATGATAATGTAAGCAGATTTCCTCCCTCTTGCTATTCCACCCAATCTGGATCTGAGTACAATCTATTTCAGTATAAAGTGTTTTAACTATAGATCGATCTTTATATGAACATCTCTATTTTCCTCCTTTAGAAATTACATCAGAATCTCAAAGATGATAATGTAAGCAGATTTCCTCCCTCTTGCTATTCCATGACCCATTGGATTTGGATCAATCATAGTTCAGTATAAAGTGTTTTAACTATAGATCGATCTTTATATGATCATCTCATATTTCCTCCTTAGGAAATTACATCAGACAATCTCAAAGATGATAATGTAAGTAGATTTCCTCCCTCTTGTTAGTCCACCCAATCTGGATCTGGAGTACAATCTATTCAGTATAAAGTGTTTTAACTATAGATCGATCTTATATGAACATCTCATATTTTCCTCCTTTACGAAATTACATCAGAAATCTCTGAAGATGATAATGTAAGCAGATTTCCTCCCTCTTGTTCTTCTACCCAATCTGGATATGCGAAACAATCTAGTTTAGTTTAATGATATTACGAATAAGCACAGAATTATGTGTTGCTAAAAATAGACATTTATAATTGTATCTATTGAATATTCTTAATATTGTTATAAAATCTTTTAATTATGATAACATGATATTTTGAAAAGTATAAGTTTTGGTATTTTGTGCAACCAATGACACTTTTTTTTTGTTTTTAAGGAACAGGAAGAAATCCCAGTTAATCCTTTGTAAGTAGAAAGAAAAAGTTTATTAAAACATAAAGGGGGATTAACCATTGGGGCTGTACTAGAATCCCTGTCTTAAAATCAAACTTATTTATTATAAAAAAAAAATAGCGTGCTTTGTGGGTTTCACAAAAGACTCCCTTGCAGCCACCATACACCAACTCTTTTTAGCACCCTTTTTAGCAACCTTCAAAAATTGCATGGACCCAGCCACATAACGTTTATTGCTACTCAATATGATAAATATTTCTATTGACAGAAAGGAAAGCCGTTGTTTATGTACATTTTTTCATGCATATGTCACACATTAAATAATCTATCTAGCAATCCTTATGCATTCAAACTGTTTAAAATGCTGTGTAGGAAGTTCAATCATTTCCTTGTTATCTCTGTTTTAGAATCCTGCACATCGATTTGAAGAATTGACTATCATTGGAGAAGGGTCATATGGTAAAGTGTACCAGGTAAGTTTATATGGTAATATCCAATTCCAATATAAATAGAATAAATGGTATTTTTCTGGATTTCGTTAAAATGATAACAAATGTTTTCGTCTGTTAAAGAGTCGACTAAGACATCAGAACGTGGATGTTGCCATCAAAGTGATCGATGTTGTAGAGGTAAAATACAGTTTTTCATTTCTGTTAATTAAAATGGCTCAATAGCTGTATATTTAGCAAAAACTGGATAGTGGAGAAATTTCATGGTGATTCAATAAAAGTTCTTATCGTTAAAAATGGTGCTAATTTTGCCCTAACCAATCAGACCTTATTTAACATTTGAAAGCTAACATCTGATCGGTTGGGGTGAAATTAGCACCTTTTTAACGTTAAGAACTTTTATTGTATCTCCCTGTAAATATATATCGTAAAATAAGTGGGGTACTAAATATATAGTAAATGAAAATACTTACAGGGTATACAATTAGGGTTCTTTTATTGTTAAAAATGGTGCTAATTTTGCCCCAACCAATCAGATGTTAGCTTTCAAAAGTTAAATAATATCTGATTGTTTGGGACATAATTAGCACAATTTTAATTATAAGAACTTTTATTGAATCTTCTGTTAATACCTTAAACTAAACCTTCTGATAAATCACTCATGGACAATAGCCCCTACAGAGATAATGCAACTTCACATGAAATTATATTTCTTTCTCTCTGGCATGGTAAAGCAGTAAGACATCTTCCACCCATAATAGGAATAGCTTTTACCTTTTGGTTCATGTATGGAAATCATGAAATGTAATGGCTATATTCAAAAACCCTTGAAATCACACACATTAAAAGGAATCGTGTCATTTGTAATGTATCAAGGGTTCTCACCGCTGACGGCTATGGGATTAGTCATTTTTTTACTATATTATTTTTTAGTTTTAGTGTATAACATGATTTGGCTTCCTAGTATTCCTAAGTCCTTAACCAATGACAGTGAATGCAAGATTGTATGACATTGAGGGTAATTCTGTGCATTTCTATACAGGACATTATTTATTTATTGTTGCTATATTTGTAATCAGGGGGAAAAGAAGAGTCAGTTTCAAGAGATCTTGATTCTTCAAAAATGAACCACAAGAATATTGTTTCTAGGTACGATGCCTGTATCTTCAATACTGATCCAAAAAGGCAGTTATGGGTAAGATATCCTTTACTTACATAGTGTACACTATGTTTATATTTTAATACGTGTTCATTATTTTTGGTACAGATCCCATGCATTTATAAGAGATAGACAAGGGGAACACAAACACACTGCTAAAAAAGCACAAATATACCGATTCTAAACTATTTATAATATAACATGAGCTATTTCATTTATTATATAGATAATCATGGAGTTGTGTGGAGGTGGATCACTGTACGATCTTATACATATGCATTCCCACGTCTACAATTATTATCTACCGGAGCACTGGATCCAATATGTTGTGAAAGAGATATTGCAGGTAGGACTAGAAACATGTATGTCTTAATCCACAATATGTACTAAAATGATTTGAAATGATTCTTGTATGAAAGGGACAAAGTTTAATAATCACATTAAAAAAAAGTATAACTTTAGAGTTAAGGCCAGATGGGACTATTTGGTCACTAGTCACCAAAAGAGATGTCCCATCATAGTTTTGAAACTAGTTTTATTAATGAAATTACTATTTTCAATGGCAAAACCACAAAATTATTCTTTGCCATTGTATTTTTGTGTGATATGTCTGTTTTTTAGGCATTCTAATCTAATTACTGTATCAATAATTCTTAAAGATATTAGAAAGTTTATATTCATTTATATGGGTTTATCATTTTCCCAGGGTTGTTATTACATCAATCTGGCATAATCCATCAAGACCTGAAGCCAGAAAACATAATTTGTACTGAAAGTGGTCATGTCAAAATTGGTAAGGGAAATTCATTATTGTAAAACAAAGGGCAGGGCACTTATTGATGAATGATACAATTAATCATAAGTAAAATCTGTCCTTACAGCTGATTTTGTTGTAGCCATTCAATTAAACAAAATGGAGGACAAAGCCTACGACTGCAGAGGTTCAATCATATTTAGCACCGGAGATCACGGCTGCATTTTAGGAGAAGTTGAGGGATACAATGCTTAAGGTATGATATATCTCCTGTATTTCTGACCTATAGTCACCATGATTTTATATTTAGACATTGTTAATAGAGCTGTATTCTGATGCTTCAAATGCCATTAGGAAAAAAGGTATGTGGTGGTCAGAAGAATCTGGTCTTTACTTGGTCATAAACACACAGTCCCATCTTTGAAGGGTATTTCACTACTAAAAAATGTTTTTGCTATCAGTTTTTAAAAAGGAAAAAATGTCTTACCTCCCGTTCTCCAATAAAAACTGCAGAAGACCGGCACCTGCAGGTTTTTATTGAAGAACGGGAAGACCATACATTTTTAGTAATAATGTATATACCTGTATATACCTGCATGTATCTGAGCAATACTCTTCATGATCCCTCTTAGGGTGCAATATTGACATTCTTTATAAACTTGAATGTAAATTAGGAAAAAAATCATAAATTCATTTTCTATTGTTTACTCTGAACATGAACCTGGGCCCGGCTTGATAATTGGCTTGAAAATGTTCTTCTTTTTTTTTTTTTAGTGTGACATCTGGTCATTGGGAATAAACTACGTATGAAATGGCCGAAGGAAGACGACGTAAGTACACCTCACTATTGTTACATCTGTACAGTGGGAGTATCTGACCCAGTGAGTTATGGACATTATAAGGTGGTTAAGGAGAACGTTTCTTAAATGCCAAGATTTACTTTAAAACTTTTTCTTAAAATGGTCTATGCTGAGCTCTTTTTACAGCTCCATATCATGGGTGTGGCCTAACCAAACTCCTAGTGGGTTTATACATTTGAGCTTTTACACTAGATGGGATTTAATACCTCATCATTTGCTATAGGGGCAGTGGTGGATTTTTTGTAGGAACCACCATTAAATTAGATAGATTTTCCTATAAGAAAACATGAATATGTTTTAGCAACTTGCTCTTCATTAAGTAAAACTATTTAAAGACATTACAAAAAGGTTTATGTTCCATCTTTACTCCTTTAGCCTGCAGCGATAATGCCGTATTGCAATTCCCTTCATTCGTCTACACAATGGAGCAACAGAAGTTAGAGTCTGTTTTATGGTAAGTCGTTATTTAAAACAAAATTAAAAACACCAGCGCATCACATATTATTATATTCCCAATATTATGGGTTTGTATTGCGCCAAACATCTTCTGTGGCACTTTACAATTTACATTGATACATTCACAATCAGGGCCCAGGTTAAAATCTAAGCACTTTATTTAACTCATACAACTTATCAGTTTGTCTTTATAATTGATAGTGAAACCCACATAAGATGATGGGGGAAGTCACACAAGTGTCCGAGGGAGGATTCTAACCCAGGACTTTAGTGCTAAAAACTAAGTCCTGTGCTGTCCTTGGATTCCATCGATTGTACTCTATTTCTTGAGACTATTAAGTATGCTTGGACTTGGTTCTTTAATACATCAATGTTGTTGGGGGTTTCTAATGTTTATCACTCTACCTCAAAAATATTTGTACAATGATAATATTTGACAATTTGAGTTTAATGCGGAATATTTTATCTCCAGGTCTAGTGAATTTACAGAGTTCCTGAATTTGTGCTTGTTGAAGAGTCCAGAAGAGCGAGCAGCGGCAGAAGATCTCTTACAGCACAAGTTCCTAACTGAACAGCAACCTGCAATATCAACACAAAATGAAATAGCAAAGCTGTGTAAATTTGTTAAGGCATACGAGGTAAGGAATATAGGAAATGTAGAAGTTTATGGTAAGAAAACACTTTGAACAAAGCTGCAATGTAGGTCCATAGTATGGGGAAACATTTGTAAATTAAAAAAAAATACTCATTTAGACCTACTTGGTTTGGTAACAATGTCAGTGGACTCTATGGTCATGTTTAGGGAAGTCCCTTAAAACAGTGTGTGTTATGGAAAGATTTGGTTCCGGTTGTCATTTTTGTAGAAATGAATGTTTCAGTTATGGGGATAGGTCACTTAATGCTGTTACGTTGGCCTAAATCGACAATCATGGTCTGACCCTAATGTTGAGTGGAGGATATGTGTAAGCACATTGTTACTTAAGTAACTTGAATTACTTTATTTTCTCAGAACCAAGGGAGATGAAGATACGGTGAAGATACAGGAGAAGATACAGGTGAGATACAGATGAAGATACAGGAAAAGACACAGATAAAGACAGAAAGAAGTTACAGTGAGTACAAATGAAGATACATGAAGATACAGGTGAAGATACATGAAGAGACAGTGAAGATACAGGTGAAGATAAAGTGAAGATACAGATGAAGATACAGGAAAAGACACAGATAAGAAAAGAATAAAGAAGTAAAGATGAAGATACAAATGAAGATACAATGAAGATTACAGATGAAGATACAGGTGAAGATACAGATGAAGATACAGGAAAAGACACAGATAAGACAAGAAAGAAGATACAGATGAAGAAGATAGATGAAGAGACAGATGAAGATACAGATGGAAGCGAGATGAAGAGAAGATGAAGAGAGAGACAGAATGAAGAGACAGATGAAGAGACAGATGAAGAGACAGATGAAGAGACAGATGAAGACACAGATGAAGAGGACAGATGAAGAGACAGATAAAGACAAGAAAAAAAAAAAGATCCAAATGAAGAAAATAAGGAGGAGCAGAGAACTTTCCTCATAGTCTTAACGTTCAAGCACTCGTATTAATGTTCATAACTATTTATGCTGTATATATGTTTCTTTGTTTCCCATGTATGACTTTTTTGTATGTAAAACATTATGTAAATAAAATTTTACATATAAATCTATACTGGCAGATACAATACTAATCATTTATTAGATTTCAATAGATGGGGCCTGTAAGGACAATGAGTAAGTTAGTATTTGGCCAGGCAAATATTGAGTTTAATGCGAGATTTAAGTGGCAATTACATCATCATTTGTGAAGGGAGGAGAGTGCGAGAGACCCAGAGAACTGGGCAGTTTCAGCACACAATTAAATATAGAGAAATGTAGCTTTATTTTGATGGGGGGCCAATTGTGGATATAAATAGTATTCCTCCAAAACGTCTATGTATCTATGTAATTTATATGCTTTACATAATGCAAATCATTTGACAATTAATGTCAATCTAAATACATTTGTGTTTAGTTTCTATTTAAAACACTTTCAGACAAATTTATCTGCAGCCGCACACAGGAATCAAGGGTTAAAATATGTGCTAACCGATTCAATAACGGTTAGTGTGATTAACCCCTTGCTTGCAGTGGTTGCAAGGGTATTACAAAAGAACCCATGCATCTGCTGCAAGCTATTCCCTACCAGTGTGATAGCTCTAAGCTTGTGACCATTTAAAAGCAGCTAATAGCTGGAGTTAAATAGTCACGTAGGAGTGAATCCTTTCTGCAATTTATAAGAGCAGCAAACATGCTAGTAAACCTATATAAGGGAGATATACCAGAGTTTAATGAATAAGGGCCAGGGTGGGGGTGTAGGGCTAGGATTCACAGCGTACCTTCAGGAGGAGGCCTAAGTTCAAGGCAAGGCACCAGTTAAGCAGTCAGAGAAAGACCATGTCCAGGAATGGACAACACAACAAGATTATCCAACACCAGTACGATAAACCCCTTAGTGGGGAGAGGTGCCAAATCGTAGTAATATACTAAATGGGAAGGAATAGAACTACTGTGCACAGTCAAGAGTTATAGTTAAAAAACCTTTATTAAATATACAGGGTTCTCGCTAAAAAATATTTAAAAATACAACTATAAGGCTACAATATTTGACTAAACATATTCAATGGAGGAGCTAGTCATGAAGGTACATATAGACCTGAAGTGTAAGTGAAAAAGGTATAGCTACCAACTCCTTCTGTTAGTACAGTCAGACGTCATATAATAGCCGAATGTGGGACCGCGAGCAGACGCGTTTCGCCCCCTTAAACAATTTGGTGGCTTCCTCATGTGCCCAAGAAAAGAGAAAGGTCCCTACCTAGGACTGTTTAAATACGCTGGTTCAATTTGCCGCTTAATGATGACGTCATATGCTAAAAACAGTGTTTACGTGTGTGATACGTAAGGTCAGGTGACAAGCAGTACCACCAATCCCTGCGATAGCCGGGTTTAGCTAGGAGGACCGTAAATAAAACATACAAACCCTGTTCCCGGTCCGTCAATTGTCACAGTGATAATTGTTCAAAAATTTCAAACATCAGAACAAAATTAACCCAAAAGTGTAGAACAATCTTAGTGAACATACATATACATCATAAATCGATCTAAAGTGCACCAAGGTTGTGGCCATTTTTTGAAGGAAAAGCGTACATCACACATGTGGGTGTACTATATCTAGTGACGATCTATTTAAAACGTAAAATGATGAATGAGAGGTAAGTAATGGCAGTAATCGTACTCTCACTTACACATTATTCCTTGTGACGATTCATAAAAGGTAAGCATTTGATAGTTCTGATCGCAATGCCAAAACACAGCGATCATTTGAAATAAATAAATGAGAGGCCATATGATTATCCAGTAGTGATTTCTTAGAGTGTATGTGATCTGTTAAAATAAATGGGAAGTAAGTAGTGGTCCCCTATAGTAGATCCAGTCAAGTTTCCATAAAAACCCGGATAGTGCTGTTACGTTTTTAATAGATCGTCACTAGATATAGTGATCGGAAACTATTCATCCACTTACCTTTGCAGTTCGGAATAGAGGGGATACACATATGTGTGTGTACTCTTTTCCTTCTAAAAAACGGCCACAACAATGGTGCACTTTAGATCGATTTATGATGTTATGTATGTTCACTAAGATTGTTCTACACTTTTGGGTTAATTTGTTCTGATATTTGAAATTTTTGAACAATTATCACTGTGACAATTGACGGACCGGGACAGCGGGTTTGTATTTATTACGGTCCTTACCGGCTTTTGCAGGGATTGGTTGGTACTGCTTGTACCTGACCTTACGTATCACACATGTAAACACTGTTAAACCGCGCTATGATGGACGTGAGTCACGACGTATGACATCTGATGCTATCTAGCGTATGACGTCATATTAAGCAGGCAAATTTATCCAGCGTATTAAAAGTCGGCAAGGTAGGGACCTTTTTTTCTTGGGCACATGAGGAAGCCACCAAAATTGTTAAGGGGCGAAACGCGTCTGCTCGCGGTCCCACATTCGGCTATTATATGACGTCTGGACTGTACTAAACAGAAAGAGGTTGGTAGCTTATACCTTTTTCACTTACAGTTACAGGTCTATATGTACCTCATGACTCCACTGAATATGTTTAGTCATAAATATTGTAGCCCTGTTAGTTGTATTTTTAAATGTTTTTAGTGATAACCCTGTATATTTAATAAAGGTTTTTAACTATACCTCTTAGTGTGCACAGTAGTTCTATTCCTTTCCATATCCAGGAATATAGCAGAGGAGATTCATGAAACAAGATACTGGTAGGGGGTTTTGGCTGGGTCGATTAGAGATAGTTCCAGGTATACTGGTGCGGATACTGAAGTGCTGGATACGAAGTACAGATGGTATTCAGGCTGGAATACTGGAAAATGATACGGAATGCTGGAGTACGAGCTGGATAAAGAAGTAAGCTTCACAAAAACAGACAAGAAACAGGGAAACAGAATTAGAGGTAGGCTACAAAATAGGTAACTGGAAGTAGGGAAAATTCCGTTTTTAAATCTTTGCCGCCAGCGCCTGGATATGTGACATGATGAGGTTGATGCCTATTGTTACCCCACCGAGTGACCACTGTGTAAAGGACCAAAGTGGCTAAGCCTCTGGTTAAATATTCCTGTTAATGTTATGGTATGTTCTGAGTTTGCAAGGTTTTTTAATTTAAAAGCATTTTCATAGAAAACACCAAAAATTGTAAGATACTTTTCTAGTAATTTGTATTGATGTACATGTTACAAGTAGATTTTATAATTAAAGGGCATCTATAGGGGAAAATGAACTTTTTTTTCTTTCTTCCATGTGTTATATAATCCTAACAACCCCCAGAGTGTCTTCACTTTTTCAGATTCCCTCTCTGTCATGAGAACACCAGTTAGAAGAATACGTGATTGCATTCCTCTACTCCTACTTGACTGTCAATCAAATCCCTGTGACTTGATCCCCCCTCCCTGCTCTGTAATAAACATAGAGATAACAGGGATTAGCAGGGGGAGAAAGTAGGCGTTGATGGTTAGATATAAGGCGTGCACTTGACCACCCTTCTTAATAGCTTTCACTGATTGATGAGGGGGTCACAAAGTGAGAGATCGTAAACTGTACTGATCTCCTTCTTCCGGACTCCAGTACAGTACTTTCTATTGGCCACTGTGCGTGGGTGTGTTTTTCAAGATGTTGAACTTTAACTCCTACTGCAATTAAAAAGCTTGTCGGTTAGCCGGAGCTGAGACATGGAGGAGGTAACAGAGGGGAGGAGAAGGGGGGAATGCTGCACATAGATCTGACACCGTGGTTAAAACAGAGTCAGTGACAGATATAGGATTAAGGCAGCACAGAGTACATCAATTTAACTTTGCAAAGGGGCAATGTGTTTTTTTCACTATAGATGCCCTTTAAGAAGCAGCTTAGTGGCTTGGTGGCTAGCCCTGATGCCTTGAAGCCCTGAAATCCTAAGTTCCAATGAACCTTTGGACACATCTGCAAACAGTTTGTATGTTCTCCCTGTGCTTTGTGGGATTCCCCCACAATCATAAAATAAATCTGATAGGTTGTATGTGTCAAATAAATGTGCTTAGATATAAGCTCTTTGGGGCAGGGCCCTGATGTTGATGTATCCACTTAATTGTAAAGCGCTAAGGAAGTAATAATAGAAAAAGACTTCCCTGTTGTTGCCAGCAAACTCACAATTTCATTGCTATTAAAAGAATCACTCCTGCTCATAGACTGGATATTTTGATTTAGGTAAGGATACTTAACAGAAGTGACTATTTCAAAAGGGTTGTAAAACTATTACTTTTAAATGTTACCTTTTGAGAATAAAGGTCAAAAAATGCGGTCCACTCCCGGTGCTTAATGCTCTGGGAAAAAAAGCGGATTTGGAACGAAAGAAATGGCTTTTACCATTGTTTAAATCGGAACAAAGGTCTACGTAAAGTATAAAAGCTGTAATAAGGAGTGCATTGAAACCAATTTAAACTAACTAAAATACAGTAGAAATTTGAAATGTGGATAGCTGAACAAAGAGGAACAATCCCAATTTTTAAAAGATATCAATAGTAAAAGATATTGAGGGACAGAGAACGTTTGACATTAAATAATGGGGGCTAAGATGGATATAGAGGATTGCCAAAAAGGCTAATGTGATAAACTATTCTGTATACACTGTAGAGCAGGGATAGGCAACCAGTAGATCTCCAGATGTTTGAAAAACTACAACTCCAAGCATTCCTAACTCCAAAATCACTTATAGAGGAATGCTGGGAGTTGTAGTTTTCAAACATATGGAGATCTACTGGTGCCTATCCCTGCTTGTGAGAATCCTGTCAATAAAGCAGGGCTTGTTAAAGGGTATAAATTAGGGTATTCATTCCGCAAATACATATACTGTAGTTCTGGTTGGTCGGGGATTACTATAACTATTGGAATTACTGGTATTAATATCTGTTGTATTCAATTAGATCAGTTGGACTTGAAGTTTAGTTTTGAAGACGTTGCGCAAGTCCTCGGACTGGCTTTCTCAATTCAGAATGACTGTCACAAGAATCTGTGGATAATCCAGGACTGGGCCATTGTCAAAAAAGAAGTAGAAGGAAAGAAAAGAACAAGTATACCAACAGTGTTAAAGGGGAAAAGCAAGACAGGAGAAAAAACATGGTCATCCCTATGTAGCAGGGGTCTCTGAGAGAAATTAAGAAGAATTTTCAAAAAACACGTATCCCTGTCTGCTTTAAACCAAAAACACATGAGGCAGCAACTGGTACATCCAAAAAGACCCAATACGAAACACAAGAAAAGCGACATCATATACGCAGTGCAGTGAAGAATGCTCTGATTGTATGTGGGGAAAGACCAAAAAAGCAACTGCGTAAAGATTTCGATAGCTATAGTTAAAACACTTTATACTGAAATAGATTGTAATCCAATCCAGATTGGGTGGAATACAAGAGGGAGGAAATCTGCTTACATTATCATCTTTGGAGATGTCTGATGTAATTTCCTAAAGGAGAAAATAGAGATGTCATATAAAGATCGATCTATAGTTAAAACACTTTATACTGAAATAGATTGTACTCAGATCCAGATTGGGTGGACAAGAGGGAGGAAATCTGCTTACATTATCATCTTTGGAGATGTCTGATGTAATTTCCTAAAGGAGGAAAATATGAGATGTTCATATAAAGATCGATCTATAGTTAAAACACTTATACTGAAATAGATTGTACTCAATCCAGATGGGTGGAATGCAAGAGGGAGGGAAAATGCTGCTCCAAAGATGATAATGTAAGTAGATTTCCTCCCTCTTGTTAGTCCACCCAATCTGGATCTGAGTACAATCTATTTCAGTATAAAGTGTTTTAACTATAGATCGATCTTTATATGAACATCTCATATTTTCCTCCTTTACGAAATTACATCAGAAATCTCTGAAGATGATAATGTAAGCAGATTTCCTCCCTCTTGTTCTTCTACCCAATCTGGATATGCGAACAATCTAGTTTAGTTTAATGATATTTACGAATAAGCACAGAATTATGTGTTGCTAAAAATAGACATTTATAATTGTATCTATTGACTATTCTTAATATTGTTATAAAATCTTTTAATTATGATAACATGATATTTTGAAAAGTATAAGTTTTGGTATTTTGTGCAACCAATGACACTTTTTTTTTGTTTTTAAGGAACAGGAAGAAATCCCAGTTACATCCTTTGTAAGTAGAAAGAAAAAGTTTATATTAAAACATAAAGGGGGATTAACCATTGGGGCTGTACTAGAATCCCTGTCTTAAAATCAAACTTATTTATATAAAAAAAAATAGCAGCTGCTTTGTGGGTTTCACAAAAGACTCCCTTGCAGCCACCATACACCAACTCTTTTTAGCACCCTTTTTTAGCAACCTTCAAAAATTGCATGGACCCAGCCACATAACGTTTATTGCTACTCAATATGATAAATATTTCCTATTTGACAGAAAGGAAAGCCGTTGTTTATGTACATTTTTTTCATGCATATGTCACAACATTAAATAATCTATCTAGCAATTTCCTTATGCATTCAAACTGTTTAAAATGCTGTGTAGGAAGTTCAATCATTTCCTTGTTATCTCTGTTTTAGAATCCTGCACATCGATTTGAAGAATTGACTATCATTGGAGAAGGGTCATATGGTAAAGTGTACCAGGTAAGTTTTATATGGTAATATCCAATTCCAATATAAATAGAATAAATGGTATTTTTCTGGATTTAGTCTTAAAATGATAACAAATGTTTTCCGTCTGTTAAAGAGTCGACTAAGACATCAGAACGTGGATGTTGCCATCAAAGTGATCGATGTTGTAGAGGTAAAATACAGTTTTTCATTTCTGTTAATTAAAATGGCTCAATAGCTGTATATTTAGCAAAAACTGGGATTAGTGAGAAATTATCATGGTGATTCAATAAAAGTTCTTATCGTTAAAAATGGTGCTAATTTTGCCCTAACCAATCAGACCTTATTTAACATTTGAAAGCTAACATCTGATCGGTTGGGGTGAAATTAGCACCTTTTTAACGTTAAGAACTTTTATTGTATCTCCCTGTAAATATATTATTCGTAAAATAAGTGGGTACTAAATATATAGTAAATGAAAATACTTACAGGGTTATACAATTAGGGTTCTTATTGTTAAAAATGGTGCTAATTTTGCCCCAACCAATCAGATGTTAGCTTTCAAAAGTTAAATAATATCTGATTGTTTGGGACATAATTAGCACAATTTTTAATTATAAGAACTTTTATTGAATCTTCTTGTTAATACCTTAAACTAACCTTCTGATAAATCACTCATGGACAATAGCCCCTACAGAGATAATGCAACTTCACATGAAATTATATTTCTTTCTCTCTGGCATGTAAAGCAGTAAGACATCTTCCACCCATAATAGGAATAGCTTTTTACCTTTTGGTTCATGTATGGAAATCATGAAATGTAATGGCTATATTCAAAACCCCTTGAAATCACACACATTTAAAAGGAATCGTGTCATTTGTAATGTATCAAGGGTCTCACCGCTGACGGCTATGGGATTAGTCATTTTTTTACTATATTATTTTTTAGTTTTAGTGTATAACATGATTTGGCTTCCTAGTATTCCTAAGTCCTTAACCAATGACAGTGAATGCAAGATTGTATGACATTGATGGGTAATTCTGTGCATTTCTATACAGGACATTATTTATTTTATTTGTTGCTATATTTGTAATCAGGGGGAAAAGAAGAGTCAGTTTCAAGAGATCTTGATTCTTCAAAAACTGAACCACAAGAATATTGTTTCTAGTTACGATGCCTGTATCTTCAATACTGATCCAAAAAGGCAGTTATGGGTAAGATATCCTTTACTTACATAGTGTAAGACTTTACACTATGTTTATATTTTAATACGTGTTCATTATTTTTGGTACAGATCCCATGCATTTTATAAGAGATAGACAAGGGAACACAAACACACTGCTAAAAAGGCACAAATATACAGATTCTAAACTATTTATAATATAACATGAGCTATTTCATTTATTATATAGATAATCATGGAGTTGTGTGGAGGTGGATCACTGTACGATCTTATACATATGCATTCCCACGTCTACAATTATTATCTACCGGAGCACTGGATCCAATATGTTGTGAAAGAGATATTGCAGGTAGGACTAGAAACATGTATGTCTTAATCCACAATATGTACTAAAATGATTTGAAATGATTCTTGTATTGAAAGGGACAAAGTTTAATAATCACATTAAAAAAAAGTATAACTTTAGAGTTAAGGCCAGATGGGACTATTTGGTCACTAGTCACCAAAAGAGATGTCCCATCATAGTTTTGAAACTAGTTTTATGATGAAATTACTATTTTCAATGGCAAAACCACAAAATTATTCTTTTGCCATTGTATTTTTGTGTGATTATGTCTGTTTTTTAGGCATTTCTAATCTAATGTACTGTATCAATAATTCTTAAAAGATATTAGAAAGTTTATATTCATTTATATGGGTTTATCATTTTCCCCAGGGTCTGTTATATTTACATCAATCTGGCATAATCCATCAAGACCTGAAGCCAGAAAACATAATTTGTACTGAAAGTGGTCATGTCAAAATTGGTAAGGGAAATTCATTATTGTAATAACAAAGGGCAGGGCACTTATTGATGAATGATACAATTAATCATAAGTAAAATCTGTCCTTACAGCTGATTTTGGTGTAGCCATTCAATTAAACAAAATGGAGGACAAAGCATACGACTGCAGAGGTTCAATCTATTATTTAGCACCGGAGATCCACGGCTGCATTTTAGGAGAAGTTGAGGGATACAATGCTAAGGTATGATATATCTCCTGTATTTCTGACCTATTGTCACCATGATTTTATATTTAGACATTTGTTAATAGAGCTGTATTCTGATGCTTCAAATGCCATTAGGAACAAAAGGTATGTGGTGAGTCAGAAGAATCTGGTCTTTACTTGGTCATAAACACACAGTCCCATCTTTTGAAGGGTATTTCCACTACTAAAAAATGTTTTTGCTAAAAATGTCTTTGCTAAAAAATGTCTTACCTCCCGTTCTCCAATAAAACCTGCAGAAGACCGGCACCTGCAGGTTTTATTGAAGAACGGGAAGACCATACATTTTTAGTATATAATGTATATACCTGTATATACCTGCATGTATCTGAGCAATACTCTTCATGATCCCTCTTAGGGTGCAATATTGACATTCTTTATAAACTTGAATGTAAATTAGGAAAAAATCATAAATTCATTTTCTATGTTTACTTCTGAACATGAACCTGGGCCCGGCTTGATAATTGGCTTGAAAATGTTCTCTCTTTTTTTTTTTTAGTGTGACATCTGGTCATTGGGAATAACTACGTATGAAATGGCCGAAGGAAGACGACGTAAGTACACCTCACTATTGTTACTATCTGTACAGTGGGAGTATCTGACCCAGTGAGTTATGGACATTATAAGGCTGGTTAAGGAGAACGTTTCTTAAATGCCAAGATTTACTTTAAACTTTTTCTCTAAAATGGTCTATGCTGAGCTCTTTTTACAGCTCCATATCATGGGTGTGGCCTAACCAAACTCCTAGTGGGTTTATACATTTGAGCTTTTACACTAGATGGGATTTAATACCTCATCATTTGCTATAGGGGCAGTGGTGGATTTTTTTGTAGGAACCACCATTAAATTAGATTAGATTTTCCTATAAGAAAACATGAATATGTTTTAGCAACTTGCTCTTCATTAAGTAAACTATTTAAAGACATTACAAAAAGGTTTATGTTCCATCTTTACCTCCTTTAGCCTGCAGCGATAATGCCGTATTGCAATTCCCTTCATTCGTCTACACAATGGAGCAACAGAAGTTAGAGTCTGTTTTATGGTAAGTCGTTATTTAAAACAAATTAAAAACACCAGCGCATCACATATTAATATTATATTCCCCATTATTATGGGTTTGTATTGCGCCAACATCTTCTGTGGCACTTTACAATTACATTGATACATTCACATCAGGCCCAGGTTAAAATCTAAGCACTTTATTTAACTCATACAACTTATCAGTTTGTCTTTATAATTGATAGTGAAACCCACATAAGATGATGGGGGAAGTCACACAAGTGTCCGAGGGAGGATTCTAACCCAGGACTTTAGTGCTAAAAACTAAGTCCCTGTGCTGTCCTTGGATTCCATCGATTGTACTCTATTTCCTTGAGACTATTAAGTTATGCTTGGACTTGGTTCTTTAATACATCAATGTTGTTGGGGGTTTCTAATGTTTATCACTCTACCTCAAAAATATTTGTACCAATGATAATATTTGACAATTTGAGTTTAATGCGGAATATTTTTATCTCCAGGTCTAGTGAATTTACAGAGTTCCTGAATTTGTGCTTGTTGAAGAGTCCAGAAGAGCGAGCAGCGGCAGAAGATCTCTTACAGCACAAGTTCCTAACTGAACAGCAACCTGCTATATCAACACAAAATGAAATAGCAAAGCTGTGTAAATTTGTTAAGGCATTACGAGGTAAGGAATATAGGAAATGTAGAAGTTTATGGTAAGAAAACACTTTGAACAAAGCTGCAATGTAGGTCCATAGTATTGGGAAACATTGTAAATTAAAAAAAATACTCATTTCAGACCTACTGATTAACTGTTTTGGTAACAATGTCAGTGACTCTATGGTCATGTTTAGGGAAGTCCCTTAAAACAGTGTGTTATGGAAAGATTTGGTTCCGGTTGTCATTTTTTGTAGAAATGAATGTTTCAGTTATGGGGATAGGTCACTTAATGCTGTTACGTTGGCCTAAATCGACAATCATGGTCTGACCCTAATGTTGAGTGGAGGATATGTGTAAGCACATTGTTACTTAAGTAACTTGAATTACTTTTATTTTCTCAGAACCAAGGGCAGATGAAGATACTGGTGAAGATACAGGAGAAGATACAGGTGAAGATACAGATGAAGATACTGGAAAAGACACAGATAAAGACAAGAAAGAAGTTACAGATGAAGATACAACTGAAGATACAGATGAAGATACAGGTGAAGATACAGATGAAGATACAGGAAAAGACACAGATAAAGACAAGAAAGAAGATACAGATGAAGATACAAATGAAGATACAAATGAAGATACAAATGAAGATACAGATGAAGATACAGGTGAAGATACAGATGAAGATACAGGAAAAGACACAGATAAAGACAAGAAAGAAGATACAGATGAAGATGACGATGAAGTAACAGATGAAGAGACAGATGAAGAGACAGATGAAGAGACAGATGAAGACACAGATGAAGAGACAGATGAAGACACAGATAAAGACAAAAAAAAAGATCCAAATGAAGAAAATAAGGAGGAGCAGAGACCTCTTTCCTCATGTCTTAACGTTCAAGCACTCGTATTAATGTTCATAACTATTTATGCTGTATATATGTTTCTTGTTTCCCATGTATGACTTTTTGTATTGTAAAACATTATGTAAATAAAATTTTACATATAAATCTATACTGGCAGATACAATACTAATCATTTATTAGATTTCAATAGATGGGGCTGTAAGGACAATGAGTAAGTTAGTATTTGGCCAGGCAATATTGAGTTAATGCGAGATTTAAGTGACATTACATCATCATTTGTGAAGGGAGGAAGTGACGAGACCCAGAGAACTGGGCAGTTTCAGCACACAATTAAATATAGAGAAATGTAGCTTTATTTTGATGGGGGCCAATTGTGGATATAAATAGTATTCCTCCAAAACGTCTATGTTATCTATGTAATTTATATGCTTTACATAATGCAAATCATTCTGACAATTAATGTCAATCTAAATACATTTTGGTTTAGTTTCTATTTAAAACACTTTCAGACAAATTTATCTGCAGCCGCAGCACAGGAATCAAGGGTTAAATATGTGCTAACCGATTCAATAACGGTTAGTGTGATTAACCCCTTGCTTGCAGTGGTTGCAAGGGTATTACAAAAGATACCCATGCATCTGCTGCAAGCTATTCCCTACCAGTGTGATAGCTCTAAGCTTGTGACCATTTAAAAGCAGCTAATAGCTGGAGTTAAATAGTCACGTAGGAGTGAATCCTTTCTGCAATTTATTAAGAGCAGCAAACATGCTAGTAAACCTATATAAGGGAGATATACCCAGAGTTTAATGAATAAGGGCCCAGGGTGGGGGGTAGGGCTAGGATTCACAGCGTACCTTCAGGAGGAGGCCTAAGTTCAAGGCAAGGCACCTAGTTAAGCAGTCAGAGAAAGACCATGTCCAGGAATGGACAACACAACAAGATTATCCAACACCAGTACGATAAACCCCTATAGTGGGGAGAGGTGCCACTCAGTAGTTAATATACTAAATGGGAAGGAATAGAACTACTGTGCACAGTCAAGAGTTATAGTTAAAAAACCTTTATTAAATATACAGGGTTCTCGCTAAAAATATTTAAAAATACAACTATAAGGCTACAATATTTTGACTAAACATATTCAATGGAGGAGCTAGTCATGAAGGTACATATAGACCTGTAAGTGTAAGTGAAAAAGGTATAGCTACCAACTCCTTCTGTTAGTACAGTCAGACGTCATATAATAGCCGAATGTGGGACCGCGAGCAGACGCGTTTCGCCCCCTTAACAATTTGGTGGCTTCCTCATGTGCCCAAGAAAAGAGAAAGGTCCCTACCTAGCTGACTGTTTAAATACGCTGGTTCAATTTGCCGCTTAATGATGACGTCATATGCTAAAAACAGTGTTTACGTGTGTGATACGTAAGGTCAGGTGACAAGCAGTACCACCAATCCCTGCGATAGCCGGTAGCTAGGAGACCGTAAATAAACATACAAACCCTGTCCCGGTCCGTCAATTGTCACAGTGATAATTGTTCAAAAATTTCAAACATCAGAACAAAATTAACCCAAAAGTGTAGAACAATCTTAGTGAACATACATATACATCATAGATCGATCTAAAGTGCACCAGGTTGCGGCCATTTTTTAGAAGGAAAAGCGTACATCACACATGTGGGTGTACTATATCTAGTGACGATCTATTAAAAACGTAAATGATGAATGAGAGGTAAGTAATGGCAGTAATCGTACTTCTCACTTACACATTATTCCTTGTGACGATCTCATAAAAGGTAAGCATTTGATAGTTCTGATCGCAATGCCAAACACAGCGATCATTTGAAATAAATAAATGAGAGGCCATATCGCTATATCCAGTAGTGATTTCTTAGAGTGTATGTGATCTGTTTAAAATAAATGGGAAGTAAGTAGTGGTCCCTATAGTAGATCCAGTCAAGTTTCCATAAAACACCCGGATAGTGCTGTTACGTTTTTAATAGATCGTCACTAGATATAGTGATCGGAACTATCATCCACTTACCTTTTGCAAGTTCGGAATAGAGGGGATACACATGTGTGATGTACTCTTTTCCTTCTAAAAAACGGCCACAACATGGTGCACTTTAGATCGATTTATGATGTTCACTAAGATTGTTCTACACTTTTGGGTTAATTTTGTTCTGATATTTGAAATTTTTGAACAATTATCACTGTGACAATTGACGGACCGGAACAGGGTTTGTATGTTTATTTACGGTCCTTACCGGCTATTGCAGGGATTGGTGGTACTGCTTGTCACCTGACCTTACGTATCACACATGTAAACACTGTTAAACCGCGCTATGATTGGACGTGACGTCACGACGTATGACGTCATGATGCTATCTAGCGTATGACGTCATCATTAAGCGGCAAATTTATCCAGCGTATTTAAACAGTCGGCTAGGTAGGGACCTTTCTCTTTTCTTGGGCACATGAGGAAGCCACCAAATTGTTAAGGGGGCGAAACGCGCCTGCTCGCGGTCCCACATTCGGCTATTATATGACGTCTGACTGTACTAACAGAAGGAGTTGGTAGCTATACCTTTTTCACTTACAGTTACAGGTCTATATGTACCTTCATGACTCCACTGAATATGTTTAGTCAAAATATTGTAGCCCTTTAGTTGTATTTTTAAATGTTTTTAGTGATAACCCTGTATATTTAATAAAGGTTTTTTAACTATACCTCTTAAGTGTGCACAGTAGTTCTATTCCTTTCCATATCCAGGAATATAGCAGAGGCAGATTCATGAAACAAGATAGGTACTGGTAGGGAGGTTTTGTGCTGGGTCAGATAGAGATAGTTCCAGGTACTGGTGCTGGATACTGAAGTGCTGGATACTGAAGTACAGATGGTATTCCAGGCTGGAATACTGGAACTGATACAGGAATGCTGGAGTACTGGAGCTGGATAAAGAAGTAAGCTTCACAAAACAGACAAGAAACAGGGAAACAGAATTAGAGGTAGGCTACAAATAGGTACTGGAAGTAGGGAAAATTCCATTTTTAAATCTTTGCGCCAGCGCCTGGATATTGTGACATGATGAGGTTGATGCCTATGTTACCCCTACCAGAGTGACACTGTGTAAAGAACCAAAGTGGCTAAGCCTCTGGTTAAATCTTCCTGTTTAATGTTTATTGCAAGGTTTTTTAATTTCTAATTTAAAAGCATTTCTCCATAGAACACCAATACATTGTAAGATACTTTTCTAGTAATTTGTATTGATGTACATGTTACAAGTAGATTTTATAATTAAGAAGCAGCTTGGTGGCTAGCCCTGATGCCTTGAAGCCCTGAAATCCTAAGTTCCAATGAACCTTTGGACACATCTGCAAACAGTTTGTATGTTCTCCCTGTGCTTGTGTGGGATTCCCCCACAATCATAAAATACATACTGATAGGTTGTATGTGTCAAATAAATGTGCTTAGATATTAAGCTCTTTGGGGCAGGGCCTGATGTTGATGTATCCACTTAATTGTAAAGCGCTAAGGAAGTTAATAATAAGAAAAAGACTTATTATGTTGTTGCCAGCACAACTCACAATTTCATTGCTATTAAAAGTATCACTCCTGCTCATAGACTGGATGTTTTTGATTCTAGGTAAGGATACTTAACAGAAGTGGCTTAATGCTCTGGGAAAAGCGGATTTGAAACGAAAGAAAATGGCTTTTACATTTTTTAAATCGGAGTGAACAAAGTCTACGTAAAGTATAAAAGCTGTAATAAGGAGTGCATGAAACCAATTAAACTAACTAAAATACAGTAGAAATTTGAATGTGGATAGCTGAACAAAGCAGGAACAATCCCAATTTTTTGAAATTATATCAATAGTAAAAATATGAGGACAGAGAACGTTTGACCATTAAATAATGGGGCTAAGATGGATATAGAGGATGCCAAAAAGGCTAATGTGCTAAACTATTCTGTATACACTGTAGAGCAGGGATAGGCAACCAGTAGATCTCCAGATGTTTGAAAAAACTAAACTCACCCGCATCCTCAACTCCAAAATCCTTATAGAGGAATGCTGGGAGTTGTAGTTTTCAAACATCTGGAGATCTACTGGTTGCCTATCCCTGCTGTAGAGAATCCTAGTCCATAAAGCAGGGCTGTAAAGGGTATAAATTAGGAATATTCATTCCGCAAATACATATACTGTAGTTCTGGTTGGTACGGGGATACTATATAATATTGTGAATTACTGGTATTAATATCTGTTGTATTCAATTAGATCAGTTGGACTTGAAGTTTAGTTCTTGAAGACGTTGCGCAAGTCCTCGGACTGGCTTTCTCAATTCAGAATGACTTGTACAAGAATCTGTGGATATCCAGACTGGGCCATTGTCAAAAGAAGTAGAAGGAAAGAAAAGAACAGGTATACCAACAGTAAAGGGGAAAAGCAAGACAGGAGAAAGAACATGGTCATCCCATATGTAGCGGGGTCTCTGAGAATTAAGAGAATTTTCAAAAAACACTCGATCCCTGTCTGCTTTAAACCAAACCCCTGAGCAGCAACTGGTTCATCCAAAAGACCCATACTGAAACACAAGACGACATCATATCGCAGTGCAGTGGAATGCTCTGATTGTATGTGGGGAGACCAAAGCAACCTGCATCAATGTATGACCCGGACACTAATATAAGAGCATTCCTGGTATTAATACATATACTGTAGTTCTGGTTGGTACAGGGATACTATATAATATTGAGAATTAATGGTATGAATACATATACTGTAGTTTTGTTTTTTTAAGGGGACCTTTCTGTTTGCCAGAAATCAGGAAGGAATTTATTTTTTAAGCTGTTTCCCCCCCTCCCTTCTGTTAGGTAGGGTTAATGAGTAGGGATTAAAGGTTGGATTGTATGGACGTATGTCTTTTTACAACTTCAATTACTATGTACTATGTTACTATGTAATTATTGATAGTGCTTTGCTAATAAATAACCATCAGGCTTATTTATCCAGAAGCATATTTAAAGGAGTTAAAACCACACTAACCATTTTAATATCGGGAAGTGTGATTCCATACACGAGCAACGAATCCGCAAGTAAAATGTCCAGGGTATCTAGTGCGCGAACGCAGCCATCGAATCTGCGAGTAAAGTTGTCCATTAAACCTATACGTAGTCATCAATCCGCGAGTAAAGTGTCCATAAAACATAGTAAACAAGTAAAATGTCCATGGTAATCTAGGGCGAGAACATCGAATCTACGATTAAAGTGTCCATTAAAGCCTATACCGAGCATCGAATCCGCAGTAAATGTCCATGGTATCTAGCGCCAAAACATCGAATCTACGTGTAAAGTGTCCATAAAGCCTATACACGAGCATCGAATCTGTGAGTAAAATGTCCTGGTATCTAGGCGCGCACGAGAGCATCGAATCCTCATAATGTCCATTAAAACCTATACGCGATCATTCGAATCCGCAAGTAAAATGTCCATGGTATCTAGTCGCAATATCGAATCTCGCTATAAATGTCCATTAAAGCCTATACGCGAGCATCGAATCCGCGAGTAAAATGTACATGTACCTAGGCAGAACGAGCTCGAAAAACCGAGTGAGAGTAAAATTGATTTTCGAATGTCCTGGATATTGTGAACAGGTTCCCCAGACCATTTCCCGGTCCCACAGGCCATAATTAAGTTCCATTGTGTTTTAATTGTATTTCATTAGAACTTTTCGAACTTTTTGACTCCCATTGACTTTAAGGGGTCCATTTTCGAACTTTCCATATAGTTCGGAAGTTCGAAAACGGACCGAACCTTTTGAAAGTTCGGCCATCTCTGATAGTACATGTTTTTTAAAACAAAAAATATGTTCCCTACTGAACTTCCCCTTTTAAGTGTGCCAGGACATACTGCTGTACCTTCAGAGAGCCACGGTATGCCATCAAAATCTACTAACACCAGTATAAAACAGACACTGTGGTTACACAATCATGCGTTTATTTAGGCCAAGCTCTCCGTTTTTAAAAGATATCCAGTAAATAGTACCCTTATAAGTCCCATTGGCATTGGGAATCCCTAACAAGTTTGTAGATATAAGAATGTGAGGAGTCTAGGACCATGTAATCCATTTGTGTTCAATGCACTGTAGACTAGGATGGACTAGAACTCGAACACGAGTTCAAGCCGAACTTCTGACTTCGGATGACTCGAACTATTCAAATAGTCAGGTTCGAACTAGTTAAATTTTCTGGAAATATTTTTGAAAATCCTTGAACATTTGAGAATTCTTGAATGTAACGGATTTTTAAACGTACGGCTGCCTTCTGAAAACGGCCACTCGTGGCAGCCGAGAATGGGACCCCCCCTCCGGTCCTTACAAGGACCATTCGGCCCTGACAATTTTACTATAATTCTTTAGCACCAGATGTCACTATTTTATGGGCTACTACATTTACATAACTATAATTGATAGCATAGGATTGTCTATGATGATGTTGTTTCCATGGCAACCAAAACTGAAGAACAATAATCCTGGCACATTTAAGTTAAGTTAGCTTTTTCAACCTGGAGAGGTCATAAAATATTTTATTTTATCCTCTATTTTAGCATTTTTACACATCTATATACATGTACAAATGACAAAATAGCATTGGAAACTGTTGACATCAAACTTTTTAAGTGTTTTTTTCCCCTAAGAAATGTTGTATTATATTTTAAAATATTTATAAATAAAATATATGTTGTAGGTTTTTGACCAAAGTAGTTTTTTTTTTTTCATTATAAAAATGAAGTTTGAATTATTCCATTCAGCTTTCCATCAAGCAGTTCCGCCAACACACCAAACAATATAACTATTAAAAACACAAGGGCTATACACAGCATACAACGTTATACACAGCAACATGAGTTAATAAAAATAATGTTGATCAATCATAGAAATAATTTTTTGGTTTGTGTTTAACTTGATCTGTAGCTCTTTTAAAACCGGTATCATGGGTTGGAAAAGATTCAAGAAAGGCTTAAGAAAATATTTTGCTGTTTTAATATTTTTAGCTGCCTACGGAGGGTAAGACTTTCTTTTAAAAAATAAATATATATATATATTTGTTTAAAGAATTATGTGATTGTTCTATTCATAATTCCAGGAATAGCATATACTACTATGTATCAATTGTATTGTGTGCACTTGCAGGGTCGGGGTCTGCGGGACATATAGTTATATAATATATAATATGTGCACAGTTTTAGGTGTGGATTGTAATTTAAAGACTACAGGGTATTTGTGTATATTTATAAATATCGGTGTATTTTTGCTAATTGTATTCTCACCTGTCATATACTGTATTCATATTCATATGATCGTGGTGACACACAAATAAATATTGGAAAATATATACTTTATTATATTAAATGATTCTTTCCTTTTCAGTCTCCAAAGGTGATAATACCCGGGGGGCAGATTGTAGATGGAAATACCTCTCTGGTAAACCTTTTTTTTCTAGATATATAAGAAAGTAATCATTTGAAATATCTTTTAGTACATTTATTGTAATTGGTATCTTTATCTGGCCCTTTCAGTCTCCAATAGAGAATTTCATGCGTTGGGGCAGATTGGGGTGGAAACACCTCTCTGGTGAGTTTGTTCATATCTATTAGGAAATATATACATATTATATCTATTGGTGCATTTATTTTAGTTTTTTTTTTTTCAGTCTCCACTGCATAAAGGTCTCGCTCTGGGGCGGATTGAAGGTGGAAACTTCTCTCTGGTAAGTACTTAAAGGGCAGGTCCACTCCCCAATAAAATATTAATTATAGCATAAATGGCCCAAAACTTCGACCTCGCAAAGTTTATATAACTCAAGCCTCCCTAATTAGCTTACCAGCCTTTAAAGCATAAATATGAAAAAGCCAGGATTAAATCTTTACTTACCATCATGGGCTATACCTGCATCCACTGCAGTTAGACTGCCTTTCATGTCAGCCTTTTAACTTCTATTGGGCCGACAACTGTAAAAGCTGCTGTTACTTTGATAATGATAGTACAAAGGGAACATTGTAACAGAGTTTCCATTTGCGTTACATACATTCAATGTAAAATGATTTCTGAAAAATTCCTTTAAATGAAGCTGTCCCAAATAATGCAAAATCATCAGTTACAAGAACAACTGATAATATATATATATATTATTTTTTTTTTTAATATTAAGGACTTCCCACACCAGATCATCCTCTAGTGATAAGTAAGTAGAAAGGAAAGTAATATTATCTTTATTGCAATTTAAATTCAATTACGTGGTTTAAAGTTTTAGTTGCTAATATAAGTAAGGACCCTGCAAGTACTGTTAATATGCATTATCTAAAATCTGAAATTGCTGTTGCCCTATCCTTTGTTTTATTTGCATGTATTTCTTTTATGGCCCTGGACAAATTATGTAGCACAATTAGTTTATTAATTCACACCAATGGATATTATATACAGTATGATGGGGGACCTTAACCTATTGCTGTATCTGTTATACCTCATTATGCGGTAAGACTATATGTAACTATAGATTGATCTTTATATGAAAATCTGACCTGTTTTTTCTTCTATAGACACAACATCATCAGAATCTCCAAAGATGATAATGTATGCAGATTTCTTCCCTCTTGCTATTCCACCCAATCTGGATTGAGTACAATCTATTTCAGTATAAGGGTTTTAACTATAGATGGATCTTTATTGACATCTCATATTTTCCTCCTTTAGGAAATTACATCAGACATCTCAAAGAATGATAATGTAAGTAGATTTCCTCCCTCTTGCTATTCCACCCAATCTGGATCTGAGTACAATCTATTTCAGTTATAAGTGTTTTAACTATAGATCGTCTTTATATGAACATCTCATATTTTTCCTCCTTTAGGAAATTACATCAGACCTCTCCAAAGATGATAATGTAAGCAGATTTCCTCCCTCTTTTTATTCCACCAATCTGGATCTGAGTACAATCTATTTCAGTATAAAGTTTTTTTAACTATAGATCGATCTTTATATGAACATCTCGTATTTTCCTCCTTATAAATTACATCAGACATCTCCAAAGATGATAATGTAGCAGATTTCCTCCCTCTTGTATTTCCACCCAATCTGGATTTAGTACAATCTATTTCAGTATAAGTGTTTTAACTATAGATCGATCTTTATATATCATCTCATATTTTCCTCCTTTAGGAATTACATCAGACATCTCCAAAGATGATAATGTAAGCATGATTTCCTCCCTCTTGCTATTACCACCCATCTGGATTCTGAGTACAATCTATTCAGTATCAAGTGTTTTAAACTATAGATCGATCTTTATATAACATCTCATATTTTCCTCCTTTAGAATTACATCAGACAACTCAAAGATGATAATGTAAGCAGATTTCCTCCCTCTTGTTATTCCACCCAATCTGGACTGAGTACAATCTATTTCAGTATAAAGTGTTTTAACTATAGATCGATCTTTAGATGAACATCTCGTATTTTCCTCCTTTAGGAAATTACATCAGACATCTCCAAAGTGATAATGTAAGCAGATTTCCTCCCTCTGTTATTCCCCCCAATCTGGATCTGAGTACATCATTTCGTATAAAGTGTTTTTAACTATAGATCGATCTTTATATGAAAAACACTCTCGTTTTTCCTCTTTAGGAACAAAACATCAGAATCTCCAAAGATGATAATGTATGCAGATTTCTCCCTCTTGCTATTCCACCCAATCTGGATCTGAGTACAATCTATTTCAGTATAAAGTGTTTTAACTATAGATGATCTTATATGAACATCTCATATTTCCTCCTTTAGGAAATTACATCAGACATCTCCAAAGATGATAATGTAAGTAGATTTCCTCCCTCTTGCTATTCCACCCAATCTGGATCTGAGTACAATCTATTTCAGTATAAAGTGTTTTAACTAGATCGATCTTTATATGAACATCTCATATTTCCTCCTTTAGGAAATTACATCAGACATCTCCAAAGATGATAATGTATGCAGATTTCCTCCCTCTTGTATCACCCAATCTGGATCTGAGTACAATCTATTTCAGTATAAAGTGTTTTAACATAGATCGATCTTTATATGAACATCTCATATTTTCCTCCTTTAGGAAATTACATCAGACATCTCCAAAGATGATAATGTAGCAGATTTCCTCCCTCTTGTATACCACCCAATCTGGATTGAGTACAATCTATTCAGTATAAAGTGTTTTAACTATAGATCGATCTTTATATGATCATCTCATATTTCCTCCTTTAGGAAATTACATCAGACAATCCAAAGATGATAATGTAAGTAGATTTCCTCCCTCTTGTTAGTCCACCCAATCTGGATCTGAGTACAATCTATTTCAGTATAAAGTGTTTTAACTATAGATCGATCTTTATATGAACATCTCATATTTCCTCCTTTACGAAATTACATCAGAAATCTCTGAAGATGATAATGTAAGCAGATTTCCTCCCTCTTGTTCTTCTACCCAATCTGGATATGCGAACAATCTAGTTTAGTTTAATGATATTACGAATAAGCACAGAATTATGTGTTGCTAAAAATAGACATTTATAATTGTATCTATGAATATTCTTAATATTGTTATAAAATCTTTTATTATGATAACATGATATTTTGAAAAGTATAAGTTTTGGTATTTTGTGCAACCAATGACACTTTTTTTTGTTTTTAAGGAACAGGAAGAAATCCCAGTTACATCCTTTGTAAGTAGAAAGAAAAAGTTTATATTAAAACATAAAGGGGGATTAACCATTGGGGCTGTACTAGAATCCTGTCTTAAAATCAAACTTATTTATTTAAAAAAAAATAGCAGCTGCTTTGTGGGTTTCACAAAGACTCCCTTGCAGCCACCATACACCAACTCTTTTAGCACCCTTTTTAGCAACCTTCAAAAATTGCATGGACCCAGCCACATAACGTTTATTGCTACTCAATATGATAAATATTTCCTTTTGACAGAAGGAAAGCCGTTGTTTATGTACATTTTTTTCATGCATGTCACAACATTAAATAATCTATCTAGCAATTTCCTTATGCATTCAAACTGTTTAAAATGCTGTGTAGGAAGTTCAATCATTTCCTTGTTATCTCTGTTTTAGAATCCTGCACATCGATTTGAAGAATTGACTATCATTGGAGAAGGGTCATATGGTAAAGTGTACCAGGTAAGTTTTATATGGTAATATCCAATTCCAATAAATAGAATAAATGGTATTTTTCTGGATTTAGTCTTAAAATGATAACAAATGTTTTCCGTCTGTTAAAGAGTCGACTAAGACATCAGAACGTGGATGTTGCCATCAAAGTATCGATGTTGTAGAGGTAAAATACAGTTTTTCATTTCTGTTAATTAAAATGGCTCAATAGCTTTATTTAGCAAAAACTGGATTAGTGAAAATTATCATGGTGATTCAATAAAAGTTCTTATCGTTAAAATGGTGCTAATTTTGCCCTAACCAATCAGACCTTATTTAACATTTGAAAGCTAACATCTGATCGGTTGGGGTGAAATTAGCACCTTTTTAACGTTAAGAACTTTTATTGTATCTCCCTGTAAATATATTATTCGTAAAATAAGTGGGTACTAAATATATAGTAAATGAAAATACTTACAGGGTTATACAATTAGGGTTCTTATTGTTAAAAATGGTGCTAATTTTGCCCCAACCAATCAGATGTTAGCTTTCAAAAGTTAAATAATATCTGATTGTTGGGACATAATTAGCACAATTTTAATTATAAGAACTTTATGAATCTTCTTGTTAATACCTTAAACTAACCTTCTATAAATCACTCATGGACAATAGCCCCTACAGAGATAATGCAACTTCACATGAAATTATATTTCTTTCTCTCTGGCATGTAAAGCAGTAAGACATCTTCCACCCATAATAGGAATAGCTTTTACCTTTTGGTTCATGTATGGAAATCATGAAATGTAATGGCTATATTCAAAACCCCTTGAAATCACACACATTTAAAAGGAATCGTGTCATTTGTAATGTATCAAGGGTCTCACCGCTGACGGCTATGGGATAGTCATTTTTTTACTATATTATTTTTAGTTTTAGTGTATAACATGATTGGCTTCCTAGTATTCCTAAGTCCTTAACCAATGACAGTGAATGCAAGATTGTATGACATTGATGGGTAATTCTGTGCATTTCTATACAGGACATTATTTATTTTATTGTTGCTATATTTGTAATCAGGGGGAAAAGAAGAGTCAGTTTCAAGAGATCTTGATTCTTCAAAAACTGAACCACAAGAATATTGTTTCTAGTTACGATGCCTGTATCTTCAATACTGATCCAAAAAGGCAGTTATGGGTAAGATATCCTTTACTTACATAGTGTACGACTATGTTTATATTTTAATACGTGTTCATTATTTTTTGGTACAGATCCCATGCATTTTATAAGAGATAGACAAGGGAACACAAACACACTGCTAAAAAGGCACAAATATACCGATTCTAAACTATTTATAATATAACATGAGCTATTTCATTTATTATATAGATAATCATGGAGTTGTGTGGAGGTGGATCACTGTACGATCTTAACATATGCATTCCCACGTCTACAATTATTATCTACCGGAGCACTGGATCCAATATGTTGTGAAAGAGATATTGCAGGTAGGACTAGAAACATGTATGTCTTAATCCACAATATGTACTAAAATGATTTGAAATGATTCTTGTATTGAAAGGGACAAAGTTTAATAATCACATTAAAAAAAAGTATAACTTTAGAGTTAAGGCCAGATGGGACTATTTGGTCACTAGTCACCAAAAGAGATGTCCCATCATAGTTTTGAAACTAGTTTTGTAAGAAATTACTATTTTCAATGGCAAAACCACAAAATTATTCTTTTGCCATTGTATTTTTGTGTGATTATGTCTGTTTTTTAGGCATTTCTAATCTAATGTACTGTATCAATAATTCTTAAAAGATATTAGAAAGTTTATATTCATTTATATGGGTTTATCATTTTCCCAGGGTCTGTTATTTACATCAATCTGGCATAATCCATCAAGACCTGAAGCCAGAAAACATAATTTGTACTGAAAGTGGTCATGTCAAAATTGGTAAGGGAAATTCATTATTGTAATAACAAAGGGCAGGGCACTTATTGATGAATGATACAATTAATCATAAGTAAAATCTGTCCTTACAGCTGATTTTGTGTGTAGCCATTCAATTAAACAAAATGGAGGACAAAGCATACGACTGCAGAGGTTCAATCTATTATTTAGCACCGGAGATCCACGGCTGCATTTTAGGAGAAGTTGAGGGATACAATGCTAAGGTATGATATATCTCCTGTATTTCTGACCTATAGTCACCATGATTTTATATTTAGACATTTTAATAGAGCTGTATTCTGATGCTTCAAATGCCATTAGGAACAAAAGGTATGTGGTGAGTCAGAAGAATCTGGTCTTTACTTGGTCATAAACACACAGTCCCATCTTTGAAGGGTATTTCCACTACTAAAAAATGTTTTGCTACAGTTTTAAAAAGGTAGGTAAAAATGTTCTTACCTCCCGTTCTCCAATAAAACCTGCAGAAGACCGGCACCTGCAGGTTTTATTGAAGAACGGGAAGACCATACATTTTTAGTATATAATGTATATACCTGTATATACCTGCATGTATCTGAGCAATACTCTTCATGATCCCTCTTAGGGTGCAATATTGACATTCTTTATAAACTTGAATGTAAATTAGGAAAAATCATAAATTCATTTCTATGTTTACTTTGAACATGAACCTGGGCCCGGCTTGATAATTGGCTTGAAAATGTTCTCTCTTTTTTTTTTTAGTGTGACATCTGGTCATTGGGAATAACTACGTATGAAATGGCCGAAGGAAGACGACGTAAGTACACCTCACTATTGTTACTATCTGTACAGTGGGAGTATCTGACCCAGTGAGTTATGGACATTATAGGCTGGTTAAGGAGAACGTTTCTTAAATGCCAAGATTTACTTTAAACTTTTTCTCTAAAATGGTCTATGCTGAGCTCTTTTTACAGCTCCATATCATGGGTGTGGCCTAACCAAACTCCTAGTGGGTTATACATTTGAGCTTTTACACTAGATGGGATTTAATACCTCATCATTTGCTATAGGGGCAGTGGTGGATTTTTTTGTAGGAACCACCATTAAATTAGATAGATTTTCTATAAGAAAACATGAATATGTTTTAGCAACTTGCTCTTCATTAAGTAAACTATTTAAAGACATTACAAAAAGGTTATGTTCCATCTTACCTCCTTAGCCTGCAGCGATAATGCCGTATTGCAATTCCCTTCATTCGTCTACACAATGGAGCAACAGAAGTTAGAGTCTGTTTTATGGTAAGTCGTTATTTAAAAACAAATTAAAAACACCAGCGCATCACTATTAATATTATATTCCCATTATTATGGGTTTGTATTGCGCCAACATCTTCTGTGGCACTTTACAATTACATTGATACATTCACATCAGGCCCAGGTTAAAATCTAAGCACTTTATTTAACTCATACAACTTATCAGTTTGTCTTTATAATTGATAGTGAAACCCACATAAGATGATGGGGGAAGTCCACACAAGTGTCCGAGGGAGGATTCTAACCCAGGACTTTAGTGCTAAAAAACTAAGTCCCTGTGCTGTCCTTGGATTCCATCGATTGTACTCTATTTCCTTGAGACTATAAGTATGCTTGGACTTGGTTCTTTAATACATCAATGTTGTTGGGGGTTTCTAATGTTTATCACTCTACCTCAAAAATATTTGTACCAATGATAATATTTGACAATTTGAGTTTAATGCGGAATATTTTATCTCCAGGTCTAGTGAATTTACAGAGTTCCTGAATTTGTGCTTGTTGAAGAGTCCAGAAGAGCGAGCAGCGGCAGAAGATCTCTTACAGCACAAGTTCCTAAACGAACAGCAACCTGCATATATCAACACAAAATGAAATAGCAAAGCTGTGTAAATTTGTTAAGGCATACGAGGTAAGGAATATAGGAAATGTAGAAGTTTATGGTAAGAAAACACTTTGAACAAAGCTGCAATGTAGGTCCATAGTATTGGGAAACATTGTAAATTAAAAAAAATACTCATTTCGACCTACTGATTGGTAACAATGTCAGTGACTCATGGTCATGTTAGGGAGTCCCTTAAAAACAGTGTGTTATGGAAAGATTGGTTCCGGTTGTCATTTTTGTAGAAATGAATGTTTTAGTTATGGGGATAGGTCACTTAATGCTGTTACGTTGGCCTAAATCGACAATCATGGTCTGACCCTAATGTTGAGTGGAGGATATGTTAAGCACATTGTACTTAAGTAACTTGAATTACTTTTATTTTCTCAGAACCAAGGGCAGATGAAGATACAGGTGAAGATACAGGAAAGATACAGGTGAAGATACAGATAAGATACCGGAAAAGACACAGATAAAGACAGAAGAAGTTACAGATGAAGATACAATGAATACAAATGAAGATACAGGTGAAGATACAGGTGAAGATACAGGTGAAGATACAGGTGAAGATACAGATGAAGATACAGGAAAAGACACAGATAAAGACAAGAAAGAAGATACAGATGAAGATACAAATGAAGATACAGATGAAGATACAGATGAAGATACAGGTGAAGATACAGATGAAGATACAGGAAAAGACACAGATAAAGACAAGAAAGAAGATACAGATGAAGATACAGATGAAGAGACAGATGAAGATACAGATGAAGAGACAGATGAAGAGACAGATGAAGAGACAGATGAAGAGACAGATGAAGAGACAGATGAAGAGACAGATGAAGAGACAGATGAAGACACAGATGAAGACAGATGAAGACACAGATAAAGACAAAAAAAAGATCCAAATGAAGAAAATAAGGAGGAGCAGAGACCTCTTCCTCATGTCTTAACGTTCAAGCACTCGTATTAATGTTCATAACTATTTATGCTGTATATATGTTTCTTGTTTCCTCTGTATGACTTTTTGTATTGTAAAACATTATGTAAATAAAATTTTACATATAAATCTATACTGGCAGATACAATACTAATCATTTATTAGATTTCAATAGATGGGGCTGTAAGTACAATGAGTAAGTTAGTATTTGGCAGGCAATATTGAGTTAATGCGAGATTTAAGTGACATTACATCATCATTTGTGAAGGGAGGAAGTGACGAGACCAGAGAACTGGGCAGTTTCAGCACACAATTAAATATAGAGAAATGTAGCTTTATTTGATGGGGGCCATTGTGGATATAAATAGTATTCCTCCAAAACGTCTATGTTATCTATGTAATTTATATGCTTTACATAATGCAAATCATTTGACAATTAATGTCAATCTAAATACATTTGGTTTAGTTTCTATTTAAAACACTTTCAGACAAATTTATCTGCCAGCCGCAGCACGGGAATCAAGGGTTAAATATGTGCTAACCGATTCAATAACGGTTATGTGATTAACCCCTTGCTTGCAGTGGTTGCAAGGGTATTACAAAGATACCCATGCATCTGCTGCAAGCTATTCCCTACCAGTGTGATAGCTCTAAGCTTGTGACCATTTAAAGCAGCTAATAGCTGGAGTTAAATAGTCACGTAGGAGTGAATCCTTTCTGCAATTATTAAGAGCAGCAAACATGCTATAACCTATATAAGGAGATATACCCAGAGTTTAATGAATAAGGGCCCAGGGTGGGGGGGGTAGGGCTAGGATTCACAGCGTACCTTCAGGAGGAGGCCTAAGTTCAAGGCAAGGCACCTAGTTAAGCAGTCAGAGAAAGACCATGTCCAGGAATGGACAACACAACAAGATTATCCAACACCAGTACGATAAACCCCTATAGTGGGGAGAGGTGCCACTCGGTAGTTAATATACTAAATGGGAAGGAATAGAACTACTGTGCACAGTCAAGAGTATAGTTAAAAACCTTATTAAATATACAGGGTTCTCGCTAAAAATATTTAAAAATACAACTATAAGGCTACAATATTTTGACTAAACTATTCAATGGAGGAGCTAGTCATGAAGGTACATATAGACCTGTAAGTGTAAGTGAAAAAGGTATAGCTACCAACTCTTCTGTTAGTACAGTCAGACGTCATATAATAGCCGAATGTGGACCGCGAGCGACGCGTTTCGCCCCTTAACAATTTGGTGGCTTCCTCATGTGCCCAAGAAAAGAGAAAGGTCCCTACCTAGCTGACTGTTAAATACGCTGGTTCATTTGCCGCTTAATGATGACGTCATACGCTAAAAACAGTGTTTACGTTGTGATACGTAAGGTCAGGTGACAAGCAGTACCACCAATCCCTGCGATAGCCGGTAGCTAGGAGACCGTAAATAAACATACAAACCCTGTCCCGGTCCGTCAATTGTCACAGTGATAATTGTTCAAAAATTTCAAACATCAGAACAAAATAACCCAAAAGTGTGAACAATCTTAGTGAACTACATATACATCATAAATCGATCTAAAGTGCACCAGTTGTGGCCATTTTTTGAAGGAAAAGCGTACATCACACTGGGGTGTACTATATCTAGTGACGATCTATTAAAAACGTAAATGATGAATGAGAGGTAAGTAATGGCAGTAATCGTACTTCTCACTTACACATTATTCCTTGTGACGATCTCATAAAAGGTAAGCATTTGATAGTTCTGATCGCAATGCCCAAACACAGCGATCATTGAAATAAATAAATGAGAGGCCATATCGCTATATCCAGTAGTGATTTCTTAGAGTGTATGTGATCTGTTTAAAATAAATGGGAAGTAAGTAGTGTGGTCCCATAGTAGATCCAGTCAAGTTTCCATAAAACACCCGGATAGTGCTGTTACTGTTTAATAGATCGTTCACTAGATAGTGATCGGAACTATCATCCACTTACCTTTTGCAAGTTCGGAATAGAGGGGATACACATGATGTGTGATGTACTCTTTTCCTTCTAAAAAACGGCCACAACATGGTGCACTTTAGATCGATTTATGATGTAATGATGTTCACTAAGATTGTTCTACACTTTGGGTTAATTTTGTTCTGATATTTGAAATTTTTGAACAATTATCACTGTGACAATTGACGGACCGGGACAGGGTTTTGTATGTTATTACGGTCCTTACCGGCTTTTGCAGGGATTGGTGGTACTGCTGTCCACTACCTTACGTATCACACTGTAAACACTGTTAAAAACCCGCGCTATGATTGGACGTGACGTCACGACGTATGACATTCATGTTGCTATCTAGCGTATGACGTCATCATTACGGCAAATTTATCCAGCGTATTAAACAGTCGGCAAGGTAGGGACCTTTCTCTTTTCTTGGCACATGAGAAGCCACCAAATGTTAAAGGGGCGAAACGCGTCTGCTCGCGGTCCCACATTCGGCTATTATATGACGTCTGACTGTACTAACAGAAAGAGTTGGTAGCTATACCTTTTTCACTTACAGTTACAGGTCTATATGTACCTTCATGACTCCACTGAATATGTTTAGTCAAAATATTGTAGCCCTTTAGTTGTATTTTTAAATGTTTTTAGTGATAACCTGTATATTTAATAAAGGTTTTTTAACTATACCTCTTAAGTGTGCACAGTAGTTCTATTCCTTTCCATATCCAGGAATATAGCAGAGGCAGATTCATGAAACAAGATACTGGTAGGGAGGTTTTGTGCTGGGGTCAGATAGGATAGTTCCAGGTACTGGTGCTGGATACTGAAGTGCTGGATACTGAAGTACAGATGGTATTCCAGGCTGGAATACTGGAAGATACAGGAAGCTGGAGTACTGGAGCTGGATAAAGAAGTAGCTTCACAAAACAGACAGAAACAGGGAAACACGAATTAGGGTAGGCTACAAATAGTAACTGGAAGTAGGGAAAATTCCGTTTTTAAATCTTTGCGCCAGCGCCTGATATTGTGACATGATGAGGTTGATGCCTATGTTACCCCTACCAGAGTGACACTGTGTAAAGAACCAAAGTGGCTAAGCCTCTGGTTAAATCTTCCTGTTTAATGTTTATTGTGTATTTTCTATGAGTTTGCAAGGTTTTTTAATTTAAAAGCATTTCTCCATAGAACACCAATACATTGTAAGATACTTTTCTAGTAATTTGTATTGATGTACATGTTACAAGTAGATTTTATAATTAAAGGGCATCTATAGTGGGAAAATGAACTTTTTTTTCTTTCTTTCCATGTGTTCTATAATCCTAACAACCCCCAGAGTGTCTTCACTTTTTTCAGTATTCCCTTCTCTGTCCTGAGATACACCAGTTAGAAGAATACGTGATGCATCCTCATACTCCTACTTGGACTGTCAATCAAATCCCTGTGACTTGATCCCCCCTCCTGCTCTGTAATAAACATAGAGATAAACAGCATTAGCAGGGGGAGAAAGGTAGCTTGATGTTTAGATATAAGGCTTGCACTTGACCCCCCTTCTTAATAGCTTTCACTGATTGATGGGGTCACAAAGTGAGAGATCGTAAACTGTACTTGATCTCCTTCTTCCGTGACTCCAGTACAGCTTACTTTCTATTGGCCACTGTCGTGGGTGTGTTTTTCAAGATGTTGAACTTTTAACTCCTACTGCACATAAAAAGCTTGTCGGTTAGCCGGAGCTGAGACATGAGGAGGTAACAGAGGGGAGGGAGAAGGGGGGGGGAATGCTGCACATAGATCTGACACCTGGTTAAACAGAGTCAGTGACAGATATAGGATTAAGGCAGCACAGAGTACATCAATTTACTTTGCAAAGGGGCAATGTGTTTTTTTCACTATAGATGCCCTTAAGAAGCAGCTGTGGACTTGGTGGCTAGTCCCGAGCCTTGAGCCCTGAAATCCTAAGTTCCAATGAACCTTTGGACACATCTGCAAACAGTTTGTATGTTCTCCCTGTGCTTGTGTGGGATTCCCCACAATCATAAAATACATACTGATAGGTTGTATGTGTCAAATAAATGTGCTTAGATATTAACTCTTTGGGCAGGGCCTGATGTTGATGTATCCACTTAATTGTAAAGCGCTAAGGAAGTTAATAATAAGAAAAGACTCCATGGTGTTGCCAGCACAACTCACATTTCATGCTATTAAAAGAATCACTCCTGCTCATAGACTAGATTTTTGTATTTTAGGTAAGGAGACTTAACAGAAGTGACTATTTCAAAAGGGTTGTAAACTATTACATTTCTAAATGTATACCTTTTGAGAATAAGGTCAAAAAATGAGGTCCACTCCCGCGTGGCTTAATGCTCTGGGAAAAAAGCGGATTTGGAACGAAAGAAATGGCTTTTACATTTTTAAATCGAACAAAATCTACGTAAGTATAAAAGCTGTAATAAGGAGTGCATGAAACCAATTAAACTACTAAAAATACAGTAGAAATTTGAATGTGGATAGCTGAACAACAGCAGGAACAATCCCAATTTTTTAAAAGTATATCAATAGTAAAGATATTGAGGACAGAGAAACGTTTGACCATTAAATTGGGGGCTAAGATGTGATATAGAGGATGCACAAAGGCAATGTGCTAAATATTCTGTATACATGTAGAGCAGGGATAGGCAACCAGTAGATCTCCAGATGTTTGAAAACTACAACTCCCAGCATTCCCTAACTCCAAAATCCTTATAGAGGAATGCTGGGAGTTGTATTTTCAAACATCTGGAGATCTACTGTGTTGCCTATCCCTGCTGTAGAGAATCCTAGTCCAATAAAGCAGGCTTTGTAAAGGTATAAATTAGGAATATTCATTCGCAAATACATATACTGTAGTTCTGTTGGTACGGGGATACTATATAATATTGTGAATTACTGGTATTAATATCTGTTGTATTCATTAGATCAGTGTGGACTTGAAGTTTAGTTCTTGAAGTACGTTGCGCAAGTCCTCGACTGGCTTTCTCAATTCAGAATGACTGTACAAGAATCTGTGGATATCCAACTGGGCCATGTCAAAAGAAGTAGAAGGAAGAAAAGAAACAAGTATACCAACAGTAAAGGGGAAAAGCCAAGACAGAGAAAAACATGGTATCCATATGTAGCAGGGGGTCTCTGAGAAATTAAGAGAAGAATTTTCAAAAAAAACACTGTATCCCTGTCTGCTTTTAAACCAAACAACACACTGAGGCAGCAACTGGTACATCCAAAAGACCCATACCGAAACACAAGAAAAAGCACATCATATACGCAGTGCAGTGAAGAATGCTCTGATTTGTATGTGGGAAGACCAAAAAGCAACTGCATCAATGTATGACCCGTGACACTATATAATATAGAGAATTACTGGTATTACTCTATCTGTAGTTCTGGTTGGTAAGGGATACTATATAATATTGAGAATTAATGGTATTAATACATATACTGTAGTTCTGGTTGGGTACAGGGATACTATATAATATTGAGAATTACTGGTTATTAATACATATTACTGTAGTTCTGGTTGGTACAGGGATACTATATAATTATTGAGAATTAATGGTATTAAATACTATACTGTAGTTCTGGTTGGTACAGGGATAATCTACTATAAATTGAGAATAATGGTATTAATACATATACTGTAGTTCTGGTTGGTACAGGGATACTATATAATATTGAGAATTAATGGTATGAATACATATACTGTAGTTTTGTTTTTTTTTAAGGGGACCTTTCTGTTTGCCAGAAAATCAGGAAGGAATTTATTTTTTAAGCTGTTTCCTCCCCCTCCCCTTTCTGTTAGGTAGGGTAATGAGTAGGGATTAAAGGTTGGATTTGTATGGACGTATGTCTTTTTACAACTCAATACTATGTACTATGTTACTATGTAATTATGATAGTGCTTTGCTAATAAATAACCATCAGGCTTATTTATCCAGGAAGCATATTAAAGGAGTTAAAACCACACTAACCATTTAATATCGGGAATGTGATGTTTAACCCTCATTTCGCTGGCTGCTTTTTTGGACTGTATCTCCTCCCACCGTTTTTGCTAGAGACTGAAATTTTGTACAGACATGTGGGGCATATAGAAGAAGAGTGCGTTACCTAGCTAGGGAATCCGCGAAGCATAACAGCAGTAATTCACAATTACTGGACATTTTTTCCCATAGACTATTATGTTAGCAATCCTCAAATGTGAATATTTCAAAACATTTGTATCATGGCCATAACACAAATGCTGATACCCCCACACACGACATAGGTACACTCACCTCAAATCTACCTTTCCATTCCCATGGAAGCCATACTTAAAGGGTACTATAGCTCAAAAAACTAATTTGATCAATCACCCCACACAGGTACACACCTACTGACCTATCCTTCCATTCCTGTTGCAGCCATACTTAAAGGGTAATAAAGTCAAATCTAATTTGATATATCCTCAATAAAAGTTAGCTATAGGTCATAACATTCAAAAACACATACCCCCAAACCTCACACGAGTACACACACCTACTGACCTACCCTTCCATTTTCGTGGCAGACATACTAAATGTAAAATAAAGTAAAAAAAATAATTTTGATGTATCCTCATAAAAGATAGTGTTATGGTTGTAAACACACACACACACAACAAAACCTTACCCCTTCAACCAGACCCAGGTACATGGCTGCCACGGAAATGGGAGGGTAGGTGAGTAGGTGTGTGTACCTGGGTCTGGTTGAAGGGGTAAGTATTTTGTGTGTGTGTGTGTTTACAACCATAACACTATCTTTTATTGAGGATACATCAAAATTATTTTTTTTACTTTATTTTACATTTAAGTATGTCTGCCACGAAAATGGAAGGGTAGGTCAGTAGGTGTGTGTACTCGTGTGAGGTTGGGGGTATGTGTTTTTGAATGTATGACCATATAGCTAACTTTTATTGAGGATATATCAAAATTAGTTTGACTTTATTTACCCTTTAAGTATGGCTGCAACAGGAATGGAAGGATAGGTCAGTAGGTGTGTACCTGTGTGGGGTGATTGATCAAATTAGTTTTTTGACTATAGTTACCCTTTAAGTATGGCTTCCATGGGAATGGAAAGGTAGATTTGTAGGTGAGTGTACCTATGTCTGTGTGGGGGTATCAGCATTTGTGTTTATGGCCATGATACAAACTGTTTTGAAATATTCACATTTGAGGATTGCTACCATAATAGTCTATGGGAAAAAATGTCCAGTAATTTGTGAATAACGCTGTTATGCTTCCGCGGATTCCCTAGCTAGGTAACAGCACTCTTCTTCTATATGCCCCACATGTCTGTACAAAATTTCATGTCTCTAGCACAAAAACGGTGGGAGGAGATACAGTCCAAAAAAGCAGCCAGCGAAATGAAGGCCATCGGTCTCGCTGCTTTTTTTGTTTTGCTTTTAGCTGTATCGATGTAGTTTCTTTGACTAGAAGCAGGTGAAATATGCACTTTCGGCAAACTCAATTGTTGAGAGATCCTCAAATCAAAACCATGGTAGGCTATCTTTCGCCCACTGTCTTATGGTCATACATTCAAAAAACATACCCCCAACCTACACGAGGACACAAACCTACTGACCTACCTTCCATTTTCGTGGCAACATACTTAATGTAAAATAAAGTAAAAAAAAATATTTGATTGTATCCTCAATAAAAGATAGTTATGGTTGTAAACACACACACACAAAATACTTACCCCTTCAAACCAGACCCACCTAAGGAGTTAAAACCACACTAACCATTTTAATATCGGGAAGTGTGATTTTAACCCCTTCATTTCGCTGGCTGCTTTTTTGGACTGTATCTCCTCCCACCGTGGGGTTAAACTCACATTCCCGATATTAAAATGGTTAGTGTGTTTTAACTCCTTTAATAGCTTCTGGATAAAAAGCCTGATGGTTATTTATTAGCAAAGCACTATCATAATTACATAGTAACATAGTACATAGTAATTGAGTTGTAAAAAGACATACGTCCATACAATCCAACCTTTAATCCCTACTCATTAACCATACCTAACAGAGAGGGAGGGGGAGGAAACAGCTTAAAAAATAAATTCTTCCTGATTTTCTGGCAAACAGAAAGGTCCCCTTAAAAAAAACAAAACTACAGTATATGTATTCATACCATTAATTCTCAATATTATATAGTATCCCTGTACCAACCAGAACTACAGTATATGTATTAATACCATTAATTCTCAATATTATAGTGTAATATCCCTGTACCAACCAGAACTACAGTATATGTATTTAATACCATTAATTCTCAATAATTATATAGTATCCCTGTACCAACCAGAACTACAGTATATGTATTAATAACCAGTAATTCTCAATATTATTAGTATCCCTGTACCCAACCAGAACTACAGTATATGTAGATTAATACCATTAATTCTCAATATTATATAGTATCCCTTACCAACCAGAACTACGTATGAGTAATACCAGTAATTCTCTATATTATTAGTGTCAGGGTCAACATTGATGCAGTGCTTTTTGGTCTTCCCCACATACAAATCAGAGCATTCTTCACTGCACTGCGTATATGATGTGCTTTTTCTTGTGTTTCGGTATTGGGTCTTTGGATGTACCAGTTGCTGCCTCAGTGTGTTGTTTGGTTTAAAGCAGACAGGGATACAGTGTTTTTTTTGAAAATTCTTCTCTTAATTTCTCAGAGACCCCCCTGCTACATATGGATGACCATGTTTTTTCTCTGTCTTGCTTTTCCCCTTTACTGTTGGTATACTTGTTTCTTTTCTTTCCTTCTACTTCTTTTGACAGGCCCAGTTGGATATCCACAGATTCTTGTACAAGTCATTCTGAATTGAGAAGCCAGTCGAGGACTTGCGCAACGTACTTCAAGAACTAAACTTCAAGCCAACTGATCTAATGAATACAACAGATATTAATACCAGTAATTCACAATATTATATAGTATCCCCGTACCAACCAGAACTACAGTATATGTATTTGCGAATGAATATTCCTAATTTATACCCTTTACAAAGCCTGCTTTATTGGACTAGGATTCTCTACGCAGGGATAGGCAACCAGTAGATCTCCAGATGTTTGAAAATACAACTCCCAGCATTCCTCTATAAGGATTTTTGGAGTTAGGGAATGCTGGGAGTTGTAGTTTTTCAAACATCTGGAGATCTACTGGTTGCCTATCCCTGCTCTACATGTATACAGAAGTATTTAGCACATTGCCTTTGCATCCTCTATATCAATCTTAGCCCCCAATTTAATGGTCAACGTTCTCTGTCCTCATATCTTTACTATTGATATACTTTTAAAAAATTGGGATTGTTCCTGCTGTTGTTCAGCTATCCACATTCAAATTTCTACTGTATTTTTAGTAGTTTAATTGGTTTCATGCACTCCTTATTACAGCTTTTATACTTACGTAGATTTTGTTCCGATTTAAAAAATGTAAAAGCCATTTTCTTCGTTCCAAATCCGCTTTTTTCCCAGAGCATTAAGCCACGCGGGAGTGGACCTCATTTTTTACCTTATTCTCAAAAGGTATACATTTAGAAATGTAATAGTTTACAACCCTTTTGAAATAGTAACTTCTGTTAAGTCTCCTTACCTAAAATCAAAATATCCTAGTCTATGAGCAGGAGTGATTCTTTTAATAGCAATGAAATGTGAGTTGTGCTGGCAACAACCATGGAGTCTTTTCTTATTATTAACTTCCTTAGCGCTTTACAATTAAGTGGATACATCAACACAGGCCCTGCCCAAAGAGTTAATATCTAAGCACATTTATTTGACACATACAACCTCAGTAGTATTTTATGATTGTGGGGGAATCCCACACACAGCACAGGGAGAACATACAAACTGTTTGCAGATGTGTCCAAAGGTTCATTGGAACTTAGGATTTCAGGGCTCAAGGCATCGGGATCTAGCCACCAAGCCACATAGCTGCTTCTTAAGGGCATCTATAGTGAAAAAAACACATTGCCCCTTTGCAAAGTAAATTGATGTACTCTGTGCTGCCTTAATCCTATATCTGTCACTGACTCTGTTTAACCAGGTGTCAGATCTATGTGCAGCATTCCCCCCCCTTCTCCCTCCCCTCTGTTACCTCCTCATGTCTCAGCTCCGGCTAACCGACAAGCTTTTTATGTGCAGTAGGAGTTAAAAGTTCAACATCTTGAAAAACACACCCACGACAGTGGCCAATAGAAAGTAAGCTGTACTGGAAGTCACGGAAGAAGGAGATCAGTACAGTTTACGATCTCTCACTTTGTGACCCCATCAATCAGTGAAAGCTATTAAGAAGGGGGGTCAAGTGCAAGCCTTATATCTAAACATCAAGCTACCTTTCTCCCCCTGCTAATGCTGTTTATCTCTATGTTTATTACAGAGCAGGAGGGGGGATCAAGTCACAGGGATTTGATTGACAGTCCAAGTAGGAGTATGAGGA
Organism: Hymenochirus boettgeri; assembly: GCA_019447015.1. NCBI lineage: Eukaryota > Metazoa > Chordata > Amphibia > Anura > Pipidae > Hymenochirus > Hymenochirus boettgeri. The sequence goes on along the minus strand of CM033470.1, from coordinate 299,915,928 downwards.
TGCATCACGTATTCTTCTAACTGGTGTATCTCAGGACAGAGAAGGGAATACTGAAAAAAGTGAAGACACTCTGGGGGTTGTTAGGATTATAGAACACATGGAAAGAAAGAAAAAAAAAGTTCATTTTCCCACTATAGATGCCCTTTAATTTAAAATCTACTTGTAACATGTACATCAATACAAATTACTAGAAAAGTATCTTACAATGTATTGGTGTTCTATGGAAAATGCTTTAAATTAAAAAACCTTGCAACACTCATAGAAAATACACAATAAACATTAAACAGGAAGATTTAACCAGAGGCCTTAGCCACTTTGGTTCTTTACACAGTGTCACTCTGGTAGGGGTAACATAGGCATCAACCTCATCATGTCACAATATCCAGGCGCTGGCGCAAAGATTTAAAACGGAATTTCCCTACTTCCAGTTACCTATTTGTAGCCTACCCTAATTCTGTTTCCCTGTTTCTTGTCTGTTTTGTGAAGCTTTACTTCTTTATCCAGCTCCAGTACTCCAGCATTCCTGTATCTTCCAGTATTCCAGCCTGGAATACCATCTGTACTTCATATCCAGCACTTCAGTATCACAGCACCAGTACCTGGAACATCTCTATCTGACCCAGCACAAAACCTCCTACCATATCTTGTGTTCTGAATCTGCCTCTGCTATATTCCTGGAATGGAAAGGAATAGAACTACTGTGCACACTTAAGAGGTATAGTTAAAAAACCTTTATTAATATACAGGTTATCACTAAAAACATTTAAAATACAACTAAAGGGCTACAAATTTTGACTAAACATATTCAGTGGAGTCATGAAGGTACATATAGACCTGTACTGTAAGTGAAAAGTTATAGCTACCAACTCTTTCTGTTAGTACAGTCAGACGTCATATAATAGCCGAATGTGGGACCGCGAGCAGACGCGTTTCGCCCCTTTAACATTTGGTGGCTTCCTCATGTGCCAAGAAAAGAGAAAGGTCCCTACCTTGCCGACTGTTTAAATACGCTGGATAAATTTGCCGTAATGATGACGTCATACGACTAGATAGCAAGTCATGAATGTCATACGTCGTGACGTCACGTCCAATCATAGCGCGGTTTAACAGTGTTTACATGTGTGATACGTAAGGTAGGTGACAAGCAGTACCACCAATCCCTGCAAAAGCCGGTAAGGACCGTAATAAATACAAACCACTGTCCCGGTCCGTCAATTGTCACAGTGATAATTGTTCAAAAATTTCAAATATCAGAACAAAATTAACCCAAAGTGTAGACAATCTTAGTGAACATACATTACATCATAAATCGATCTAAAGTGCACCATGTTGTGGCCGTTTTTTAGAAGGAAAAGAGTACATCACACATCATGTGTATCCCCTCTATTCCGAACTTGCAAAAGGTAAGTGGATGATAGTTCCGATCACTAATCTAGTGAACGATCTATTAAACAGTAACAGCACTATCCGGTGTTTTATGGAAACTTGACTGGATCTACTATAGGGACCACTACTTACTTCCCATTTATTTTAAACAGATCACATACACTCTAAGAAATCACTACTGGATATAGCGATATGGCCTCTCATTTATTTATTTCAATGATCGCTGTGTTTGGGCATTGCGATCAGAACTATCAATGCTTACCTTTTATGAGATCGTCACAAGGAATAATGTGTAAGTGAGAAGTACGATTACTGCCATTACTTACCTCTCCATTCATCATTTACGTTTTTAATAGATCGTCACTAGTATAGTAACCCCCAGTGTGATGTACGCTTTCCTTCAAAAAATGGCCACAACCTGGTGCACTTTAGATCTGATTTATGATGTATATGTAGTTCACTAAGATTGTTCTACACTTTTGGGTTATTTTGTTCTGATGTTTGAAATTTTTGAACATTATCACTGTGACAATTGACGGACCGGGACAGGGTTTGTATGTTTATTTACGGTCTCCTAGCTACCGGCTTATCGCAGGGATTGGTGGTACTGCTTGTCACCTGACCTTACGTATCACAACGTAAACACTGTTTTTAGCGTATGACGTCATCATTAAGCGGCAAATTGAACCAGCGTATTTAAACAGTCAGCTAGGTAGGGACCTTTCTCTTTTCTTGGGCACATGAGGAAGCCACCAAATTGTTAAGGGGCGAAACGCGTCTGCTCGCGGTCCACATTCGGCTATTATATGACGTCTGACTGTACTAACAGAAGAGTTGGTAGCATACCTTTTTCACTTACACTTACAGGTCTATATGTACCTTCATGACTAGCTCCTCCATTGAATATGTTTAGTCAAAATATTGTAGCCTTATAGTTGTATTTTTAAATATTTTTAGCGAGAACCCTGTATATTTAATAAGGTTTTTAACTATACTCTTGACTGTGCACAGTAGTTCTATTCCTTCCCATTTAGTATATTAACTACCGAGTGGCACCTCTCCCCACTATAGGGGTTTATCGTACTGGTGTTGGATAATCTTGTTGTGTTGTCCATTCCTGGACATGGTCTTTCTCTGACTGCTTAACTAGGTGCCTTGCCTTGAACTTAGGCCTCCTCCTGAAGGTACGCTGTGAATCCTAGCCCTACCCCCCCACCCTGGGCCCTTATTCATTAAACTCTGGGTATATCTCCTTATATAGGTTTACTAGCATGTTTGCTGCTCTTAATAATTGCAGAAAGGATTCATCCTACGTGACTATTTAACTCCAGCTATTAGCTGCTTTAAATGGTCACAAGCTTAGAGCTATCACACTGGTAGGGAATAGCTTGCAGCAGATGCATGGGTATCTTTGTAATTACCCTTGCAACCACTGCAAGCAAGGGGTTAATCACATAACCGTTATTGAATCGGTTAGCACATATTTAACCCTTGATTCCGTGCTGCGGCTGCAGATAAATTTGTCTGAAAGTGTTTTAAATAGAAACTAAACCAAAATGTATTTAGATTGACATTAATTGTCAGAATGATTTGCATTATGTAAAGCATATAAATTACATAGATAACATAGACGTTTTGGAGGAATACTATTTATATCCACAATTGGCCCCCATCAAAATAAAGCTACATTTCTCTATATTTAATTGTGTGCTGAAACTGCCCAGTTCTCTGGTCTCGTCACTTCCTCCCTTCACAAATGATGATGTAATGCCACTTAAATCTCGCATTAACTCAATAATTGCCTGGGCAAATACTAACTTACTCATTGTCCTTACAGCCCCATCTATTGAAATCTAATAAATGATTAGTATTGTATCTGCCAGTATAGATTTATATGTAAAATTTTATTTACATAATGTTTTACAATACAAAAAGTCATACAGAGGAAACAAGAAACATATATACAGCATAAATAGTTATGAACATTAATACGAGTGCTTGAACGTTAAGACATGAGGAAGAGGTCTCTGCTCCTCCTTATTTTCTTCATTTGGATCTTTTTTTGTCTTTATCTGTTCTTCATCTGTCTTATCTGTTCTTCATCTGTCTCTTCATCTGTCTCTTCATCTGTCTCTTCATCTGTCTCTTCATCTGTCTCTTCATCTGTCTCTTCATCTGTCTCTTCATCTGTATCTTCATCTGTACTTCATCTGTATCTTCATCTGTATCTTCTTTTTGTCTTTATCTGTGTCTTTCCTGTATCTTCATCTGTATCTTCACCTGTACTTCATCTGTATCTTCTTGTATCTTCATTTGTATCTTCATCTTGTATCTTCTTTCTTGTCTTATCTGTGTCTTTCGTATCTTCATCTGTTCTTCACCTGTTCTTCCTGTATCTTCACCTGTATCTTCACCTGTATCTTCACTGTATCTTCATTTGTATTCATTGTATCTTCATCTGTAACTTCTTTCTGTCTTTATCTGTGTCTTTTCCGTATCTTATCTGTATCTTCACCTGTATCTTTCCTGTATCTTCACCTGTATCTTCATCTGCCCTTGGTTCTGAGAAAATAAAAGTAATTCAAGTTACTTAAGTAAAATGTGCTTAACATATCCTCCACTCAACATTAGGGTCAGACCATGATTGTCGATTTAGGCCAACGTAACAGCATTAAGTGACCTATCCCCATAACTAAAACATTCATTTCTACAAAAATGACAACCGGAACAAATCTTTCCATAACACACTGTTTTAGGGACTTCCCTAACATGACCATGAGTCACTGACATTGTTACCAATCAGTAGGTCGAAATGAGTATTTTTTTTAATTTACAATGTTTCCCAATACTATGGACCTACATTGCAGCTTTGTTCAAAGTGTTTTCTTACCATAAACTTCTACATTTCCTATATTCCTTACCTCGTAATGCCTTAACAAATTTACACAGCTTTGCTATTTCATTTTGTGTTGATATATGCAGGTTGCTGTTCAGTTAGGAACTTGTGCTGTAAGAGATCTTCTGCCGCTGCTCGCTCTCTGGACTCTTCAACAAGCACAAATTCAGGAACTCTGTAAATTCACTAGACCTGGAGATAAAATATTCCGCATTAAACTCAATTGTCAAATATTATCATTGGTACAAATATTTTTGAGGTAGAGTGATAAACATTAGAAACCCCCAACAACATTGATGTATTAAAGAACCAAGTCCAAGCATACTTATAGTCTCAAGGAAATAGAGTACAATCGATGGAATCCAAGGACAGCACAGGGACTTAGTTTTTTAGCACTAAAGTCCTGGGTTAGAATCCTCCCTCGGACACTTGTGTGGACTTCCCCCATCATCTTATGTGGGTTTCACTATCAATTATAAAGACAAACTGATAAGTTGTATGAGTTAAATAAAGTGCTTAGATTTTAACCTGGGCCTGATGTGAATGTATCAATGTAATTGTAAAGTGCCACAGAAGATGTTGGCGCAATACAAACCCATAATAATGGGAATATAATATTAATAGTGATGCGCTGGTGTTTTTAATTTGTTTTTAAATAACGACTTACATAAAACAGACTCTAACTTCTGTTGCTCCATTGTGTAGACGAATGAAGGGAATTGCAATACGGCATTATCGCTGCAGGCTAAGGAGGTAAGATGGAACATAACCTTTTTGTAATGTCTTTAAATAGTTTACTTAATGAAGAGCAAGTTGCTAAAACATATTCATGTTTTCTTATAGGAAAATCTATCTAATTTAATGGTGGTTCCTACAAAAAAATCCACCACTGCCCCTATAGCAAATGATGAGGTATTAAATCCCATCTAGTGTAAAAGCTCAAATGTATAACCCACTAGGAGTTTGGTTAGGCCACACCCATGATATGGAGCTGTAAAAAGAGCTCAGCATAGACCATTTTAGAGAAAAAGTTTAAAGTAAATCTTGGCATTTAAGAAACGTTCTCCTTAACCAGCCTATAATGTCCATAACTCACTGGGTCAGATACTCCCACTGTACAGATAGTAACAATAGTGAGGTGTACTTACGTCGTCTTCCTCGGCCATTTCATACGTAGTTATTCCCAATGACCAGATGTCACACTAAAAAAAAAAAGAGAGAACATTTTCAAGCCAATTATCAAGCCGGGCCCAGGTTCATGTTCAGAAGTAAACATAGAAATGAATTTATGATTTTTCCTAATTTACATTCAAGTTTATAAAGAATGTCAATATTGCACCCTAAGAGGGATCATGAAGAGTATTGCTCAGATACATGCAGGTATATACAGGTATATACTTATATACTAAAAATGTATGGTCTTCCCGTTCTTCAATAAAACCTGCAGGTGCCGGTCTTCTGCAGGTTTTATTGGAGAACGGGAGGTAAGAACATTTTTACTACTTTTTTAAAAACTTAGCAAAAACATTTTTTAGTAGTGGAAATACCCTTCAAAGATGGGACTGTGTGTTTATGACCAAGTAAAGACCAGATTCTTCTGACTCACACATACCTTTTGTTCCTAATGGCATTTGAAGCATCAGAATACAGCTCTATTAAAATGTCTAAATATAAAATCATGGTGACTATAGGTCAGAAATACAGGAGATATATCATACCTTAGCATTGTATCCCTCAACTTCTCCTAAAATGCAGCCGTGGATCTCCGGTGCTAAATAATAGATTGAACCTCTGCAGTCGTATGCTTTGTCCTCCATTTTGTTTAATTGAATGGCTACACACAAAATCAGCTGTAAGGACAGATTTTACTTATGATTAATTGTATCATTCATCAATAAGTGCCCTGCCCTTTGTTATTACAATAATGAATTTCCCTTACCAATTTTGACATGACCACTTTCAGTACAAATTATGTTTTCTGGCTTCAGGTCTTGATGGATTATGCCGATTGATGTAAATAACAGACCCTGGGGAAAATGATAAACCCATATAAATGAATATAAACTTTCTAATATCTTTTAAGAATTATTGATACAGTACATTAGATTAGAAATGCCTAAAAACAGACATAATCACACAAAAATACAATGGCAAAAGAATAATTTTGTGGTTTTGCCATTGAAAATAGTAATTTCTTACATAAACTAGTTTCAAAACTATGATGGGACATCTCTTTTGGTGACTAGTGACCAAATAGTCCCATCTGGCCTTAACTACTTAAAGTTATACTTTTTTTTAATGTGATTATTAAACTTTGTCCCTTTCAATACAAGAATCATTTCAAATCATTTTAGTACATATTGTGGATTAAGACATACATGTTTCTAGTCCTACCTGCAATATCTCTTTCACAACATATTGGATCCAGTGCTCGGTAGATAATAATTGTAGACGTGGGAATGCATATGTTAAGATCGTACAGTGATCCACCTCCACACAACTCCATGATTATCTATATAATAAATGAAATAGCTCATGTTATATTATAAATAGTTTAGAATCGGTATATTTGTGCCTTTTTAGCAGTGTGTTTGTGTTCCCTTGTCTATCTCTTATAAAATGCATGGGATCTGTACCAAAAATAATGAACACGTATTAAAATATAAACATAGTGTACACTATGTAAGTAAAGGATATCTTACCCATAACTGCCTTTTTGGATCAGTATTGAAGATACAGGCATCGTAACTAGAAACAATATTCTTGTGGTTTCAGTTTTTGAAGAATCAAGATCTCTTGAAACTGACTCTTCTTTTCCCCCTGATTACAAATATAGCAACAATAAAATAAATAATGTCCTGTATAGAAATGCACAGAATTACCCATCAATGTCATACAATCTTGCATTCACTGTCATTGGTTAAGGACTTAGGAATACTAGGAAGCCAATCATGTTATACACTAAAACTAAAAATAATATAGTAAAAAAATGACTATCCCATAGCCGTCAGCGGTGAGACCCTTGATACATTACAAATGACACGATTCCTTTTAAATGTGTGTGATTTCAAGGGGTTTTGAATATAGCCATTACATTTCATGATTTCCATACATGAACCAAAAGGTAAAAGCTATTCCTATTATGGGTGGAAGATGTCTTACTGCTTTACATGCCAGAGAGAAAGAAATATAATTTCATGTGAAGTTGCATTATCTCTGTAGGGGCTATTGTCCATGAGTGATTTATAGAAGGTTAGTTTAAGGTATTAACAAGAAGATTCATAAAAGTTCTTATAATTAAAAATTGTGCTAATTATGTCCCAACAATCAGATATTATTTAACTTTTGAAAGCTAACATCTGATTGGTTGGGGCAAAATTAGCACCATTTTTAACAATAAGAACCCTAATTGTATAACCCTGTAAGTATTTTCATTTACTATATATTTAGTACCCACTTATTTTACGAATAATATATTTACAGGGAGATACAATAAAAGTTCTTAACGTTAAAAAGGTGCTAATTTCACCCCAACCGATCAGATGTTAGCTTTCAAATGTTAAATAAGGTCTGATTGGTTAGGGCAAAATTAGCACCATTTTAACGATAAGAACTTTTATTGAATCACCATGATAATTTTCACTAATCCAGTTTTTGCTAAATAAAGCTATTGAGCCATTTTAATTAACAGAAATGAAAAACTGTATTTTACCTCTACAACATCGATCACTTTGATGGCAACATCCACGTTCTGATGTCTTAGTCGACTCTTTAACAGACGGAAAACATTTGTTATCATTTTAAGACTAAATCCAGAAAAATACCATTTATTCTATTTATTGGAATTGGATATTACCATATAAAACTTACCTGGTACACTTTACCATATGACCCTTCTCCAATGATAGTCAATTCTTCAAATCGATGTGCAGGATTCTAAAACAGAGATAACAAGGAAATGATTGAACTTCCTACACAGCATTTTAAACAGTTTGAATGCATAAGGAAATTGCTAGATAGATTATTTAATGTTGTGACATGCATGAAAAAAATGTACATAAACAACGGCTTTCCTTCTGTCAAAAGGAAATATTTATCATATTGAGTAGCAATAAACGTTATGTGGCTGGGTCCATGCAATTTTTGAAGGTTGCTAAAAAGGGTGCTAAAAGAGTTGGTGTATGGTGGCTGCAAGGGAGTCTTTGTGAAACCCACAAAGCAGCTGCTATTTTTTTTTAAATAAATAAGTTTGATTTTAAGACAGGATTCTAGTACAGCCCCAATGGTTAATCCCCCTTTATGTTTTAATATAAACTTTTTCTTTCTACTTACAAAGGATGTAACTGGGATTTCTTCCTGTTCCTTAAAAACAAAAAAAAGTGTCATTGGTTGCACAAAATACCAAAACTTATACTTTTCAAAATATCATGTTATCATAATAAAAGATTTTATAACAATATTAAGAATATTCATAGATACAATTATAAATGTCTATTTTTAGCAACACATAATTCTGTGCTTATTCGTAATATCATTAAACTAAACTAGATTGTTCGCATATCCAGATTGGGTAGAAGAACAAGAGGGAGGAAATCTGCTTACATTATCATCTTCAGAGATTTCTGATGTAATTTCGTAAAGGAGGAAATATGAGATGTTCATATAAAGATCGATCTATAGTTAAAACACTTTATACTGAAATAGATTGTACTCAGATCCAGATTGGGTGGACTAACAAGAGGGAGGAAATCTACTTACATTATCATCTTTGGATTGTCTGATGTAATTTCCTAAAGGAGGAAATATGAGATGATCATATAAAGATCGATCTATAGTTAAAACACTTTATACTGAATAGATTGTACTCAATCCAGATTGGGTGGTATACAAGAGGGAGGAAATCTGCTACATTATCATCTTTGGAGATGTCTGATGTAATTTCCTAAAGGAGGAAAATATGAGATGTTCATATAAAGATCGATCTATGTTAAAACACTTTATACTGAAATAGATTGTACTCAGATCCAGATTGGGTGATACAAGAGGGAGGAAATCTGCATACATTATCATCTTTGGAGATGTCTGATGTAATTTCCTAAAGGAGGAAATATGAGATGTTCATATAAAGATCGATCTAGTTAAAACACTTTATACTGAAATAGATTGTACTCAGATCCAGATTGGGTGGAATAGCAAGAGGGAGGAAATCTACTTACATTATCATCTTTGGAGATGTCTGATGTAATTTCCTAAAGGAGGAAATATGAGATGTTCATATAAGATCATCTATAGTTAAAACACTTTATACTGAAATAGATTGTACTCAGATCCAGATTGGGTGGAATAGCAAGAGGGAGAAATCTGCATACATTATCATCTTTGGAGATTCTGATGTTTTTGTTCCTAAAGGAGAAAATACGAGAGTGTTTTTCATATAAAGATCGATCTATAGTTAAAAACACTTTATACGAAATGATGTACTCAGATCCAGATTGGGGGGAATAACAGAGGGAGGAAATCTGCTTACATTATCACTTTGGAGATGTCTGATGTAATTTCCTAAAGGAGGAAAATACGAGATGTTCATCTAAAGATCGATCTATAGTTAAAACACTTTATACTGAAATAGATTGTACTCAGATCCAGATTGGGTGGAATAAAAGAGGGAGGAAATCTGCTTACATTATCATCTTTGAGATTCTGATGTAATTTCTAAAGGAGGAAAATATGAGATGTTCATATAAAGATCGATCTATAGTTAAAACACTTATACTGAAAAGATTGTACTCAAATCCAGATTGGGTGGATAAAGCAAGAGGGAGGAAATCATGCTTACATTATCATCTTTGGAGTGTCTGATGTAATTCCTAAAGGAGGAAAATATGAGATGATATATAAAGATCGATCTATAGTTAAAACACTTTATACTGAAATAGATTGTACTAAATCCAGATTGGGTGGAAATACAAGAGGGAGGAAATCTGCATACATTATCATCTTTGGAGATGTCTGATGTAATTTCTATAAGGAGGAAAATAGAGATGTTCATATAAAGATCGATCTATGTTAAAACAAACTTTATACTGAAATAGATTGTACTCAGATCCAGATTGTGTGGAATAAAAAGAGGGAGGAAATCTGCTTACATTATCATCTTTGGAGAGTCTGATGTAATTTCCTAAAGGAGGAAAATATGAGATGTTCATATAAAGACGATCTATGTTAAAACACTTTATACTGAAATAGATTGTACTCAGATCCAGATTGGGTTGGAATAGCAAGAGGGAGGAAATCTACTTACATTATCATTCTTTGAGATGTTGATGTAATTTCCTAAAGGAGGAAAATATGAGATGTCATAAAGATCCATCTATAGTTAAAACCCTTATACTGAAATAGATTGTACTCAATCCAGATTGGGTGGAATAGCAAGAGGGAAGAAATCTGCATACATTATCATCTTTGGAGATTCTGATGATGTTGTGTACTATAGAAGAAAAAACAGGTCAGATTTTCATATAAAGATCAATCTATAGTTACATATAGTCCTTACCGCATAATAGAGTATAACAGATACAGCAATAGGTTAAGGTCCCCCATCATACTGTATATAATATCATTGGTGTGAATTAATAAACTAATTGTGCTACATAATTTGTCCAGGGCCATAAAAGAAATACATGCAAATAAACAAAGGATAGGGCAACAGCAATTTCAGATTTTAGATAATGCAATATTAATAGTACTTGCAGGGTCCTTACTTATATTAGCAACTAAAACTTTAAACCACGTAATTGAATTTAAATTGCAATAAAGATAATATTACTTTCCTTTCTACTTACTTATCACTAGAGGATGATCTGGTGTGGGAAGTCCTTAATATAAAAAAAAAAATATATATATATATATATTATCAGTTGTTTGTAACTGATGATTTTGCATTATTTGGGACAGCTTCATTTAAAGGAATTTTTCAGAAATCATTTTACATTGAATGTATAGTAACGCAAATGGAAACTCTGTTACAATGTTCCCTTTGTACTATCATTATCAAAGTAACAGCAGCTTTACAGTTGTCGGCCCAATAGAAGTTAAAAGGCTGACATGAAAGGCAGTCTAACTGCAGTGGATGACAGGTATAGCCCATGATGGTAAGTAAAGATTTAATCCTGGCTTTTTCATATTATGCTTTAAAGGCTGGTAAGTAATTAGGGAGGCTTTGAGTTATATAAACTTTGCGAGGTCGAAGTTTTGGGCCATTTATGCTATAATTAATATTTTATTTGGGGAGTGGACATGCCCTTTAAGTACTTACCAGAGAGAAGTTTCCACCTTCAATCGCCCCAGAGCGAGACCTTTTGCAGTGGAGACTGAAAAAAAAAAAACTAAAATAATGCACCAATAGATATAATAATGTATATATTTCCTAATAGATATGAACAAACTACCAGAGAGGTGTTTCCACCCCAATCTGCCCCAACGCATTGAAATTCTCTATTGGAGACTGAAAGGGCCAGATAAAGATACCAATTACAATAAATGTACTAAAAGATATTTCAAATGATTACTTTCTTATATATCTAGATAAAAATAAGGTTTACCAGAGAGGTATTTCCATCTACAATCTGCCCCCCGGGTATTATCACCTTTGGAGACTGAAAAGGAAAGAATCATTTAATATAATAAAGTATATATTTTCCAATATTTATTTGTGTGTCACCACCGATATATGAATATGAATACAGTATATGACAGGTGAGAATACAATTAGCAAAAATACACCGATATTTATAAATATACACAAATACCCTGTAGTCTTTAAATTACAATCCAACACCTAAAACTGTGCACATATTATATATTATATAACTATATGTCCCCGCAGACCCCGACCCTGCAAAGTGCACACAATACAATTGATACATAGTAGTATATGCCTATTCCTGGAATTATGAATAGAACAATCACATAATTCTTTAAACAATATATATATATATTTATTTTTTAAAAGAAAGTCTTACCCTCCGTAGGCAGCTAAAAATATTAAAACAGCAAAATATTTTCTTAAGCCTTTCTTGAATCTTTTCCAACCCATGATACCGGTTTTAAAAGACTACAGATCAAGTTAAAACAAACCAAAAAATTATTTCTATGATTGATCAACATTATTTTTATTGAACTCATGTTGCTGTGTATAACGTTGTATGCTGTGTATAGCCCTTGTGTTTTTAATAGTTATATTGTTTGGTGGTTGGCGGAACGTTGATGGAAAGCTGAATGGAATAATTCAAACTTCATTTTTATAATGAAAAAAAAAAAACTACTTTGGTCAAAAACCTACAATAATATTTTATTTATAAATATTTTAAAATATAATACAACATTTCTTAGGGGAAAAAAACACTTAAAAAGTTTGATGTCAACAGTTTCCAATGCTATTTTGTCATTATGTACATGTATATAATGTGTAAAAATGCTTAAAATAGAGGATAAAATAAAAATATTTTATGACCTCTCCAGGTTGAAAAGCTAACTTAACTTAAATGTGCCAGGATTATTGTTCTTCAGTTTTGGTTGCCATGGAAACAACATCATCATAGACATCCTATGCTATCAATTATAGTTATGTAAATGTAGTAGCCCACTAAAATAGTGACATCTGGTTGCTAAAGAATTATAGTAAAATTGTCAGGGCCGAATGGTCCTTGTAAGGACCCGGAGGGGGGTCCCATTCTCGGTGCCACGAGTGGCCGTTTTCAGAAGCAGCCGTACGTTTAAAAATCCGTTACATTCAAGAATTCTCAAATGTTCAAGGATTTTCAAAAATATTTCCAGAAAATTTAACTAGTTCGAACCTAACTATTTGAATAGTTCGAGTCATCCGAAGTCAGAAGTTCGGCTTGAACTCGTGTTCGAGTTCTAGTCCATCCTAGTCTACAGTGCATTGAACACAAATGGATTACATGGTCTAGATCCTCACATTCTTATATCTACAAATTGTTAGGGATTCCAATGCCAATGGGACTTATAAGGGTACTATTTACTGGATATCTTTTAAAAACGGAGAGCTTGGCCTAAATAAACGCATGATTGTGAACCACAGTGTCTGTTTTATACTGGTGTTAGTAATTTTGATGGCATACACGTGGCTCTCTGAAGGTACAGCAGTATGTCCTGGCACACATTAAAAGGGGAAGTTCAGTAGGGAAAATATTTTTTGGTGTTAAAAAACATGTATCTATCAGAGATGGCGAACTTTCAAAAGTTCGGTCCGTTTTCGAACTTCCGAACTATATGGAAAGTTCGAAAATGGACCCCTTAAAGTCAATGGGAGTCAAAAAGTTCGAAAAAGTTCTAATGAAATACAATTAAAATCCAATGGAAACTTAATTATGGCTGTGGGACCGGGAAATGGTCTGGGGAACCTGTTCAATATCCAGGACATTCGAAAAATCAATTTTACTCTCACTCGGTTTTTCGAGCTCGTTCTGCCTAGGTACATGTACATTTTACTCGCGGATTCGATGCTCGCGTATAGGCTTTAATGGACATTTATACGGAGATTCGATATTGCGCCTAGATACCATGGACATTTTACTTGCGGATTCGAATGACGCGTATAGGTTTTAATGGACATTTACTCGCGGATTCGATGCTCTCGTGCGCGCCTAGATACCATGGACATTTTACTCACAGATTCGATGCTCGTGTATAGGCTTATGGACACTTTACACGTAGATTCGATGTTTTAGCGCTAGATACCATGGACATTTACTGCGGATTCGATGCTCGGTATAGGCTTTAATGGACACTTAATCGTAGATTCGATGTTCTCGCCTCTAGATACCAGGACATTTACTTGTTTTACTATGTTTTATGGACACTTTACTCGCGGATTGATGTACGTATAGGTTTAATGGACACCTTTACTCGCAGATTCGATGGCTCGCGTTCGCGCATAGATACCTGGACATTTACTTGCGGATTCGTGCTCGTGTATGGGGTTTAAAATCACACTTCCCGATATTAAAATGGTTTGTGGTTTTAACTCCTTTAAATATGCTTCTGGATAAATAACCCTGAGGTTATTTTATTAGCAAAGGACTATCAATAATTACATAGTAACATAGTACATAGTAATTGAAGTTTTAAAAAGACATACGTCCATACAATCCAACCTTTAATCCCTAATCATTAACCCTACCTAACAGAAGGGAGGGGGGGAAACAGCTTAAAAAATAAATTCCTTCCTGATTTCTGGCAAACAGAAAGGTCCCCTTAAAAAAACAACAACTACAGTATATGTTTATTTCAATATTAATACCATATATAATTCTCAATCATTATATTATTATATAGTATCCCTGTACCAACCAGAACTACAGTATATGTATTAATACCAGTAATTCTCTATTATTATATAGTGTTACGGGTCATACATTGACTGCAGTGCTTTTTGGTTTCCCACATACAAATCAGAGCATTCTTCACTGCACTGCGTATATGATGTCGTTTCTTGTGGTTTCAGTATTGGGTCTTTTGGATGTACCAGTTGCTGACTCAGTGTGTTGTTTGGTTTAAGCAGACAGGGATACAGTGTTTTTTGAAAATTCTTCTTAATTTCTCAGAGCCGCACCCGCTACATATGGGATGACCATGTTCTTTCTCCTGTGTTTGCTTTTCCCCTTTACTGTTGGTATACCTGTTCTTTTCTTTCCTTCTATTCTTTTGACAATGGCCCAGTCTGGATATCCACAGATTCTGTTACAAGTCATTTGAATTGAGAAAGCCAGTCCGAGGACTTGCGCAACGTCTTAAGCTAACTAAACTTCAAGTCCAACTGATCTATTGAATACAACAGATATTAATACCAGTAATTAAATATTATATAGTATCCCCGTACCAACCAGAACTACAGTATATGTATTTCGGAATGAATATTCCTAATTTAACCTTTACAGCCCTGCTTTATGACTAGGATTCTCTACAGCAGGGATAGGCAACAGTAGATCTCCAGATGTTTGAAAACTACAACTCCCAGCATTCCTCTATAAGGTTTTGGAGTTGGGAATGCTGGGAGTTGTAGTTTTCACAACATCTGAGGATCTACTGGTTGCCTATCCCTGCTCTACAGTGTATACAGAATAGTTAGCACATTAGCCTTTTTGGCATCCTCTATATCCATCTTAGCCCCATTATTTTTAATGGTCAAACGTTCTCTGTCCTCATATTTTTACTATTGATATAATTTAAAAAAATGGGATTGTTCCTGTTTGTCAGCTATCCACATCAAATTCTACTGTATTTTAGTTAGTTTAATTGGTTTCATGCACTCCTTATTACAGCTTTTATACTTTACGTAGACTTTGTTTCATCCGATTTAAAAAATGTAAAGCCATTTTCTTTCGTTTCAAATCCGCTTTTCAGAGCATTAAGCCACTTCTGTTAGTATCATTACCTAGAATCAAAAACATCCAGTCTATGAGCAGGAGTGATACTTTAATAGCAATGAAATGTGGTTGTTGCTGGCAACAACATATAAGTCTTTTTCTTATTATTACTTCCTTAGCGCTTTACAAATTAAGTGGATACATCAACATCAGGCCCTCCCCCAAAGAGCTTAATATCTAAGCAACATTTATTTGACACATACAACTATCAGTATGTATTTATTGATTGTGGGGGAATCCCACACAAGCACAGGGAGAACATACAAATGTTTGCAGATGTGTCCAAAGGTTCATTGGAACTTAGGATTTCAGGGCTTCAAGGCATCAGGGCTAGCCACCAAGTGCTTTGTACAGTCTCCTTTTCCTTGTATGTTCTATATATAAAATATATTGTAACAGTACTCAATTACAATTACTAGAAAAGTATCTTTACATGTATTGGTGTTCTATGGAGAAATGCTTTTTTAAATTAGAAATTAAAAAACCTTGCAATAAAACATTAAACAGGAAGATTTAACAGAGGCTTAGCCACTTTGTTCTTTACACAGTGTCACTCTGGTAGGGGTAACCATAGGCATCAACCTCATCATGTCACCAATATCCGGCGCTGGCGGCGCAAAGATTTAAAAGGAATTTTCCCTACTTCCAGTACCTATTTGTAGCCTACCTCTAATTCTGTTTCCCTGTTTCTTGTCTGTTTGTGAAGCTTACTTCTTTATCCAGGCCAGTACTCCAGCATTCCTGTATCAGTTCCAGTATTCCAGCCTGGAATACCATCTGTACTTCAGTATCCAGCACTTCAGTATCAGCACCAGTACTGGAACTATCTCTATCTGAACCAGCACAAAACCTCTACCAGTACCATTCTTGTTTCATGAATCTGCCTCTGCTATATTCCTGGATATGGAAAGGAATAGAACTACTGTGCAACACTTAAGAGGTATAGTTAAAAAACCTTTATTAAATATACAGGGTTATCACTAAAAACATTTAAAAATACAACAAAGGGCTACAATATTTGACTAAACATATTCAGTGGAGTCATGAAGGTACATATGACTGTAACTGTAAGTGAAAAAGGTATAGCTACCAACTCCTTCTGTTAGTACAGTCAGACGTCATATAATAGCCGAATGTGGGACCGCGAGCAAGCGCGTTTGCCCCCTTAACAATTGGTGGCTTCCTCATGTGCCCAAGAAAAGAGAAAGGTCCCTACCTGCCGACTGTTTAATACGCTGGATAAATTTGCGCTTAATGATGAGTCATACGCTAGATAGCATCATGAGTCATACGTCGTGACGTCACGTCCAATATAGCGCGGTTTAACAGTGTTTACATGTGTGATACGTAAGGTCAGGTGACAAGCAGTACCACCAATCCCTGCAAAGCCGTAAGGACCGTAAATAAACATACAAACCCTGTTCCGGTCCGTCAATTGTCACAGTGATAATTGTTCAAAAATTTCAAATATCAGAACAAAATTAACCCAAAAGTGTAGACAATCTTAGTGAAAACATCAAACATCATACATCTAAAGTGCACCATGTTGTGGCCGTTTTTTAGAAGGAAAAGGAAAGTACATCACACATGTGTATCCCCTCTATTCCGAACTTGCAAAAGGTAAGTGGATGATAGTTCCGATCACTATATCTAGTGACGATCTATTAAAAACGTAACAGCACTATCGGGTGTTTATGGAAACTTGATGGATCTACTATAGGGACCACTACTTACTTCCCATTTATTTTAAACAGATCACTACACTCTAAGAAATCACTACGGATATAGCGATATGGCCTCTCATTTATTTATTTCAAATGATCGCTGTGTTTGGCATTGCGATCAGAACTATCAAATGCTTACCTTTTAGAGATCGTCACAAGGATAATTATAGTGTAAGAGAAGTACGATTACTGCCATTACTTACCTCTCATTCATCATTTAGTTTTTAATAGATCGTCACTAGATATAGTACACCACATGTGTGATGTACGCTTTTCTTCAAAAAATGGGCAACCTGGTGCACTTTAGATCGATTATGATGTATATGTATGTTCACTAAGATTTCTACACTTTTGGGTTAATTTTGTTTCTGATGTTTGAATTTTTGAACAATTATCAATGTGACAATTGACGGACGGGACAGGGTTTGTATGTTTATTTACGGTCTCTAGCTACCGGCTATCGCAGGGATTGGTGGTACTGCTTGTCACCCCGACCTTAAGTATCACACACGTAAACACTGTTTTTAGCTATGACGTCATCATTAAGCGGCAAATTGAACCAGCGTATTTAAACAGTCAGCTAGGTAGGGACCTTTCTCTTTTTTGGGCACATGAGGAAGCCACCAAATTGTTAAGGGGGGGAAACGCGTTGCTCGCGGTCCCACATTCGGCTATTATATGACGTCTGATGTACTAACAGAAGGAGTTGGTAGCTATACCTTTTTCACTTACACTTACAGGTCTATATGTACCTCATGACTAGCTCCTCCCATTGAATATGTTTAGTCAAATATTTGTAGCCTTATAGTTGTATTTTTAAATTTTTTAGCGAGAACCCTGTATATTTAATAAAGGTTTTTTAACTATAACTCTTGACTGTGCCCCGTAGTTCTATTCCTTCCCATTTAGTATATTAACTACTGAGTGGCACCTCTCCCCACTATAGGGGTTTATCGTACTGGTGTTTGGATAATTTGTTGTGTTGTCCATTCCGGACATGGTCTTTCTCTGACTGCTTAAATAGGTGCCTTGCCTTGAACTTAGGCCTCTCTCCTGAAGGTACGCTGTGAATCCTAGCCTACCCCCCACCTGGGCCTTATCATTAAACTCTGGGTATATCTCCCTTATAAGGTTTACTAGCATGTTTGCTGCTCTTAATAAATTGCAGAAAGGATTCACTCCTACGTGACTATTTAACTCCAGCTATTAGCTGCTTTTAAATGGTCACAAGCTTAGAGCTATCACACTGGTAGGGAATAGCTTGCAGCAGATGCATGGGTATCTTTTGTAATACCCTTGCAACACTGCAAGCAAGGGGGTAATCACACTAAACGTTATTGAATCGGTTAGCACATATTTAACCCTTGATTCCGTGCTGCGGCTGCAGTAAATTTGTCTGAAAGTGTTTTAAATAGAAACAAAACCAAAATGTATTTAGATTGACATTAATTGTCAGAATGATTTGCATTATGTAAAGCATATAAATTACAATAGATAACATAGACGTTTTGGAGGAATAATATTATATCCACAATTGGCCCCCATCAAAATAAAGCTACATTTTTCTATATTTAATTGTGTGTGCTGAAACTGCCCAGTTCTCTGGGTCTCGTCACTTCCTCCCTTCACAATGATGATGTAATGCCACTAAATCTCGCATTAACTCAATATTGCCTGGCCAAATACTAACTTACTCATTGTCCTTACAGGCCCATCTATTGAAATCTAATAAATGATTAATGTATCTGCCAGTATAGATTTATATGTAAAAATTTTATACATAATGTTTTAAAATACAAAAAGTCATACATGGGAAACAAGAAACATATATACAGCATAAATAGTTATGAACATTAATACGAGTGCTTGAAGTTAAGACAGAGGAGAGGTTCTTGTCTCTTATTTTCTTATTTGGATCTTCTTTCTTGTTTTATCTCGTCTTTCATCTGTCTTTCATCTGTCTCTTCATTGTCTCTTCATTGTCTCTTATTGTATCTTCTATGTCTGTCATCTGTTATCTGTCTCTTCATTGTATCTTCATCTGTTCTTCATCTGTATATTCATTGTATTTCTTTCTTTCATTGTCTTATCTGTGTCTGTCTTTTCTGTTATTTCATCTGCTTATCTTCACCTGATATCTTCATCTGATTCTCACTGTATCTTCATTTGGATCTTCATTTGTATCTTCATCTGTCTCTTTCTTTCTGTTCTTCTATCTGTGTCTTGTTCCTGTATCTTCATCTGTATCTTCACCTGTATTCTTTCATCTTATTTCATTGTATATCTTCTTTCTTATCTGTGTCTTTTCCGATCTTCACTGTACTTCACCTGTATCTTCTCGTATCTTCACCATCTTCATCTGCCCTTGGTTCTGAGAAAATAAAAGTAATTCAAGTTACTTAAGTAACAATGGCTTACACATATCTCCATCAACATTAGGGTCAGACATGATTGTCGATTTAGGCCAACGGAACAGCATTAAGGACCTATCCCATAACTGAAACATTCCTTTCTACAAAAATGACAAAGGTACACACACCTACTCACCTACCCTCCCATTTCCGTGGCAGCCATACTTAAAAAACTAAGTTTGACTTATCATTTTAGTGATGATTTGTTTTTTTGGTTGTTTTAACCCCTAACCTCAGACATGTACACATATCTACTGACCTACTTATTCATTACTGTGGCAGCAGTACTTAAAGTGTAGCTAAAGTAAAAAAAAAATTGTTGATCAATAATCAATCAATCATCCAACCTGATCCAGGTACACACGCCTACTGACCTACCCTTCCATTTTCTTGGCAGCCATATTTAAAGGATAACTATCGTCAAAAAAACTATTTTGACTAATAATTAACAAAGTTTGGTTTTTTTTTACCCCCAACCCGACACAGGAACACACACCTACTTATCTACGTTTATATTACTTTGGCAGCCATACTTAAAGGGTAACTAAAGTAAAAAAAAATTTTGATCAATAATCAAAAGTTTTTTTTTTTTTTTAACTTCCAACCTGATCCAGGTACACACGTCTACTGACCTACCCTTCCATTTTCGTGGCAGAAATACTTAATGGGTAAATAAAGTAAAAAAAATAATTTTGATATATCCTCAATAAAAGATAGTTTTATGGTTGTAAACACACACACACAAAATACTTACCCCCTCAACCAGACCCAGGTGCACACACCTACTCACCTACCCTCCCATTTCCGTGGCAGCCATACTTAAAAAACGAATTTTGACTAATCATTTTATAAGTTTGTTGTTTTAACCCCCAACCTCACACAGGTACACACATCTACTGATCTACTTATCCATTACTGTGGCAGCCATACTTAAAGTGTAGCTTAAGTAAAAAAAAAAAAAATTTTGATCAATAATCAAAAAGGTTTGTTTTTTAACTTTTAACCTGATCCAGGTACACATGCCTGCTGGCCTACCCTTCCATTTTCATGTCAGCCATACTTAAAGGGGAACTATAGTAAAAACAAAAAAACTATTTTGACTAATAATCAAAAAGTTTGGGTTTTTTTTTACCCCCAACCCGACACAGGTACACACACCTACTTATCTACGTTTATATTACTTTGGCAGCCATACTTAAAGGGTAAATAAAGTTAAAAAAAATCTGTGGCAGCCATACTTAAAGTGTAGCTTAAGTAAAAAAAAAAAAAAATTTTGATCAATAATCAAAAAGGTTTGTTTTTTAACTTTTAACCTGATCCAGGTACACATACCTACTGACCTACCCTTCCATTGACATGGCATCCATATTTGAAGGGTAACTATGGCCAATAAAACTATTTTGACTAATCATCAACAAAGTTTTTTTTTAACCCCCAACATGGCACAGATACACACACCTACTGGCCTACCCATCCATTACTGTGGCAGCCTTACTTAAAGGGCATCTATAGTGGGAAAATGAACTTTTTTTTTCTTTCTTTCCATGTGTTCTATAATTCCCCACAACCCCCCAATTATTTAGGGGATACACTAATCCTCTTGATTTATCCAATGTTTTTTATTTTTTTTGCACCACTCATTACTTATTAGAGCGGCACCTCCTAAAACAGATGTTGAACCTGTAGCCCTCCAGATGTTTTAAAAACTGCTACTCCCATCATGACTTAGTTGCATTCTGCAAACAAGGCATGCTGGCAGTTGTAGTTTCCTAACATCTAAAGGGCCACATGTTCGACATCCCTGTCAAAAAACAACATAACCTACTGATTTTTCTATAGTGTTGGGCACCACTGCCCACCCCCAACCTCCAATTTAGTTTTGTAAAACAGGCCCCAGAAATATACTTACGGTCCTTAGCTCCCTCAGCTGTCTGCATAGTCAGCCGCTGCATCTGTGATTGGCTGACTCTCAGGAGAATTTGGACATGCACAGTGCAGCCCTCCCTCTTCCTCCCGTTTCTCTCTCGCTCCCTTTAACTCCAATCCCCTTTTCTGTATTGTAGCCTCACCCACCCCCAAACGCTATAGTTATTTGCAGAAAAACTCTCCCGATCTCTACTTACATTGCCTGTTTCCCCCGATGTTCAGTACAGCCAGGAAAACGCTTCTGTGATTGGCTGCCTCTGCTTGCTTTTTCATGCAAACAGAGGGTCGGGACTGAACGTTGGGGGAAACAATGTAAGTAGAGATCGGGAGAGTTTTTCTGCAAATAACTATAGCGTATGGGGGTGGAAAAATTTAATAAAATGGGTGGTTATGCCCTTTAAAGATGAAATAGGCACAAATGAATTCTAGAATTCCTAACTAGTCACTCTCACCTCTAAAACAAGCAGGATTGTAGAGAAGTCATCTCTTTATTTCACAGGTTTCTTGCTGTTCCTGGTTTCTGTAACCTTCTTTCCAGAGCTTTCCCTGGACCTAGATACATGAATTCTCTACCTCCACCCTGACAGAGCTGTCAAGTAACTACTGGTTGAGCTGCCCTTGAGCTCTCTGCAATCAAGACTGAGCAGTCAGAAAACCAATTGCAGCTTGCTAGGATAGAGGGCTGCAGATATCAGGAAATGCAAAAAAATATAGATAATTTATGTGGTGAGGAATCAGCTAGTTGGGAATGATAGAATACATTAATTATAATTAATTTATATTTTACCATTAATTCCCATTTAGTAATTTGTGTTGCATATATTCATCTTTGACATTACAATGCTGCTTACATAGCTCCTGTCCATGTGTTCACAGGTCTATGTAGCATGTGTATAATTGTTTTATTGCACCCAGTAAGCCGAGAAAAGCTGCTCTTATGTTTGGGAACTACCATACCAATTGCTAGTTAAGCTCTTGTTTGAGTATTCAATGCATCCTTGTTATAACATGTGTTTACTGTTTATAAAATATTTAATAGTGCAGTATAGTTTTATTACTACAACTTATATTAAATATTGTCCGTAAACATCATTCACCCACAAGTCATTTCACCGGTCTTACATTTTCTACTTTCCTCAACATTTCTAATACAATCCTTGCAATTGTTTTTCTCCTATAGCTATTTGCATTGTAAGCACAGTCTGCAAATCATCTCCTATACGTGTATCTATGTAACAATTTTTTTTCTGCCTGCTCAGTTTTTCCTTCTCATCCTTCTCCTTTCTAATAAGGTTTGCTGACAAGCCTATATTTGTATTTCCAGTGCCACTGTGCACCCCCGAGGGCCATGCCCTTAACAAATATAAACTTCAAACTCCGCCTTTATGTTTCTACATAACTATAGATGTGTTAATCCATTTATTAGGCTTCATTCTCTCCCTTGTTGTCCCGTTCTCCTAAACGCAGGTATTTACCCCTTTTCGAAAACTAATCCTCAGTGCAGTCAACAGAAAGGACATGGAAGATTGGATGGCAGCTCTTAAATCTGTGCAGAATCGAGAACTCTTCGAGGTAATTCCATTTTTCTGACCAATGAGAACAGAAGGGAGTGGGCCAAGAAAAAGAATGGAATTTGCACTGTGGAAGGGAATTTTAGGAGGGTGTTTTAGCTGTTGATAGGTAGTAACCTCTGAAAGAGACTTTAATCCAACTGTCTGCTGCTGCTAGAAGGTTAATGTACACATATATCTTTTTGTTTGTTTTAACTTACTATGCTTAATCAATTTTGTGCTTTCTGTTTGCACTGAGAAGTTACTTTGTTCTCCATGAAATATTCATTAAGCTACCATGTAAACAATGAGTTCTTTTCAGTACCAAACAGGATTTACACATTACGGAGGGGATAATTTTATTATGTCGGTTTTCCTGCTTATACAGGACATTAGTTGAAAAGGGCTGGTTTTCTTCTTAGTCAGTGAGCTTGTTTCTCACCTTATCTGCATTGCATGTTAGAAGGCAACACTTTCCTCCAGGCACTAAACTGACCTGCAGATTGCAGGTGCAAGGTGCTGGTGCTTTTCTCCTGGATTCTTATTTATTTCTTTATATTCCAGTCAGCCCAGTACAGCATGGACCATTTCTCTGGAATGCACAACTGGTACGCTTGTTCGCACGCTCGGCCGACATACTGCAATGTTTGTCGAGAAGCACTCTCTGGAGTTACATCACATGGGTTGTCTTGTGAAGGTAAGTGTTTTACATTTAAGTGTCCAAGAGTGTTTCTTGTTTTGTCTCTTTGCTGTTATTGCTTTCTTCTTTTTAAGGAATGTAATCTCCTTTTAATTTGTCTTAATCCTGTGCCCTGGCAGTGATATTTGTTTTCCTCTTTAAAATAAGCCTGTTTGTGATTGAATTATAGTAGTCTTTGTGTCATGTCTTAAGCTACACATTACTGATAAAGGGTAAATCGGTACTGGTATTTCCGGTAATGTGTGTAGGTGGGTAACAACTGTTTCCGACGAACATTCAGTTCCGGCATTGGAAATTGTCGCTATGAATGGAAAATGTCCCTCTTTCAGCACCCTGTACTAAAGTATAGGGAGATGTCCGCAATCGTTAGGTGTATGGCAGTCACGAGTGATCTCCCTATACTTTATATTGGGAGACCACTCGTGGCTGTGTGTAACCACATGTTTCAGATTCTGTTTGTCACCTCTGAAAGATTGGTACTGTGTGTACTCAGCTTCAAACTCTACAATTCCCAGCATCCACTGTTGGAACTGCATGCAGTTGATTGCTTGATGGCTCCTTAATTTAAAAGCACCAATTTTTAAAGCAAATGTGTGAACAGCAGTAATGATACTGTTGTGCTTTATTTTAAATAAAATAGATGAAACTACATGTTAATAATCCTAATCCATGTTAACTTTACCAGATGACCACACTGTAATGTTGGGTGCCCTGTGTTGCTAAGTAAAGCGTTACCCTTTCAAGGCTAATAATGAAGGTGTGCCCTTACACACAGGCTTGTCCAGTGTAACAGGATTTAAACTCAAAAGACAACTTCTCATTCAAACCCAGAAATACATTTTCATGCATTGTGCTACTTTGCTTCCTGATTTTTTGTTTGTGAATCTCTGTTAAAGATGTTGACTTGTTTGCGTGGATCTACTAAAAAGGGAGATTTGTTTGTGAAGGAGCAGAGGTGAAAGCAAAATTTTAATATTTTGTGTTGTATTAATGTGGAGACATAAAGGACTGTACAGACAATAGTAGCCATTATTTTATGCTGAAAGGCATCAAGTTATTGTACTCAATGCAGTGAATAGAGTTATAGGTTTTCTATACTTTGTGGTGAACACTGAGTAAATAAATAAATAATTCCCAGCCGTGGTTTGTAAATATAAAGGTGTCATTACTTTAAGCGTCTAGTCTTATAAGATTGGCTTATCTAGTGTTTTTGTGTGTGTGGGGGGGGGGGGGGGGGGGTGAGTACCTTTAAGGTATAAGGACTGCTATTGTTTGTTGTTTCACATTAATCTGCCTGTATTATTTTTCTTCAACTTTGCATTCCAGTTACTAAAGGTTCATACACATGTGCGATTGCATGTGCTGACCCGCGACACACGATATGTACGAACGTTCGTGTCGGCTGATAATCGGCCGTGTATGGGCACTTTATCGGCTAAAACGGGCGATAAAGTTCGGGGATCGTTGCCCAATTCGCCAGGCGGATCTGGCCCATTTGCTGTTATGGGGTTAAGAAGCTTCAGTTTATATAATTTTTTTTATGTAGTAGAACCACATATAAAATAGAAAGACAATAAGTAAATCATTATTTAATGTAAGGGTCTCTACATGGTTAGATTCTACAGGAGTGAGAGATCACTAGGACTGTATGGGAGATCAATAATGCTGAACTAATATCTAATGTATATTCTATTTAGTGTTCAATTGTTTTTTTTAATTAACATTATTTTCATTAAATATATTAATACAATAAAGAATTAATTTTACCAACATTAATAAACCTGACTGTGAGCAGCATCGAGTCCATGTTTTTGTTTTTTCTTTTTCCATTATATATTTCCCATGAGGGTTAATAATGATCTTCTTCCGAGGTTTCGTCCTGGGGTAATTGGAGTAGTTTATACAATTATACATTTATACAGTTATAATTCGCTTTAGTCTTTAACCCAATTATGTAAGTGGGATGCATATTTGCTATAGAGCCACATAGACCAAATCTTGTGGAAGGCTGGTAGGGCGTCCTGGAGTACATGAAATAGCCTCTCATTTACACATATATTATTTAGTCTGTGTATTACTCTTTCAACAGTTCAGGTCCGCGGACCTCCTTTGGGCACCTATATTTATTTTAGAGGAAAGCATTACTTATTGCACCCATTTGTTTCCTTATGAATCAACCATAACTGCTGGTATCATATGAAACACTTTTATCCAGAATTGTTGAGCTATTGTACAAGTCCACTATATGTGGAAAAAGTCCCCCAATTGGTTGCAGTTTCGGAAACAATATAGATTGATGGAAGGGTCCATTTTGTGTAGCACCATAGGTACGCTATATATGCGGTATAATACCTTTATGGTAGTTTCCCTTAAGGCTATAATATTGTATATTTTATTTAAACTGCGTTATATTTTTACAAGAAGACCCCATATATATTATGACTAATTGTAAAAGCACCACCATGTTTATGCTATAAAAATACATAATAATACATAATAATGTAATTCAGTGTTTCGTAAAAAATCTCCCAATTTGAATCCATGTGTATCTCCAGTGTGCAAGTTCAAATCTCACAGAAGATGTGCAGTACGAGCCACTAACAACTGCAAGTGGACAACCCTGGCCTCTATAGGGAGAGACATTATTGAGGACGAGGATGGAGTAAGTCTGCGTTCAGTCCATTCAGTGGTAGTATAGAACTTTGTGGACTGGCTTTGTTATTAAGAATGTTACTTTTGCCACTTTACTGTTGTACAGGTGTCGATGCCTCACCAGTGGCTGGAGGGTAATCTGTCTGTGAGTGCAAAGTGTACAGTATGTGAAAAGACCTGTGGCAGTGTTCTCCGATTACAGGACTGGCAGTGCCTCTGGTGCAAGGCAACGGTAAAATCATTGCCAAATTTTAATATAAATATAACTCTGTTTTCTGGAACAATTTGAGCAATTCTGCTGCCACCTCATGCCACTTAATAGTTCAGTTTTTTTAAAGTTACATTAACTCAGTAGGAGCAGAAATCATTTTAAATGAAAACTAATGGGGAGATTCAATAAACGTTCTAATCATTTAAAGTGGTGCTAATTTTGCCCCAACCAATCAGATCTTCTTTAACATTTGAAAGCTAACATCTGATTGGTTGGGGCACAATTAGCACCATTTTTAATGATAAGAACTTTTATTGAATAACCCTGTAAGTATGGGGTATGCCCCTTTTAATGCTATGGTTAAGAAACTGCTGATTAAAACAAAGCATTAATTGCCATTTCTAGACGCAGGGAAAGGTGGTGTACCGTGTTAGCCAGTCAAAATGTTTATAGGGTAGCCCTTTTAAAATAAAAAAAATAACAAAAGTGGTATAAAGGTGATACCTTTACTGGCTAACTAAGATAGTCATAGCAAGCTTTCAGAACATTCTAGTTCCTTTTTCAAAAGGCCAATAAAGGTATCACTTTCGTTACTTTTTTTTTATTTTAAAAGGGTTACCCTATTGCCATTTCTAGTAATTCCTAACAACAAAGAATGTATAAAACATTTACTAAGGAAAGCCCTGTAGACCCCCAGATACATATACGCCTCTTTGTCAGCTTTGGCACAATTATATGGTGGCAGAGGAGACACTGCTGTTTTCTGCCAGGTTTTTTTTTAAAGTGCCAGGGCACCCCTTTTTATCTCCCATTTTGCCTTACCTTACTGGCCCAGTTGAAGAGAAGCATTCTTTTTAGAAAAGCATATACATCATATACAGGATTGCTATTTTAGGTTAGTCCTGAAGTCAAACTGATATGCAGCTATCTAAACAATTGAGTGAACAAACAGTTATGGCAGTGGCACACATGTTTCACCAATATTTCAACCCCTCCAAAATATTGTGCCAGATGGTGGCTAGGGAAGAAATAGTGACTTGTGTACCTAACCTATTGTACAGATCTTCACTGTGAAAAACCAAAAATGACTCCGATCTATTTATTTTTAGGCCTACATGAGAATGTTATTGTGTTTGTCTTTGTCTTTTACTTTACTCAGATACTGGATGGAATTTCTTAGTTATTTATGCATTTTTTGATTTTTATTGGGGTCTCTTTTCTTTGTTTAAACATTTAAATTGTTCTTTCAGGTACATTCATCATGTAAAGATCTTCTCCCTAAGAAGTGCCCCCTAGGACAATGCAAAGTTTCTGTTATTCCACCAACAGCTCTCAACAGTATTGACTCAGATGGTATGCTAGTTATTTTTACTGAGGCCTATCTATCACCTATCTATTAATAATAATAATGAATGTAAAGCTAGGTACACACCTACCGATTTTTCCTCCTGACCGACCGTTCGATACTTTCGACCGGACGGCCAGGAGGAAGGACTGTCGGTCACGGCAAAAGCAGCCGCGACCGATCGTGCGGTCCATAGAGGACCGTATGATCGGACGAGGTTTTCCACCATGTCCGATCGTCTTTTCGTCCGATTCGGACGAACGGTCAATCGGACATGGGCGCATTCGGATGCGATAATTTCGGTCCGATCGACCGATACACTGAACTATCGGTCAATCGGACCGAAATATCTCATCGTGTGTACCCAGCTTAAGGTGTGGAGGTCTGGGTAATTGTTGGTAAATATGTTAAATAATCACCTTTCATGTGCTAAATGATTCTTTGGAACCGATTTCTATTAAAATCAGGAAGGTTAGAAAATAAACAGGTGATACTATTGAGTCCCCCTTAAGATGATACATTAGATGGCCAAAATAAGCTCTTATGTATGCTATTGTTCCAATCAAATATAGTACGTTAGCAGATACAGTAACAATGTATTTTACAGGCTAATGTTGTGCCTTTTTTTCTAGGCTTCTGGAAGGCCAGCTGCCCTCCTTCATGTACTAGCCCTCTACTAGTATTTGTTAATTCAAAGAGCGGTGACAATCAAGGGGTTAAGTTCCTGCGACGTTTCAAACAGCTTTTAAACCCAGCTCAAGTATTTGACATTATGAATGGGGGACCACACCTTGGGTAAGTGAAAAGCAGAATGTGATAGTGTAGCAACAGAATATGTTGAAGAGCTGGAACAAAAGGCCTAATGTAACAATTGTCTGTGGTTTATAGTCCTTTTGGGCACACAAAATAATGATAAATCGCAGATACCGTCAGCTTTATCCTTACCGCGTGTAACACATTTTCTAAATGATTGCGAGGCAGAAGAACGTTCCCCCCTACCTTATGGTCATTCAGAAAAGACCAAAAAGTTCTCTCGGCCGCTGGTGTCTCCCTGTACTATAGGGAAGTCGGCCGTTGGAAACATAAAGATCCTGTCTGTCATCTTTCTACGATCTGTGCAGAGTGTAGCCATATTAAGATTTTTTTTTGCAGCATTTAGCCTGGCATACATAAGTTAGTATTTTTTACCAATTGTTTCCTCCTCCCCAGTATTTTAGTAAGATTGGCCAGAGATTGTAGGTCTGTCAGTGTGAATATCAGACAGAAATGTACAAGTGTTTACAAGTCCTTTAAATCCATTCAACAGTATTGAAACAGCATGAATGTGACCTTAAATCTGGTGTTAAGTTTTTTCTGTATTTGTGCATTGCTCTGCAATGAGAATGGTTAAATGTACATATAAGTCCAACTTTACAACACTGTTAAGTGACAAACTGCAAAGTGGTGGAGTATGGTTGGGTCCAAATGCCATCAAGCACTTGGAAAATGAATACTGATGAAAAATGATCTTGAGCATATGAATCATGAAATACAGGAAGTATTATATATCACTTTAAATTGATGTTGACATTTTACATTACAAACATCTATTTACTTTTTTGCAGTTTACGTTTGTTTCAGAAGTTTGACACCTTTAGAATCCTGGTATGCGGTGGGGATGGAAGCGTTGGCTGGGTTCTGTCTGAAATAGACACACTTAACCTACACAAACAGGTGTGTAAAGACAGACATGCTCAACGTATGTAAATTACTGTATCCAACACTATATTTTCCACCTACAACCTTTCATATGTTTCTCAAAGCCTGTGCATCTACGTATATTTTCCTTAGTGTCAGCTGGGAGTCCTTCCACTAGGCACAGGGAATGATCTGGCACGTGTCCTTGGATGGGGGTCTGCCTGTGATGATGACACTCAACTTCCTCAAATCTTAGAGAAGCTGGAGAGAGCAGGCACAAAGATGCTGGACAGGTGATTAAACATTTACAAATGCAATTATTTGAATCAGTAGTAATTGTTGCAGACCTACTGTATTCACTGGAGAACATACAATTAAAGGGCATCTATAGTGGGGAAATGAACTTTTCTTTCTTTTCATGTGTTCTATAATTCCCCACAACCCCTAGAGTGTCTTCACTTTTTTCAGATTCCCTCTCTGTCCTGAGATACACCAGTTAGAAGAATACATGATTGCATTCCTCTACTCCTACTTGGACTGTCAATCAAATCCCTGTGACGTGATCCCCCCCCTCCCTGCTCTGTAATAAACATAAAGATAACAGCATTAGCAGGGGGAGAGAGGTAGCTTTCATGGTAGATATAAGACTGCACTTGACCCCCCTTCTTAATAGCTTTCACTGATTGATGATGGGTCACAAAAAGAGATCTAAACTGTACTGTTCTCCTTCTTCCATGTCTCCAGAACAGCTTGCTTTCTATTGGTCACTGTGCGTGGGTGTGTTTTTCAGGATGTTGAACTGTTAACTCCTACTGCACATGATAAGCTTGTCAGTTAGCCGGAGTTGAGACATGGAGGAGGTAACAGGGGAGGGGGAAGGGGGGAGTGCTGCACAGTGATCTGACACCATGGTTAAACAGAGTCACTGACATAGATAGGATTAAGGCAGCACAGAGTGCATGAATTTAACTTTGCAAAGGGGAAATGTGTTTTTTTCACTATAGATGCCCTTTAAGAAGTTTCATCTCCTAAAAGCATTTAGAATAAAAAAGGAAAAAGACATGAAATACAATGTCCTATGTGGATGTTAAAGGGTATCTCCACTCCTAAAACAGACGTTGTTTTTTTCAGTGAAGAATGGTCCAGACGGAGCTTACACTCTCTATCTGCATGCGTGCACAGTGCAAGCTTCATTGGGACTTGTCAGAGGAGCAGTGTAACCAAGGGTAAATACTGTAACTTCACTGCCTGCTCCTGATCGATTTAATGAAGTACGGAAAGTAAGACATAGCTCCTTTTTCTCCCATTCTTCATAGCTCCTTTTTCTCCCATTCTTCAATGAAACTTAAAAAAACAAAGTCTATTTTAGTGTGGAGATACCCTTTAAAATGAAATGAACTATAATTCTCTATGCTGCTTGATTGATGTGTATAAAAAAGATTGTAAGATAAACTGGCATTTGTTGATCTGTGGACTGATAGGTGGAGCATAATGGTGTATGAAACAAAATTACCAGCTCAACTGACCGATCCCTGCACAGCCCCTGAAGCTAATGAGGATTGTGAGGTGGGTGTAGCGGTTTAATATGCTTATCATGTGGTTTTGTAGAATGTTTAGACACAAATTTTTAAATGTGTTGGGGGGAAAATATAAATCCAGTTACACTAATGCTATTGATTTGCTTTGGGTTTTCATGTTCTTAGGTGCAGCAGATCCTGGGTTATGAAGACTCTGTAGCTGCCCATCTTTCTCAGATCCTCAGCTCAGACCAACACTCTGTGGTTATTTCATCTGCTAAGTAGGTTGCTATTATATATACAAGTTCTGTAGAACCATGGATGTCTAATGCTAAAGCGTTATATGAGTGAGCCCGGCTCATTCATTTCTCTTCTGGCTCTTCTAATGCCTCTCCTCTCTGTCAGTCACTCAACTGGCTGCCCATCACGCAAAGGATCCAGTTCAAGTTGCTTACCCTATCCTATAAAGCACTATCCAACACAGTCCCTTCATATATCTCAGAGCTGATCCACCGATATCATCCCAGACGCAACCTCCGCTCCGCAAACAAATCTCCTCCTCTCATCCACCCTTGTCACCTCTTCCCATGCCCGTATTCAGGACTTTGTTCGTAATTGCCCCTCTGCTCTGAAACTCCCTTCCTCCGTCTGTCCATCACTCACCAGCCCTTAACACCTTCAAACGTAACCTTAAAACCCACCTCTTCAGGCAAGCATATAACCTGGCCTAAACATTACCCACTTACTACCCAACATGATCCAACCCACCTTTCACACTCCACTGCCAATCTATTTACAGCCTACCAACTCCTGCAACCTTAGGTCTCACCCCATATCTTATAGGGGCAGGATCCTCTCTCCTATTGTATCATGGTATTGCTGTAAGAAACTCATCACTCTGTTTATTCATATTTTGTATTACCTGTGTATGTAATATGTATGACTTTGTATAACATGTATTATCCTGTATGTTATGTATGACTATGTAATTGTAAAGCGCCACGGAAGATGTTGGCGCTATATAAATCCATAATAATAATAACAAAAATAATAATATTATAGTTCTGAGTTCTATACAACTATGGATGTCTAATGCTAAAGCGTTGCATGAGTATTCTAGTTCTGAGTTTTATACAACCATGGATGTCTAATGGTAAATTGTTGTATGAGTATTATAGTTCTGAGTTCTATACAACCATGGATGTCTACAAAGGGGCAATGTGTTTTTTTCACTATAGATGCCCTTTAAAGGGTAACTAAAATGAAAAAAAACAAACAAACAAATTTTGACCAATCATCAACATTTTTTGTTTTTTTTACCCCCCAACCGGACACAAGTACACATACCTACTTACCTAACTTTCCATTTCTGTGGCAGCCATACTTAAAGGATAACTATAATCAAAAATAAATTTTATCAATTATCAAAAAAATTTGTTTTTTTAATTTTCAACCTGACACAGGTACACACACCAACTGAGCTACCCATTCATTCATGTGGCAACCATAGTTAAAGGGTAAGTATAGTAGAAAAACACATTTTGACCAATCATCAAAAAAGTTAGTCTTTTATCCCCCAATCTGAAACGAGTACACACACCAACTGACCTACCTTTAATTCACGTGACAGCCATATTTAAAGGATAAGTAAAAACAACAATGTCCTCATTATTGGCATTATTGAGTTTTAAAATCTGCAGCACAAACACACATTCCCTTCCAAAATGCGTCCTTAATTAAGTTTATACTTAAACTTTCCCTTTCTAGTTTAACATTTGAAAGCTAACATCTGATTGGTTGGGGAAAAATTAGCACTATTTTTAACAATAAGAACTGTTATTGAATAACCCTGATTGAATTGTCAAACGGCTCTGCGTAAATCTCGCTGCATATGTATAAAAAGCTACATTGGGCTGTCCTATTGGAATATGCAGAAGATAGGAATGTTTAAAGGGGAAATGTGGTATCCAAACAAGTTGAGTTTAAATGAAAGGACAGTTTCCTTTAATTTCCTTAATTTTCCTTTTTTTCCTTTAATACGAGCCATCAACCACCTCTCTACGTGCTCCACAGACCTAGATCCCTCCCCACTTAGAGGTATCCCCATCAAGATTAAGAGCTTCGCATCTTGTACCTCTGACAATGTCATTTATTTATTAAAATGTCCCTGTGGTCTATGCTACATTGGTCAAACAAGCAGACAGTTTAAAATCAGACTAGGTGAACACAAAAACACAATCAGAAATTACAAACCTGACAAGGAAATACTTAAGAGAACCAGGGAAACAGAGCCATACAAAAGGGAAACATTGCTAGCGAAGCATTTCTTTGAGAGCAAACATAACATTTCCCAATTGAGGTGGCAAATCCTCGAAAAGGTACAGAAAAAAGAAGGGGAGAACATTACTAAAACTTTGCTAAAGAGAGAATGTCACTGGATTTGGAAACTTGACACATTATCCCCCAAAGGTCTTAATGAACAATGGAATATGAATTGCTTCCTATAATATGTGTACGAATATGTTTTTGATATACCTCCGTTTTACCTTTCTCTGCAGATAACCGGCTGGGATACAAAACAGAATTGAATATTGATATGGCTAGAACCCAGCTGGTATGTCTAGATTATAGCATTATATAGATACTTTATGTTGTTATATGTTTTCTTCCTTATTTTGGCACACTTTTCTACACCACAACTTGGGACCCTCCACACTCCCTTTGGATTACTATTGGATTATTATTGGACTTGAGACTGTTTCCTGACATGAACATATTTGGACTCAGCACATCAGTTCACATGTGCTCACATGGGGGTGGGGACACTGGAATCCCATTGGACTCCCTACTCTTGACAGGCGGAGCCTGGAATGGGGGTGTGATCTTTGTTTATTATAAATTGTGTATTGCACTTTGTTACCAGCATCTGATGAAGGGTGGCTAGGCCCCCCGAAACGTTATCCGTTTGGTTGTTTCACTTTGAATAAATGGGTTAAGGACCCTTTGCACTATTGGATGTGTGTGGTCATCATTTCCTATACTTACTAGATCCTTCCTCCTCCCTGCTGTGTGAAGGACCTGCAGCTGCAGAGAAGGTAAGGGAATCTACAGCGCAGATAACCGGCTGGGATACAAAACAGAATTGAATATTGATATGGCTAGAACCCAGCTGGTATGTCTAGATTATAGCATTATATAGATACTTTATGTTGTTATATGTTTTCTTCCTTATTTTGGCACACTTTTCTACACCACAACTTGGGACCCTCCACACACCCTTTGGATTACTATTGGATTATTATTGGACTTGAGACTGTTTCCTGACATGAACATTTTTGGACTCAGCACATCAGTTCACATGTGCTCACATGGGGGTGGGGACACTGGAATCCCATTGGACTCCCTACTCTTGATAGGTGGAGCCTGGAATGCGGGTGTGATCTTTGTTTATTATAAATTGTGTATTGCACTTTGTTACCAGCATCTGATGAAGGGTGGCTTGGCCCCCCGAAACGTTATCCGTTTGGTTGTTTCACTTTGAATAAATGGGTTAAGGACCCTTTGCACTATTGGATGTGTGCGGTCATCATTTCCTATACTTACTAGATCCCTCCTCCTCCCTGCTGTGTGAAGGACCTGCAGCTGCAGAGAAGGTAAGGGAATCTACAGCTCTTCTCTCTCACTATGTGAAAACATCCATTTCAGGCAGAGTTCTCACTCTGCCTGAAAAGGCTGTTTCCACAGAGTTTTCAGGGAGGGGGGGATAAGGGGGGTGTAAGAGTGGCCCACAGCACCTGTGAGCGGGTGGGGCTTAGGCACCCACGAGTGGGCGAAGCTTAGGCAGCCACGAGTGGGCGGGGCAACATGGGGCTTTTAAGGGAATGGGCCAAGGGGGGCCTGCAACTGGAGGGACCATGGGGTCCATGAGTGGGAGGGACTAGGGGGGCTGCAAAGGGGAGGAGACACAGGGCAGATTGACTGATAGGTTTCAGAGAAGGAAGCAGGAAGTGCAGGGGACCTGGTGATGCTGCTGCCATATCACACACAAAAATGTAAATATCTTCAAAACTATGTAAAATAAACAATGGAAATACATTGCAAAAACTCTCAGGAGAGCAATTCCTATCAATTTACCTTCATTTTTGGACCACAGTTCCTCTTTAAATGTGTTCTATACTAGTAAAAGCAACTAATTGATATTTTAATCAGTCTCTGGATCTTATATCTCAAGGTGCCAACAATGTATCCAACAATCCAATCCAACAAGGTGCCAACAATCCTCTGCCCAGACCCATTGTAATGGGCACACACTGGGTCTGGTCTTTACCCGCCTCTGTTCCGTATCTATCTTCTCCTTTCCTGTGTGCAATCATCACACAATCTTCTCAAATTTAAGTTGTGTCTACCAGGCATCCACTCCCTTCCAGCCTCGCCGCATGTAACAGACCCAGGAGGGGACATACCATCAGACGAGCTGGGCTCCACAGAGTGGCCTGCAACAGCGAGCAAGCGGGCAGACATTCTCCTGCCCACAGCTCCAAGGACCACAGCAGCCTGTAAGCCCGCCAAACCAGCCACGCGGTCTACCCCACTGACAGTGGTCTCAGCCCGAGAGACCGGGGAGGGATATAGCACATCACCTGCCACCCGGCAACAACATCCAACACCCACCACACCTTCCCTGCCACGAGGAGAGACCTCGAGCTGGACCACAGCAATGGCGGAGGCAGTGGAGGATCTGGCACCACGCGGCCCAGCAGCTACAACCGGGTAAGCAGACGCCTCCCTACCCATTATTTCAGAGGCCCCACCAGGTCAATCCAGCGACAGGCCAGTCATACAGACCTACCTCCCCAAGGTCACCATCAGAAACAAACACGAGCTACGAACACTGTTTCTCTAGCTCCCAAACAGGACATCAGTCCCCCATATCCCAGAACGCCCAGTCACCTTCATACCCCATGCAAGGGACCCTCTCTGCCTCCTCCCTTCAAGACATATTAACAAACATACCCACAAAAGAGGGCTTTTGCCTACTAACCCAACAAATTCAGCAAATGTGTAGAGCTGAAATAACGGCCATTAGGGAAGATCTTAAGTCTACCTTGGAGAGGGTGGAAACCCACAAAGGAGATCAATCTTCTTTAGGTCAAACGTGCAAACAGTTACTCAACTAGTGGGTGACCACTCTCGAGCAATCCGAGACTTATATCGATATCTGGAGGACATTTAAAATAGGGGGAGGAGAAACAACATCAGGATTCGGGGGCTACCCGAATCAATAGCAGACACGGATCTATATGACTCAGTGCAATCTTTGTTCAACTCCATACTGGAGAATGCACCTCCGCAAACTATAGAACTCGAGAGGGTCCATCGCTTTCTTGGACCTAAAACTACCTCCAAATTCCCAAGAGATGTAATTTGCAGGGTTCACTACTTCCGAGAAAAAGAGTTCATCATTTCACACTACTGAAAAATTGCAGACTTAATACATGAAGTTGCACATATCCAACTATTCCCGGATTTAGCCACCTCAACACTGACCCGATGACGTCAACTCAAACCCCTTCTCCAAGCCTTACGAGACCACAACATCCCATACCGCTGGGGGTATCCCTTCCAGTTAATCACTAGACATGAGGGAGCAACCCATACACTAACTTACCCAGAGGACCTACCGGCATTTTGCTCCTTGCTCAATCTACCGGAAATTACCCTTCCTGATTGGAAAGGTCTCCCTACCCTCCCGAAGGGACCTCGAAATACCTGGATTTAAATTTCAACTGGAAGCTCACCCCCTAACCCCAATCAGGCCTAGAAACCAGCAGCCCCCCAAACAATCTAAAAACAACCCTGGACAACTCCATCGCTAAAGATGTCATTGGCTTCCCTTCTCTCTGTTTCTAACAAGCTGAGACCAAAGTTGCTCAATATTTTGCTTTCACCTTTCAAAATATCTTACACAATCCATCTGAACATTGAATCGCTAGGAAACACGAGCCAAGCTTACAACAGCTACAGGACACAAATGGACTCCTTTACCATTTTTCACCCCCACTCATGAGACTCGAATGTATATCCATACCAAAGTTAATACGTTTAAGGGGAAGGTCACAACAAAGACTAACTACTGTCGACTTTAACTACTAACCCCTTTAATCTCTCTTCCACTCGCCTTTCAACTTATAATCACAACATAGAACTTAAATTATTGATATAAAAGTTATATATGTTTGAGAAATACCCCCTATCGGTCTACCACCCCGAAACCATAAGATCAATAGTAAAGATTATCTCAGGGAAAATGTCTTTAAATGCATAAAAGGGCTACAAACTAATATATATTTGTTGAAATGTTTTATTTAGAATATTTAATAGATGGTAGACTCGGGGCTACTATTGGCTTCCTCCCGGTCTGGCGGTAAACCCTGACCACAATACACGATTTAAGCCTGTAATAGACCAGATTAACCCCTGGCGATCACTGAAGGTCTTTGACCTAGTTGGAAGGACAGGCAAAAACAGCCAGATGGGGAGTACTCCAAACTGTATACCGGTTTATATAGAATTCTAATGAGTGTATAGTCATTACTGTGTAAGTTATACTGTTTTAAATATAATGTTGTCTAATTTTACCTCCCAGGTCTCTCCCTCTCCCCCCTTTAGCTCTAACTCAAAACCCCTCCCCCCTACATAGGTCATACAAAAATAGGCAGTGTTGTGGCTGGGACGGGGCCTGACCACAACAAGACCAATGAGGACGGTACAGACCGCAACCCCCCCCTGTGAAGGAGATGATGCCTGCCCACTGCTGGACACTTCAAAAATCCACATCCGCTTAATCAGCCCCGGGCAGAGGACGACATCCCTCCTAGGTCGTTGGAAGAGGGCCCCCCTTCAACCACAGTACTGCAAGTATATCGGATGAAATATCATCCACTGTTCATGTTTATGTTAATGTATAATGTTCTGACTGTTTTTTCTGTTAATGTCAAAATATTAAGCCTAGTACTGACACCCCTACTCCCTGGGGGGGTTCGGGGGACCCCACACGTCGCCACATACGCACCAATCTTAAAAGGTCTGCTACTAAGTAATATAAGATGGTCAGGACAGCCTCTTTGAATGTCAGAGGTCTTAAAACAAATCAACTGAGAGGATTGCTACTCAAAGAAACTAATAGAACTCAATCAGATATTCTGCTGTTACAAGAAACTCACCACACCCCCTCTGATAACTGGAATTTTATAAAAAAAAAACATACCCTACAATCTACACAGCATCACATAATAGCAAAAAGGCAGGAGTCGCCATATTGATACATAAAAATTGCCCAATCTTACCTAAATCACACCTCGCAGACCCAAAAGGCCGTTACATTATTCTTCAGGCCCAAATACATACTCAAGACATAACAATATGTAATATATACAGCCCTAATACAGGACAACATACTTTTATAGCGGAAATGCTATCTAAACTACAAATTATCGACTCTTCAATTAAAATATTAGCAGGGGACTTAAATATGCACATGTCCAACACCCAAGACTGATTAGCTATCGGAAACAATATCCCAGGAAACCTCATCTATTTCAAAAGGTTTAGAAAATTAATCAGACAACACAATTTCTATGATATATGGAGGATAGATAATCCCACTTCTAAAGCTTTCTCTTATTATTCCTCAGTCCATCAAACCCACACAAGAATCGATTATATATTTACTACACATCCAGGTATATCACTACTAACAAACACCGCTTTGGAATCCCCCACGTGGTCTGACCATGGCATAGCCACAGCAGACTTTACCTTCACAAAAAGGCCCCCTAAACAATACCTATGGAGGCTAAATGAAAAAATCTCAAGCACCCGATACATCAACAAAGCATTAAAAAAGCCATCGAGAGGAAAAATAATGGTTCTGTCTCCTCCCCTATGATATTATGGGAGGCACACAAGGCAGTGATTAGAGGCTATTGCATTCAACTAGCCTCTCGCCTTAAGAAAGACCATAATCACAAATATGAAGAACTCCCTAAAAAACTACAAGGAGAGAAATCCCTATATTCCAACCCATCTATCACCAAGCTCCGCAGTGTGGTATCAACTAGAGCAGCCCTAAAAGAACACTGATCACTCTGAAACAGACAAAAAACTCAGATGGGCTAAACGCTCATTCTACGAATCAGGGAACAAGGCCCACACCCAATTAGCTAATTTATTGAAAAATCTGAGAATTCAAGCCACCCCCAGTAATATAAAAAATTAACAGGGAACACCAATATACGATCCCATAGGGATAGCCGCCAGATTTGAGAGATACTACAGAGACCTTTACACCAAAATACAGCCCACAAGAGAAAGTGTATCCCCCAAATTCTTAGCAGCAATACAAGATTATCTGATCTCCAGCAAAATGCCTAAACTAACACAAAACCAGCTTGGCTATCTCGATAAGGATATAACCCCTGTCTTAATCAAGACTATATCATCCCCTAGGCAAAACACCTGGACCAGACGGTTCCCAAATATATATTACAAAATATGCAGCGAAACCCTTACTCCCCATCTTATCTCACTATATAATGAAATTATGAAAGGCAATACCACACCCTCCTCTTTCACAAGCTCCCACATGATAACCATACCCAAATCAGATAAAGACCCTTCTCTCTGTGCCAGCTATAGGCCTATAGCCTTGTTAAACTGTGATTACAAACTCTTCACTAAAATCCTGGCAAACAGACTAGCGGAACTGCTACCAACCATAATAAACAAAGATCAAGTGGGTTTCATTCGGGCGAGACAAGCAGGTGATAACACTAGCAGAACTATTGATATAATTGAAATAATACACAAGCGGACCCAGTCTGCAGTTGTATTGAGT
The DNA here is from genome assembly GCA_019447015.1 of Hymenochirus boettgeri. NCBI lineage: Eukaryota > Metazoa > Chordata > Amphibia > Anura > Pipidae > Hymenochirus > Hymenochirus boettgeri. The sequence continues at coordinate 299,875,587 of CM033470.1, read as the reverse complement.
CTTGATGCAGAAAAAGCCTTTGATAGGCTAGGCTGGCCATTTATGATATCCACACTGGAATACTTAGGAATGAAGCAGGGCTTTCTTAGAGCTACTCTTTCTTTATACTCCACACCCCGGGCTGCAGTGAGGTTCCCCATGACCACATCATCAACATTTCCCATTTCCAATGGAACAAGACAGGGATGTCCCCTGTCCCCCCTCCTCTACGCTATCTGCATTGAACCGTTTGCATGCCATATCAGAACAAACCCCTATATATCAGAGCTTCAATTAAAAGAATCCACCTACCTTATCTCCTTATTCGCAGACGATGTGCTTCTTACAATCACAAACCCACTCATATCCCTGCCAAATCTCCACAAGGAAATAGATATCTACAGCACCCTATCCGGATACAAATTTAACCAAACCAAAACGGAAGCATTACCCATTAATATACCATCAACAACCCTACAAATATTAACACAACATTTTCCATACTGGAAATATGACTCGATTAAATACCTAGGGGTACATACGTATTACTCCAAAATTCACCTCATTTTTTTCGACCAACTACCTTCCACTTCTCAAGGAAACAAGACAATTACTACAATCCTGGAAAACTCTGACCCTCTCATGGTTTGGTAAAATCACGACTATTAAAATGTCAATTTTGCTAAAGTGGCTCTACTTATTCGAAACACTACCAGTCCTAATCCCACTAAATGTTTGAGATCTGACTTTATTAATATAAATCTGACTAGTTTTCTGCATAAAGGACTTTATGCATTTGTAGATGTGGGAGAAATAATCTTTGTCATACAATATCAGGGCAATTCATTTTACAAGAAAAGAGCAGAAGGAAACATTTTAAAGCAAAGCAGCTCTGATTAGCACGGTAGGTCTGGAATTTCCATAGGGGGTAATTGTGCCATTTTGCAGTCCTAATAAGTATATTACAACACATCTTTTACAATGGGGGATTTCTAAAACAGTTTTCAGTATTGACTACAGATATGAAGGGAAGATTTAATAATATATCATTTGTGTCTGCTTTCCTTTTACAGACATCCATGATGATTTCTCAACTCTAAAATATTTATATTCATCTTAATTCAACAATGCAGCTGACCAACTAAGGCAATAAGGATTTTTAAGGTTTTTTTAACTTTCCACCTATTGGAAAGTAAAGACAATACCCAGGGTGAGGTGCCAGGTTCTGATGATGCTTTTGTCTGCCAGTGGAGTTCTCCCAGGAGATACAAATAGATAAGGCTTTGAAGAAAATAATAACAGTTGGGTTGTGGGAAAATAAGTGCCCTCTGTTCCATTGCTAAGTGAATAAAGGGCAACTTAATCTTTAAATTATTACATGTAAGTAGCCATTATTCTGAGGTGTGTGTTTTGTTATATGCCTTCAGTCCAGTACTTGATTTTCTCAGGGAAGAATTCCAGTAATGGGCATTTGTAAAAAAACAACCCCAGGTCTAGTTCATGTATATAAGAAACCAGACACCCCAAAACAGCAGAAACAAAGTTTGCTTTATAGTAAGGGTCATATTGTACACCATTTGTACATAAGCGTTGCTTTTCGGTGGTTAAATCCATCCTGCAGTGTAGATAATGTATGTCAGAAGACCACTTGACTGGTAGAGTTTCTAGTGTGAGTTTTATCTTCAGGTGCCATACTTTTCATACTTTTTTTCCCTGCAGTCGGGTTTTATAATGAGTCCATATACCCCTCACTAAGGGCTAGTCTAAGGGAAGAACGCACAATCGCATGCCCTCCAAAAATGAAACATCTCAGTGTGCAGCGCATATAGTGAGGCCACTCCCATAGGGTTACATGGGTCTGCACAATCACTAGCACGATGGTTCCGTGAAGATTAAAGTTTGTTTCGACGGTTGCAAAGTTTTAAGTTTTTTGTGACTGAGCTGCAAGCAATGTACTAAAGCATTAGACAATATTTGCATTGGTTATTCTGACCATTTTTTATGCCATTAAATGTATGGTCTATCTGGACGCATGAGAATGTTCATATCCATGTTCATATCTGATGGCTAATAGGCTCCTAAAGGGATAACACATACACTATGCCATTATGTAGTAGATCATTAATAAATTTTGTAACATAAAGCAGTGTATTATTTGCCACAGAAACTCCAGTTAACCACATTTAACATGAAAATCTAAGCAGCAGCAGAAGAGACAACACACTTTTATAGGTAGTACACAAACAGCCGGGGAGGAGGGTAGCAGGTACCAGATGACACACAGATAGCTCCTACTCTTCACTTTTTGTAACTTTGAACCAGCACTGCAGGACAACCACATGGAGCAGAGATGGAAGGTAAGGATTTTTAACACTACACAGTGGGGCCAGTAGTGGGTTAAATTTTAGTTTTTGGGGGTGGACATGCCCTCTTTAATTATATAAACTGTGTATATAATATATATATAGTAAATACAGCCACATCACGATTGCACTCATCCATCTAATACTTCCCGGGTGCTGTCCCAATTGTACATAAAATATTGAAAGAAGCACGACGCACTCACAGGTCTTGGTAACAAATGTACAAACAGCAATTTATTTTGTCAACATGTTTCAACCTCTATCAGGCCGTCACTGACTAATACAACACACCAGCCACCCAGATTAAATAGCCACCCAATCACCACCCCCTTAAAAACACCCCAGCAACAGTGTATATTAAAACCAAACACCCCAAACACGATACCATATTAAATCCATAATAAGAACAATATATGTCCTAAAAACAAACACCACTATCACAATACCAGATTGAATTCACCTTACTGTCAGGCAAGTCCAACAAATACGATAGAGGAAAATCGTCCAGCAAGCTTAGAAAAAGGTAGATACCGGGCAGACTCCACTTCCGGGGACCGTCAGCACGCACCAGCAGCCACGTGGACAGATCATATGATGCTCCCCAGCGGGCAGTGCATCTCTATGGCAACAAATCTAAAACACCAGCAAACCCGGAAGTGTAGTCTCCTAAATGGCGAGAGCGAAGGCAGCCACATCCACCCGACTACGAACTAGAACTACCATATAAAACATAAACCACAGGGAAGCATATATCAAAAGGATACTCTTAAAAATGGGTCAAAAACTAGCGCTGGTATAGATAGAGGAACATAATAAATACGATATCAAAAACCATACAGTAACTAAAACCAAACACTCTAACTCCATTACTATATAGATTATAGGAAAGTAATAAATAGCAATAAATAGCATAATAGAAACCATCTCGTGCATAGCAGCAAACGACATGTTATAATGCTGTAACACAGTAATATCCCCTATATCAAGGGGTATTATAAATAGCAGCTCAGATTATTGATTTCATTAAGCCCATAGGGTGTTTACAGTTTGTAGTCTTGAAATCCAACGAGCCTCCAACGTAGAAGGCTCTTAGCTTATTCACCTCCATCGAGGAGGAACACAGTCTATAAGCATGCACTTTAATGTAGATAAACCCATGTCCTTGGATTTAAAGTGTCTTGCCACAGGTTGATCCCCAAATTTGCTCATCTTTGTTTCAAATACTTGGCTCGACAAAGCCGCTCTTATCGAGCTCCGATGATTGGCAAATCTCTCACGAAAGGAAGTGGTGGTCTTTCCAATGTATAGCAAACCACAGGGACATGTCAAAAAGTAGATGACAAATGAGCTGGTACAAGTCAATCTTATGAACAATAGGGATCCTTTACCGGTCGTGGATGAGGAAAACTTGTCCCTGTCATCATATATCCACAGGTGGTACAAGGGACATTTAAAGCATCCTGCTTAGGAGACCCCAGGGTCATTTCGTTTTGGGTTTACATCCTTATTCAAATCTGTCTTGACTAGTAGGTTGTGGAGGGTTTTCCCTCTACGGTGAGCAAATCTTATCCTTGTTGTTGAAAAGGCAGAGATCCGTCACTTTCAATAATTTTCCACAGTTCATTCGCTTTAGCCTTTATGGATGGACTCAAGATAGAAACATCCATGGAAAAGTCACATAGTGATTATCACTTTGTTTTTTTACATGTTCTGTTGTTAATGCCATAAGTGCCTTCGTTGTTGTGTTTTAACACTTGGGTATTATATCCCCGTTCACAGAAACGGCAGGTCATTTCCTTAAGTTGTACTTCAGCACGCTCACCCTCAGTGTTATTCCTAAGTACCCTTAAATATTGATTGTATGGTATCGCCTTAATCAAGGCAGGTGGATGAAAGTGGTCGCATGTAAAAAATTGTATTCCGATCAGTATCCTTACGATACAAAGACGTACCCAGCAATCACCTGTCTTGAAAATCAAAAGATCCAAAAACTCAATTTCACATTGTTGATGTTAAATGTCAATTTAATAGGTGAATCCAGGGCATTAACCTGGGCTAATTTTTCTCGTAACTGCAGCTCATCCCCTTCCCAAATAAGGAAGAAATCGTCTATGTATGTTTGAACAGACACACCCCCCCCCCAGTATCGGTAAGAGGTGAGTCTGTTCAAACCATTGCATATAAAGGTTGGCAAACGATGGGGCCACATGGCTGATATGTCCACGTGGTGCTGGTGCGTGCTGACGGTTCCGGAAGTGGAGTCTGCCCGGTATCTACCTTTTCTAAGCTATGCTGGACGATTTTCCTCTATCGTATTGTTGGACTTGCTGACAGTAAGGTGAATTACAATCTGGTATTGTGATAGTGGTGTGTTTTTAGGACATATATTGTTCTTATATGGATTTAATATGTATCGTGTTTGGGGGTTTTGGTTTAATATACACTGTTGCTGGGGGGTTTTAAGGGGGTGGTGATTGGGTGGCTATTTAATTGGGTGGCTGGTGTGTTGTATTAGTCCTGATGACGGCCTGATAGAGGTTGAAACATGTTGACAAAATAAATTGCTGTTTGTACATTTGTTACCAAGACCTGTGAGTGCGTCGTGCTTCTTTCAATATTTCGATATTTTATATATATATATATATATATATATCATGTAAAGGGGCTTGCCCAAAAGGTACAGTTTCTTAGGGGGTTGCGTAGATTGCAGGGACCAGAATGACTCCAGACGAAAAAAACAACAGTTTGTGACCAACAGTTCCAGGTTTAAGCTGACTGCAATCAGCTTATTTCACCAGTCCAGAGCACAGTGGTACATCCATAAACAAAACATAAAAATAAATCCTAGCCTGTTCGGCTCTAACTAACATTCAGAATTCCCTCTCTATGTGACAGAGAGGACCTAATATCCAACTCTGAAATAACAAACAAACAACGTTAGTTCTCACGGTGTCTGGCTCCCTCCTTTACTGCCTCCAGACAGTTCCCTGGAAGAGCGAGAAAGAACCCTTGAGACACCTATTCAAAGGGTTTTCCCCTGCAGCCTAATGAGGCTATTAATTAGCCAGGATCACCAAAAGCCTGGATAGTCTGGTGAGATGGAAGTCCCACCTGCTCACTTCCATTCGCTCCAGGGCCCCTTTTACCGGCTTTTCCAAAAAGCCAATGCAGTGAAAGAACACCCTTCACTACTGAGCTACTTACCTGGAGCTAAATACACATAAGAGAGAAAATCTGGGGGAAATATAAACCCTTCCACCACTATCCCAGCATTTCTCTCACAATATATATATATATATATATATATATATATAATATATATATATATATATAGACGTTGATTAAGTGTGCACACAGTTTTTTATGTTTCTGTTGCCTGGTGCTGGCTGAAAGATCCCAGATAGGAACTAATGTTCAACAAATATCAGCGCTACTCAGGTTCTTCATTAAGTGATTTTATTAAAGTGCTTTTATAGCAAACATTGTGCTAGGTGCAAAAAAAAGCGACGTTTCGGCCGTTATCTATTGGGAAGCTTGATAAAGGCCAATAGATAACGGCCGAAACGTCGCTTATTTTGCACCTAGCACAATGTTTGCATATAAAAGCACTTTAATAAAATCACTTAATGAAGAACCTGAGTAGCGCTGATATTTGGTGAATATTAGTTACAATATAATATATATATAATATATATATATATATATATATATATATATATATACAGGTCTTACTTTTGCAGTAAATAAAATTTCATACCATATAAAGCCTCTGAGCAGTCATTTGTCACTGTTAATTTTGCTAAGCCTCCTGGCTCTACCAGTAAATTGCAAGTCAGAAGGGAGGGGGAGGAGTTGTTTCTGTATTCTGTCTGTGTCATATAAGTCACGGCTTCCGCTGCATTTAAATCGGTAGTAGCGCCAGAAAACATGCTTTAAAGGACGGCCATTTCAAATCACGGATAGCCCCTTTTTTAGGCACATTTTCATGGACTGTCCTTAAATTTACGGACGTTGGCAACCCTGCTCCTTGGAGATCGTAAAGACATAGTGATGGTTGTATGTAGCTAAAAATGTGCTTAGATTGTAAGCTCTTCGGGACAGGGCCTGATGATAACGTATATATGTAATTGTAAAGCGCGACAGAACATGTTGGCGCTATATAAATCCATATTAATAATAATTTTAAAAAATGCTAATTTAAAAAAGCCTTATCATATCAGCAGACTTCCAAAGCAGCTACCGTCACAGGCTCCACCTGAACAGGTATATTACGGACAGGGGTAGAAGATGATGGTTGTCTGTGATAGACCATCGTAGGCATACAAACCAAGCAATCAGTGTAACATATGTGTTTGCAACGACTATATCCGTATATCTTCATGGTTGTGGGAGAAACCCACAGCAAGCACAGGGAGTGAACATAAAAACTCCTTTGCAGATATGTCCCAAGCTGGATTAGAACTCAGGACACAGTGCTGCAATGGCATCATCGCTTACCAACAGTGCTGCTCAATTTATTACTGGGTTTTTTACCTAGTGACAGTTATGATATCATGACTAGCTATTTGCATAAAGGGGTGGAACTATGACATCACTGCACAGTTTGTATTGATAGAAGCCCATAACCTATGGTGTAATGACATGAATAATATAGTAAGGGGGAGTAGCCTAAAGGTAAAGGTCACTGTCTGCCTTGAAAAGCAAAGCTGAGATACAGCCGAGGGGAGGAATTAGAGGGATGCTCTACCAGTAAACTGCCAGTCAGAAGGGAGGGGGAGGAGTTAGAGGGACACTCTACCAGTATACTGCCAGTCAGAAAGGAGGGAGAGAAGTTAGAGGGACGCTCTACCAGTAAACTGCCAGTCAGAAGGGAGGGGGAGGAGTTAGAGGGACGCTCTACCAGTATACTGCCAGTCAGAAAGGAGGGGGAGGAGTTAGAGGGACGCTCTACCAGTAAACTGCCAGTCAGAAGGGAGGGGGAGGAGTTAGAGGAACACGTTAATTACAGATTTCTCCACCTTTTCACATAAAGTTCCCTCAAATATCATTTGCTTTTGGACGCTGCAAGTATTACTCATATCCTGTATACCAAAGTGGGAGAAGTTGATTCAATATCAGGGCTGGATTACCATTAGGCACAGCGGGCCTAGCACTAGGTCTGTGGTTGCGACTGTCAGTGCCTCACGTTGGCATTTCTATTTTTGTAGATCAAGTTTTAAAACCACCAGACACCCCCTACTTTATTATTCATATTTGAAAAAGTTTGTGTTCTTTGCAGTGCACAAAATGTCAGCATATAAAGCCTGTTTTCCCTCCCCCAAACAAATGGGTGTGGTGGGGTGGTGTGGCCTGTGTTGGGGGTCAGAGTTATTTGTGCCAGGTATTTGTGCCTATAGGCTCATGAGATGCAAATTGGGGATCGATGTAAATGTCAAAGGGCATTTATAGGAAAGCCCTTGTATTTTGGCCAGTGTTACCCTTTAAACTGCAGGGAGATTCAATAAAAGTTTTATTGTTTAAAGTGATGCTAATTTTGCCCAACTAATCAGAACTTATGTAACATTTGAAAGCTAACATCTGATTGGTTGGGGCAAAATTAGTACCATTTTAAACAATAAGAATGTTTATTGATTAACCCTGCTAGTTTACGGGCAAGGTCCCACTATGCTACGTGCGCTGCGATCCAGTATCCATCTATGTATTTGGGACGCACAAAATGTTTTGCATGTAGGCACATAGTGGGACCGCAATGTGGCAATGCAAATTAGACACACGAACGGAGCACAAAATTCTCTCCAAAGCACTAGTGGACCTAAACCTTAGCCAACATAGGCCATATTTATAAAGCCGCAGTATCGCTTTTTAGCGATACCGCAACTTTAAGATCGGTATCATAAATTTCCGATCGTTAAACTGATCGTAAATTAACGATCAGTTCAATGATCGTAAACTTCGATTCCGATCGTAAATCTACGATAACTGAATCCTAGATTTACAATCCCCATAGAATACCATTGCGGTAGTTTACTACCACTTGGTATTCAAAAACCGAATATTTGTTAATTAATGAACGTTCAGTCATAAATGTACGATCACGATCATACATTTACGACCGCAAACGTAAATTAACTAACACATGGTATTGCTAAAAAGCGATACCATAGCTTTATACGGTGGTTGCCAAAAGTATTCGGCCCCCTTGAAGTTTCCACATTTTGTCACAAACATGATTCAATTTTATTGGAATTCCATGTGAATGACCAATACAAAGTGGTGTACATGTGAGAAGTGGAACGAAAATCATACATGACTCCAAACATTTTTAACAAATCAATAACTGCAAAGTGGGGTGTGCGTAATTATTCAGCCCCCTTTGGTCTGAGTGCAGTCAGTTGCCCATAGACATTGCCTGATGAGTGCTAATGACCAAATAGTGTGCACCTGTGTGTAATCTAATGTCAGTACAAATACAGCTGCTCTGTGAGAGCCTCAGAGGTTGTCTATGAGAATCTTGGGAGCAACAACACCATGAAGTCCAAAGAACACACCAGACAGGTCAGGGATAAAGTTATTGGGAAATTTAAAGCAGGCTTAGGCTACAAAAAGATTTCCAAAGGCTTGAACATCCCACAGAGCACTGTTCAAGCGATCATTCAGAAATGGAAGGAGTATGGCACATCTGTAAACCTACCAAGACAAGGCTGTCCACCTAAACTCACAGGCGAACAAGGAGAGCGCTGATCAGAAATGCAGTCAAGAGGCCCATGGTGACTCTGGATGAGCTGCAGAGATCTACAGCTCAGGTGGGGGAAATCTGTCCATGGGACAACTATTAGTAACATAGTAATTAAGGTTGAATAAAGACATACGTCCATCAAGTCCAACCTATTCACCCTCTTTTTTTTTTTTTTTTTCCTTTTTTTTTTTTAACCCTACCTAACAGTTGATCCAGAGGAAGGCAAAAAAAAAAAAACAGCTAAAAAAGGGGAAAAAATCCCTTCCTGACCCCAAACGGCAATCGGAAAGTATCCCTGGATCAACCAGATCTATATGCATTAATACCAGTAATTCTCAATATTTTTTAGTTTTAGAAACTTATCCAGGCCTTCTTTTAAAGCTATTCAATGAACTTGCCATTACCACATCTGCTGGAAGACAGTTCCAGTTTCACCGTTCTCACTGTAAAGAAACCTTTCCTAACCTGAAGATGAAACTTCTTTTCTTCCAACCTTAAAGGATGTCCACGAGTCCTCTGATATGACCTATTAGTAAACAATGCACCAGAGAGTTCATTGTATGGGCCATTAATATATTTGTATAAGGTTATCATGTCCCCACACAAACGTCACTTCTCCAATGTAAACAGCCCTAACTTGCCTAATCTTCCTGCATATTCAAGCCCCTCCATTCCCCTTATTAATTTAGTTGCCCTTCTCTGAATGTCCCTTTTGTATATGGGATTCCAAATGAGGCCTTACCAGTGCCTTGTAAAGAGAATAATATTTTTCTCTCTTGAATCTATTCCCCTTTTTATACAAGACAATATCTTGCTAGCTCTAGCTGTTGCTACCTGGCATTGTTTGCTATAGCTAAGTCTGTTATCTACCAGAACCCCCAAATCTTTTTCCATTACAGATGCACTTAACACAGAGTTATTTATGGTGTAGGTGGCACAGGGATTATTAAATCCCAATGCATCACCTTACATTTATCAACATTGAATCTCATCTGCCATTCTGCTGCCCATTTTGATAATCTATCTAGGTCTGCTTGCAGCACTTGCACATCATTGGAAGTTTCCAAAGCTCTGCATAGTTTAGTGTCATCAGCAAACACTGAGACCTTGCTCTCAATGCCCCCTTCTAAGTCATTTATAAACAGATTAAACAGAAGCGGCCCCAGTACAGAACACTGAGGCACTCCGCTTAGAACTTTAGCCCACATAGATGTAGCTCCATTAACCACCACTCTTTGTTTGCGGTCCAATAACCAGTTCTCTATCCATGAACAAATGTTTTCTTCAAGGCCAACAGTCCTCAGTTTATACATTAGTCACCTATGTGGCACAGTATCAAAAGCTTTTGCAAAATCCAAATATACCACATCCACTGCTGTGCCTGAATCTAACTTCTTACTCACTTCTTCATAAAAACCAATTAAATTTGTCTGGCATGATCTATTTCTCATAAATCCATGCTGACTACTACTAATAAGATGATCTCTGGAGACAAAGTCAAGGATGTGATCCCTTAACAAAGTTTCCATCACCTTCCCTACCACTGATGTTAAGCTTACAGGTCTATAGTTTCCAGGCTGTGAACGACTACCTTTTTTGAATAAGGGTATTACATTGGCTTTTTTCCAATCCAGCGGCACATGACCAGAGAAAAGCAAATCTGAAAAGATGAGAAACAGTGGTCTGGATAGAACTGAACTAAGCTCTTTTAAAATCCGAGGATGCAATCCATCTGGTTCTGGGGCTTTATTGATATTAACTTTGTCTAATTGTTTCCGTACCATATCCTCTGTTAGTCACTGAATACTCTTCATTTCTTCCCTGCATATTATTACAATCCCTACTGTAAGGACAAGGATTCTCAACAGTAAAAACCGATGTAAAAAAACGGTTTAGCAGATTAGCCTTTTCGGCATCCTCTACAACCACCTCAGCTCCATTATTTAATGGTCCCACATTCTCAGTCCTCATCTTTTTACCATTTATATACTTAAAAAACATTTTGGGGTTGGACTTGCTTTGTTCGGCAATCCGTATTTCATTTTCTATTTTAGCTAGTTTAATTACTTTCTTGCACTCTTTATTACAGCTTTTGTACTTCCTGTAAGCCTGTTCTGTGCCTTCTGTTTTCAAAATTTTAAAAGCCTTTTTCTTTTTTTCCATTTCCCTTTTTACCTGAGCATTAAGCCATGCAGGAGTGGACCTAATTTTTTTACACTTGTTACCTAAAGGTACCGATTTGGAAATGTAATAGTTTAATATCCCTTTAAAAGTGGTCCACATCTGCTCAGTATCTTTACCTAGAAACAGTTCCCCCCAGTCTATGAGCAGGAGCGATTCCTTTAACAGCATAAAATTAGCTTTCCTAAAGTTAAAAGGAAACTGCACAAAGTTCACAAACCCTGTCCATCTAATCTGACTGAGCTGGAGCTGTTTTGTAAAGAAGAATGGACAAGGATTTCAGTCTCTAGATGTGCAAAGCTGGTAGAGACATACCCTAAAAGACTGGCAGCTGTAATTGCAGCAAAAGGTGGTTCTACAAAGTATTGACTCAGGGGGCTGAATAATTACACACACCCCACTTTGCAGTTATTGATTTGTTAAAAATGTTTGGAATCATGTATGATTTTCGTTCCACTTCTCACGTGTACACCACTTTGTATTGGTCATTCATGTGGAATTCCAATAAAATTGATTCATGTTTGTGGCAGTAATGTGACAAAGTGTGGAAAACTTCAAGGGGGCCGAATACTTTTGCCAACCACTGTAAATATGGCCCATAGACCTTTGAGGATTAGTAGGGAGATTCCCCCAGAGCTTCCATACCGGATTTACCAGAGGCTGCACGACTCTGGGTGAATCTCACCCACACATAAGTATTTATTGCCAGCCAATCATAAATCACGACTCTAAGAGCAGGAGAGAGCGCTGCGTGGCTGTAGCGCCCCTTGGTAAATGAGGCCATTTGAATCTAAGCATAAAAGTACCTGTGTCATGTGTGTTTCCTACTTTTGTCGGAATCTATTTAATGCTTGTATTATTTTTTGGTCTTTTTTTGGATACAGGAATCAGAGGATCTTTTTACATAATTTTCAGTTATAGGTAGGCATTAATTACTGTGTAATACAGATAGAGCACAGGCTGCTTTTAATTCATTTTTTAGCACAATTTCATTGCCACTAGATGTCAGTATTATATAGTGATTTGGATTCATCTTTCAATAGACGAGTAGATAACGTTACATTATTTCAGTTTAGTTTGTACTTTCAGCTGCGTGTAATAATGAATATACTAGCTTTTTACATTTATGCCAAATTCCTTCTATATTACCTCCTATAACTTTGTTGAGACGTATGGCAGAGATACATACAGTAGAAACCACTATATCCATTCAATATATTTAAATGTTAATAGTACTGAATAAAACAAACCCTCCCATAATAATACCCAGATTAAGGAATGTTCTCTCCCCTGGGTTTGCTCTGTTTTGCTCAAACTTCAAAGTCTGGCTCATAGTGCCTTCATGCAGAGCAGGGTTTCCCTTTCACTTAGTGGAAGACTGTGGGAGGAGGTAGGACCAGACTGGAATTCTGAGTTTAAATTTAATAGGACGATATGGGCTATCTAGAGCAAACCCAGAGGGAGGACCTAGCATTATTAATTAGAGCAGGTGAGCCAGAGGTGTGAGCTTACCTTAGGCTGGGTACACACAAGCAGATTTTTAGGTCAAACTTACCAATATTTCTGTGTATTGATTGGTCGGGCCAAAGAATCGGTGGCGGTTTTGTTGTTGCTGGCAACCAGTGTCTGACGTCCATTCGTCTGATCCGGGCATGTCTGTAAATCCTGGCAGGTTGCAGCAAACTGTCAGCCGCGGTGACATTCGCCAGGACAAAAAATTTGTCTGTGTGTACCCAGCCTCTGGTCAGGCTCCATTTTCTATTACTTCAAGTGATCTTTGTTTCCCTTTAGATTTATGTAAATAAAGAATGTTTTAGTTCAGTGTTGTCTTTCTGAAAGTTGTGAAAAGTTATTTTTTAGGCCACCTGCCCGCACATTGTTATATAAGCTATTCTGGTCTGTAGATCACAAAATGACCGGCCAGCTTTATTTATTACTATAGAGGAAAACATGGCCCGGCTGAGTAGTTAAAATAATCATTATTTTTATATTTGTTTTCTAAAAGAAAAGCTACACGGGCAGCTTTGTTGGCTGCTTTCTACCTATTTTAGATAATCAAGTGGGTGTGGAATTTTTTGCATTGCTTTATATTTGCTACATTGCTGCAATCTTGGATCAGAACCATGCAAGTACTATGGGGGAGACCCCGGGAAAATCTCTGACCGCGGATTTTGCATCCATTATGCGGGTATTAGTTAATAGTCGTGCCGGCAGCGTGTGTGTCTTTTGCGATACCCATGCTGCCGGCGTAACAAAAGAGTTAAAGTCGCACTAACCGATATTAAGTTGGTTGGTGCGTCTTTAAGGCTGGGTCCACACCAGCAGATATATCTGGCCAAACTACTGATAATGCTGTGGATTGGTCGGTCGGCTGGAAATATCTGATGGTGTAGAGTGGCTGGCCACAACCGAACTCAGTCTCCAACGACCAATTCGGACGAACGGGTGATCCAGTCTGTTGGTAAATCACAGCCACTATTGCTCTGACCAACATTTGCCACAGCTGAGCAGTCGCTTGCAGCGAATGTTCGTCGGGATAAAAAATAGCCCCGTGTGTACCCAGCCGTACTCCAAAAAATAGCCCCGTGGGTACCCAGCCGTACTCCATAAAATAGCCCCGTGTGTACCCAGCCGTACTCCATAAAATAGCCCGTGGGTACCCAGCCGTACTCCATAAAATAGCTCCGTGTGTACCCAGCCGTACTCCATAAAATAGCCCCGTGTGTACCCAGCCGTACTCCATAAAATAGCACCGTGTGTACCCAGCCGTACTCCATAAAATAGCCCCGTGTGTACCCAGTCGTACTCCATAAAATAGCCTCGTGTGTACCCAGCCGTACTCCATAAAATAGCCCTGTGTGTACCCAGCCGTACTCCATAAAATAGCACCGTGTGTACCCAGCCGTACTCCATAAAATAGCCCCTTGTGTACCCAGCCGTACTCCATAAAATAGCACCGTGTGTACCCAGCCGTACTCCATAAAATAGCCCCTTGTGTACCCAGCCGTACTCCATAAAATAGCACCGTGTGTACCCAGCCGTACTCCATAAAATAGCCCCGTGTGTACCCAGCCGTACTCCATAAAATAGCACTGTGTGTACCCAGCCGTACTCCATAAAATAGCACTGTGTGTACCCAGCCGTACTCCATAAAATAGACCAGCTCTCCTAGTAAATCTAGCATTATATCTTTGAGGTGCAAAATTTTGCCCATGTGCTTAATCTGTACCAACCAATCATATTACATTTTTACTGGTCTACAAAAGAACAGGTTCATCCTTGAGATAACAAATCGCTTTGGAATGTTCATTTCCGCTGATCTCGCCCATTAATAAGATGCAGTAGAACATTTTATAGCTGTCCATGGAGCACAGAAATGATTAGTAAATGGCAGAAGATGTTTTCTCCAATGTATAGATTAGGGGAAGTTATAAAATTCATTGACCCCTAAACGTTTTAATCTGTCAGTGGTTTTAGTTGAAACTGAGACAGTGCTAAAGGATTTTACAGTAAAGAGACAAAGAAAGCCATTCAAATTAATATAAAACCAGAACGCTTATGTGTTTGTTATAAAATGTCACCTTATGGGCTTACAGTATATCATTTACATACATTTTTTTAAATTTATTTGTTATATTCTGGAAAAGCCAGGCTATTTGTTGTACATAAAATGTTAATGTTTATTTCATATATTACTGTGCTTGCCATCACTGATCTATTGGCAGTAGATCTACAAGGGTTCACTTAAAAAAGGGTCCAAGAGGCCAGAAACATGTCGTGTATGAGCTACATGGAATAAATCACCATTAGCAGTTACTCTGCCTGCTGCCAGTTTGTTACCTCATTCATTATATTGTATTGGATCTACAAGAGTTTATCTACATTGTTACATTGCCCAGGGCAGGCTAGAAACATCACAATTTGGTGGCCATATTTGGGCCTCAGGGCGTCAGGCCCTTACCCTGTCCTTCCCACACTGAATAGCCATATGAATTGGTGTAGGATGATTTAACATATTAAAACAAAGACGGATTTTTAATACAGTACGCATTTACCATCTATTTGCAGTAGGTCAAGTTTAAAACCACCAGACACCCCCTACTTTATTATTAGTATTTGAAACAGTTTGTGTTCTTTGCAGTGCAGGCCCGCTCCCATTGTCTAAATGTCAGTTATGGATCTCTTACCTGCCCTGTATTATCTTTAATATTTAAAATCTTCTGTCTGTTTCCCCATCTTTACGGCCAGTATTGGTGTATACAGCTTGGTTACTGGCACTTTATGTTGCTATTTCATTAGTGTCAATCGTTATCAATTTAAAGTGGAAAATGCATGTAGCACAGGGATTGTATTATTGTATTGGTGCAGGCAAGGTAATGGGTGGTGATTTCAGCTGCAGAAAGCGAAGTAGAACTCTCTAATGCTGGAGTAGTGAAAGTAGTAGTAGTAGTGAAATTTGCCTTTCTACAAATATAAAATCATTTTTGACCTTAGTTCCCTTTTAAGGTGCCACACATTCCCTGTAGGTAAAATACCTTAGAACTTAGAAGGTCTGACTCCACAGTAACACAAATTGTGTCTCAGGCTCATGATTTGCAACAGAAACTCCCATTAGAGTTGGTTTAAAACTTGAGTCTTAAAATTACAATATCAATAATATTTGCAATATTCATAATATAATACATGTACAGTAATGTTCAACAGAGCAGTTACAGTACTACACTCTGTTACATTAAGTTCAAAGAAGGCTGACCAGAATATCCCTTTAATTTAGTTGGGAAGCCTAAACAAACATATATGCATCACACTCCTCTAACCTCCCTTATTCTTACAATACACTTTGCAACAATTATTATTATTCTGGATTTATATAGCACCAACATCTTCCGTAGCGCTTTACAATTACACGAATACATTCACATCAGGCCCTGCCCCGAAGTGCTTACAATCTAAGCACATTTATTTAACAAATACAACCTATCAGTATGTCTGATTGTGGGGGAAAACGGAGTGCCCGGAGGAAACCCACACAAGCACAGGGAGAACATACAAAGTCCTTGCAGATGTGTCCAAGGGTGGAATTGAACTCAGGACTTCAGTTCTGCAAGGCATCAGTGCTAACCACTAAGCCAGTGGTTTCAATTTTGGGAAACACAGCGCAGACACCATAAAAACATTGAAAACTCAAGCTAACCAAATATACATAATAAATATATATAATATAGATATTTAAGGATTTCCTGGGTTCTAATCCTCCATTAGTACTTCTCCAGCTATTCTGGTTTCCCCTACAATCATAAAAACATTCTGATTGTAGGTTGTATGTTAAATAAAGTGATTAGATTGTAAGCTCTTTGGGGCAGTGCCAGATGTGACGGGATCTATCATTGGTTGATTGATAATCAATGTAATTGTAAAGTGCTATTAAAGATGATGGTGCTCCAAAAAACCATAGTAGAAAGGAATAAATTATCAGCGAGATTCAATAATAGTTCTTTAAAAATGGTGCTAATTTTGCCCCAACCAATCAGCTGTTAGCTTTCAAATGTTAAATAAAATATTATTGGTTGGGGCAAAATTAGCACAATTTTTAACAATAAGAACTTTTATTGAAAAACCCTGCATGTTTTTATTTTCCCGGCAGGTTCTTACCCTACCTTAGAGTAGCAATTTAAAAGAAAAACTCTTCATTCTGAACCCATAAATTGTCACATTGCCCTTTTCTGCTAGCTACATACATTACTTGCTCCACCTACTATCTTGGATGAAGAATGTGTTGCATTACATGTATTGGGGGAACAATCGTGTCATGGCCTATATAAACGATTAGAGGTCTACAAATATTCAGCTGATAGGCTAGACATAAAGGGTGCAGATAATTTGCCAATGATTGTGGAGTCTAGGGAACAGCAATAGAAACCATACTGTAGCCCAGACCATATTTTAGCTTCCTACACTTCAAACCTCATGTTTGGTGATTCTTAATGGGATATTTCATGAAGCTGCATTTGTATTAATAAGCAGAGCATTGCTTTCACACATTAATCCCTTTTACTTCTTGAATGGGTAAATTGAATTCATAGTAATGTCTTAATCTTGTTTTATAAGGTCATTGCAGGGCAAAATAATTTAATTGGCTTTGATGGCAAAATCTGAGCATTTCAGGATTATAGTGCTAGACAATTCCCAATCCCTGGCAAGAGCAATTCAGAAATCGATTTTGCACCACATTAGCCAGTTGTACTGTATTTCCTCACTGGGCTGTTCTATTTTCTTCATTGAATCGTCTGGCAAACTACATTTCTACTGCTCTTCATTTCCTTAATAATTTCTTTATACTTCATTTTCACTTTTATTTTGCTACAGACTGGGTTATATTAGTTTAATCTATCGTAGTTAAATGCACCGTTCTGCTCGGATGCAATTAAGATGATTTATTACAAATGCAATACATGCTGGAATTGTTAAACATAATCAAGCCCAACATCAAGAGAATCCCGGGCCCCACTGCAAAATTTTCAATTTCTACCTTTCTACCTGCACCCCCTTGCACCAGCCACTGTACCAACTATGTCAGCTGACTGTCAGTGCCAGTCTGTACTGTGATCAGGTGTGCCCAATAATCTAGGCCTTGATAGGTTTATTTGTTCAAATTCGCATTCTTAAGTAAGTAAACTTACTTACCAGCCCTTGTTCCATCGCCGGCCTTCTGCTGCGTTTTCTGATTAAGGGGCACATGAACACTTTTGCACCTTTTATTGCATCTCCCCCATATCTCATTATTTAAAAAAAAATCTCCAATGCTTGTTATAGGAGCAAACCTCATTGTTGTAAAAATATTATTCTCTGTATCCTTGTTCCTTTCTATCCCTGTATAAAAGCCTAGGCACCATGGGCAGTATTTGTACGAAAGGGGTCAATTGATGAGTTACATAAGGTTTTGGAATTCATTTCATGCTTACACTGGTACCAGAGCATTAATCAAGTACCTATTTGTGTCATTGTGTGTTCTATCATGGTCTATGTGGACAATTTCATACCTGTCCCCCAAAACACATCCCTGTACCTGGTGGAAAATTTCTAAATTTAGACACCTCTGCCATATCTAAATAATTGTCGAAATGGTTCAAGACCTGCACAGAGCCTTGGCCAATTTTAGCACATTATACTCTCTATCTTAATGCACTGATTTTAATATACTTTGAACCAAAATTTTTTTTAACCTTAAATAAATAGCCATACTGCTTAAAGTTTCTTTCATTCATTCATCTAAATTTATATAACATTTATACAAATTGAAACACACTTACAGGCCTAATACACCTTTTCTTCATTTCTTCAACGCGTTTTGTACAAGGCACTGTCAGGATAATAAATAAGTGTACCAAACTCCTTTTATATAGTCCAACAGAATCTGTTCCAATGAGCTGTCACCTATCAAAATGTATCTGGCAAAATCAAAAAGGTGTCCACATTACTCATTCTCAGCAGTATATAGAGAGCCCTGGACTAACGAAGTAGGGGAGGGGCGGCATGACCTGGGGGGGCCAGGAATGCAGCGGATAGGGGGAGTAGGAACGAGGCGCAGGGGAGGATACAAATAGGAGGGGAGGAGGAGGAGCATCAGCCATTTTGGAAAGGAGACCGCAGAGGAGAACCAATTTGCCCACCCCCCCATCCCTTTAGCTTGGTTAAGTTTTAGTTTCTCAAAAGGGGTTGGTAGGGTGCGTGAGTATTTTATATATATTTATGTTTATTCAAAAAAGTGTTTCATTAAATGCAAAATTGGGGTATGACATGGGGGACAGGTTGTCACAGCTTGTGCGGGGTCTCTGTCAGTCTGCCAATAAAGCTTACAAGGAGAAGGAAACAATAAAGCTTACAAGGAGAAGGTAGCCAGTGGTAAAAAAATCCTACAGGGGATTGTGCATATACAGGGGCTGGCAAGTGTAAGTGGGTCAGCCCCTAAGAATGTCTATTTAGGCCCACTCTATTTAGGCTAGGAATATATGCAGCTGGTGTGGGGGAAGTTGTGGAGGTATGTTTAAAGGTGAGGTGGCAGGGCAGACTGGCAGGGATTCCTTATTTAACAGTTAATTGAGTTTCTGGTTTTTCTATCTTGATAATACTAACAAAGTTTCATGTGCAATTATTTGCTAATTACTTGATAATTTTTGGAGATTGGATATTTTAAAGTTGTTCAGAAGGAATTGTTTTAATAAAAGCTGTGGTCAGTATCATTTAACATTATAGTGTCTGCTTCTTTATTTAAAGGGGGAAGGGAGGAAAAGGGAAGGTATATTGAGGTAGGGGGGCAGGTAAGTGTCGGGTGGTACAGGTTGGTAAGCGGAGGGACTTGGGCCTTGTTCCCTGGCCACTGAATTTCACCACATCAGCACCAGTACTCTTCAATCAAAGTTCATTAAGGGATAACGCCTTCTGAAAACATTATTGAATCTCCCTGATAATGTTTACTCATGGCCTGGCTAATGAATAAGCAGATTTTTAGTCAAGATATTGAGTTATTTGTTATACGATACCCTACAAATAGAATATATAGCGATGTTAAAATGTAATAAAAATAGAAATTTAACATAAACTTAACATGGACTTAAAGACTCTAAGTTCCAAGGAGACTCTGAAGGAGAATTAGATGTGAGTATCATCAGTGTCTTTAGCAAATGAAATACGGCGTTGTTAAGCTCAGAGAAATGCGCATTTATGATATGTAATAAAATATATCAGGATCAGGTCTGAGCATCACTCACAAGTGATTTATAATAATATACAGGGCTCTTTCCCTCTGCAGTTAAAACTATAGATGCTACTGTAAATCATTGATTCAAAATAAAAATATGTTATTATCACAAATATTCATGAAGTAATACACATACATCACTTGGTTTACAGTGTTCTGGTTTTGAAGGACATGCACTCGGAAGACTTTTGAGATAAAAAGTAGTTAACTAATGTAGCCACCTCCATAGTCTAATTCTAGGTCCCCTAAACAGATTTCATGTAAAATATCCAAGTCTGGTAAAATTCAAAGCAATAGGGAACTGGGGTTTGGGTTTTTTATCTATAGCATATACAATTTTAGCACAACGGGTGGATATGCCCTTTAAAGGGTAACTCCAGCCCTTAAAAAAAACTAAATGTTTTTAGAAGCATTAACCCTCAAAACTCCACTTACATTTTAATCTCACCTTTCTCAGCCGATCGCACGACTAATGACTGTCAACCCGCGATATTGACAGCCAATGAGGAACAAGTGGATGCAAGCACTCATGACCAGCTCACAACAGGAGGGGACAGGTTGGGACTTCCGGCAAGGTAAGGAACTCAGTGTGGAGAAAGGTAAGATTAAAGAGCAATTGGGGTTTTGGGGGGTAATGCATCTGAAAATGTTTAGTTTTTTTTATCTATTGCTAAATCCAATGTCAAAATGATCTTAAAACTAGACAGGTGCTTGTAGATTACGCAGGAGAGGGCGACATCTTCCTCATTAGTGTTAAATCAGAGGCTTGAGGTTGGTTATGTGACCAGCAGACGAATGTCAATTTCTCTTCCCAGTTACAAGTTTAGTTATCAGGAAGATATGTAACGTGTCTCTAACAGTCATTGACCACAATGATTTCTTCATTCCCTTCTTCTGTGTAACATGAATGACACCGGTAACAGAATGGGTTTATGTTTCATGCTCATGCCTTCCGTTACATGTAGTATGTCTAGGCTTTCATACTGTAGAAGGGTTTGACTAAGAAGAAGCACAGGTAATATTAACAGATGTAAAATACACAGAATCTTCATACAATGTGCTTAGATCAGGGCAGCAGATTAAAGTCGGCATCAGGCACAATGTCAGTTCTGGCAGATTTAAGTTGAGCATTTCCAAGATGGTTTCATATTGGAATCCTGGTGACACTTAATCTGCAGTTTTGTATCTCACTTCCTGTGCTCCTCTGTGCTAATTCTGTGATAATATTCACACTAAGCTCCCAGAATATGTTGAAGGATAGGTTCATTCAAAAATGTACATATCCTTAGGGGTGATAAAGGAGCTACTGTATGTCTTATATCCTGTTCTTCAATTAATGTAACAGGTGCCAGGAACGAAGCCTTGAAACACATTACCCGTGAGCTCCTCCTGCAGTTCCTGACTGCTTCCAGGATATGCTACAGTATACTATAGTGCGCATGCACTTTTTGAGTGAACCTATAACAAAACTCTATAATTTGCAGTTTTAGTATTTTCTTCCCTTTCTTTGAGAATCAGCGATTTTGCAGGGTTATTAAGTAGAATTATCTAGTGCATCAAACGTTTTTATATATAACTACAGATCCTGCCTAGACAGATATAAACCATTATTTAATGTATCCTGATTCAAGGAAGGATTTTAAAATATATGATATAGCCAATAACCAACCTATGTTAATACTGGGGATTATCAACCATGGGAGTGGGAACATGTGGATCGAGTAAAATATATTTCTTAATGCAAATAGGTAAAGGCAGCACTCGTACCTAGACTCTCCATGTGGTGAGTCCACCATTCCCCCATTATTAATGAATAATATTATATAATAAGTTTGGCTACTGTAGTTTCTGCAATTACTCCTATAGAGATGTATCATTATTCACATGTATATATATATTTTTTTTTATTGTGCTTTTACAGTTTGTATATTACACTATATGTATACTTAATGATTTGGTGCTTCATGATTGCTTCCATCAACATATATACAAAATGTACATATTGCCTTCCCACTAATCAGTAGTGATTGATTTTAGATGTGCAATATCGTCATTGATGTTTCACTTCCATGTTATTATTTATTCTCATTATTTACTTTATTAATAAATATATATTCCGGGCATGCTGTAGAAACCTGTCATTCCTGGTTATTTAACATTATTCATCCCTAGTTACGTCTCTATTATATCATTGGTCATCACTGTGTAACAGTCATTCAGTACGTAACAGAGTCATTATGGTTCTAGTTCTTACAGGGCTGTAAGAACAAAGTAGATGTTACTAGTTCGGATGGATACAGGTTCATTATCCGATTCTTTTATTTTTTACATTCTGATATATATATATAACAGCGATCTGCCATTTATCTGTTTTTTTGGCAGCTCGCCTAACATGTTTTAACCCCTTAAAGTATTCCATTGATGTGGCATGTTCTGCTTTCTTATTTGTATGTAACATGTATTTATATGTAACTCAGTTTTTTTTTTCTTCTTATTTCTGCCTATCCTTTTTAGTTTAGGTTAAGCTTTTCATTAGATTGTGGTTTCTTTTATACTGTAGTTTGTTTTCTTCTCTTCTTGGTTTTCTCACACTATCCCTTTAATGAGTTTATGCAGTACAATTTTTTACTTCACCGCTAAGGTAGATACACCTGGTGACACTTACCTATAAATGTTCCTATCTGGAAGCTCCACCTAGCCTCTGAGGAAGTAAGACCTCCAGCGAAACACGTCAGGCAGGTGGGCTGTCCTTTCTGTCCGCTGTGTTTGGTCCGTGTGTCTCCAACTTTGTGATATGACTTCAATAAAGTGAATTTGCACCATCTGTATCCTTGTGAGTAGTGGATTCTTACCTTTATGTACTAATATCAAGTTTGCAACAAAAAAATTAATTCTAAAATAATTCTAATGATGAGACAGGAAGCTCTATACTATATATTGTTTCCTACCAATGTGCTCTTTCTGTATGTAACATTAATATCAGAATCTGCTGGCTTCAAGCTGTTTTTGGAATAAAATTGCCCACGTCCAATGACAGCCAGAGGCAGGAAGATGCAGGTGTTATTTGTGAGTTACAAAGTTTCTTCCCGTGGTTATTACTTAAGCTGAGATTTCAGCAAAATACTCAAGCGAGGAAAAGCTGATGTTCCATAGCTATATGCCTGAAGTGTTTCTCTGTGGCTGGCAGTTAGGCAGATTGTAATGTGGGTTTGCTTGCTCTATTACTTGATTTATGCATGTTTTTGTCTCGGAGCCTAGATAGATTCTGTTGCCTTTATCAATGTATACAGATCTGGTGTTTGGAGAGTTGGCGATTCATTTTCTGTCTTTCAGTTTGTACTGTATTGTAATGTGTTTTCAATCTGAAATTCACAAGGATCAGTGTGGAAACTTATTTTTAAAAGAAAACATTTTGTCTACAGTACAGATTATATACACACTTAAACCAAAATAACGATAACAATATAATTAACACAAAACTCTAAACATAAGCTATGCAATGGTCCTAGTTTGGATGTGATTCTATACGATTTCTATACAAAATAGTCCTTTTAAAGAGACGCCATTCGAATATATACTGTATATACGACGTAGATTGCCTTTTGTCCTAGACTGCCATTGCTTTTTTGTACACTGAAAATATAACTTTGCCTCATTCCAATCTATAAATACTGTAAATATATGTAAGCAGCACTTAATCTGATGTGTTTGTGTAGCTGCGTGAATTCAATCCAGTACTTGTAAAACAAGTCTTGTTTTGCTCAAGCTCAGTCCCCTAGCCCCCTACAAGACTATCTGACTCTCTGTCAGGGCAAGCATGCTCAGTCATCCCTATTAGGTAGCATTGGGAGAGGGAATTTTCCACCAGGCAGTTTATGTAACAACTGTCACCATTTCAGCTACAGCAAAACTATACGTAATAAAAGAGTTAATGACAATTAGGCACTTAAATGATAGGTGAAATGTAAGATGTTCCAGACTGGATATCTAAAGAAATAGAGGAAGAATTATAGTTTCCAGTAATGGGCAATTTGAAAAAACAAATTTCCCAGTGTGCATATTCTTTAAATTAACATTTTACCCATTTGTACAATGTTATGTTCTTCATACTATTTCCTATAGTTTCCTATACTGTTTGTATATATTTAATGATGCTGTTAAACCTGAAAATGAATAAAGGGCATGTCCACCCCCAAAACTATAATTTCCCCCACTACTGGGGGGAAACTCTGCTGCTAGTCTGATTCACCTGTCTTCACGCTTCTCACACACTGTCCCTTTCTGTCAATCTCTCCACTGGCTTCCCATTACCAAAGGATCCAATTTAAACTGCTAACCTTATCCTACAAGTCTCTCTCCAATACAGCCCCCTCCTTGCATCTCTAATCTGATAAACAGATACTACCCAAGGTGTAACCTCCGCTCTGCTAATTATCTTCTCCTGTCATCCACTCTTATCACCTCTTCCCATGCCCATATACAGGACATTTCTCGTGCTGCCCCACTGCTCTGGAACTTCCTTCCTCGCTTTATACGCGACTCGTCATCACTTCATTATCTTTAAACGCAACCTCAAAATTCACCTCTTCAGGCAAGGTTACAATCTGGACCTGGACACTTCTACCCCTCTTACTGACCCATCGCAGACCCACTAGTTATACTCCACTGATAACTTAGTTACAGCCACTGCTTCACCTTATGTTTCATCCCGATCTCCTCTAGACTGTAAGCTCTCGAGCTGAGCCCTCCATTCTATTGTACCACAGTAATGCTGTAACTTACCACACTGAATGCTGCTGGACCAGCACTTACATTATTTGCACTTTGTATTACTTGCACTACCCTTGTATGTAACATGTATGTTTTCCTTATGTATATTAACGCAAATATTAAGCACCACAGAGGATGTTGGCACTATATAAATCCACAATAATAATAATAAAAAATAATAATCCAATCTCAATAAAGAATACGTTTGGTTAGATTAACATTCAAAGTGAGCTTTAATAGATAATGTGAAGAGCGTTAAATATTAAAGTGCAAATGCTATTATATATGATATTCAATAATCAACAATTAACAACTTAAAAAAAACACTTCAGGCTCATTTACCCAGACTTGCTGGGAAATATATGGTTAAAGTCGCGCCAACCGGTTCACTACTGGTTAGCGAAACTTTAAATGCATATTAGCGTCGGAAAAAATCACTCACGATTATCACGTTTGCGCTAGTTTTAGCACGGATTTTAACGCCAGCAAATAGCTGGTGTTAAAATCCCGCAGTGGGTAAATCCCTTACCGGGATTTACTCACATTCGCAAACGCGATATTAAATAGTGAAAGGAGCATTTACCGGCACTTACTTTTTTATCTGCAA
Organism: Hymenochirus boettgeri; assembly: GCA_019447015.1. NCBI lineage: Eukaryota > Metazoa > Chordata > Amphibia > Anura > Pipidae > Hymenochirus > Hymenochirus boettgeri. The sequence goes on along the minus strand of CM033470.1, from coordinate 299,850,193 downwards.
GAAATTGTTTCTATATCATCGGCTAGTTGTAACTTTCTTGAGACACTTACACATCAGTGGTTACATCCAGTGGAATGATGTCAACTAATAACTTTGTTACTAACAATCTCGTTAAAACACAAGACTGGTGGTTAGTTCAAACTGAACATCGGTCCTGGGTCTTTGTGGATTGGCAAGGATTTTTCTGGAAATACAGGGGGAAAGTTGTAGAACGTTTTAAAACCTGAAAATGAATAAAGGGCATGTCCCCCCAAAACTATAATTTCCCCCACTACTGGGGGGAAACTCTGTGCTAGTCTGATTCACTGTCTTCACGCTTCTCACACACTGTCCCTTTCTGTCAATCTCTCCACTGGCTTCCCATTACCAAAGGATCCAATTTAAACTGCTAACCTATCCTACAAGTCTCTCTCCAATACAGCCCCCTCCTGCATCTTAATCTGATAAACAGATACTACCCAAGGTGTAACCTCGCTGCTAATTATCTTCTCCTGTCATCCACTCTTATCACCTCTTCCCATGCCCATATACAGGACATTTCTCGTGCTGCCCCACTGCTCTGGAACTTCCTTCTCGCTTATACGCACTCGTCATCACTTCATTATCTTTAAACGCAACCTCAAAATTCACCTCTTCAGGCAAGGTTACAATCTGGACCTGGACACTTCTACCCCTCTTACTGACCATCGCAGACCCACTAGTTATACTCCACTGATAACTTACAGCCACTGCTTCACCTTATGTTTCATCCATCTCCTCTAGACTGTAAGCTCTCGAGCTGAGCCTCCATTCTATTGTACCACAGTAATGCTGTAACTTACCAACAGAATGCTGCTGGACCAGCACTTACATTATTTGCACTTTGTATTACTTGCACTACCCTTGTATGTAACATGTATGTTTTCCTTAGTATATTAACGCAAATATTAAGCACCACAGAGGATGTTGGCACTATATAAATCCACAATAATAATAATAAAAAAAAAAATCCAATCTCAATAAAGAATACGTTTGGTTAGATTAACATTCAAAGTGAGCTTTAATAGATAATGTGAAGAGCGTTAAATATTAAAGTGCAAATGCTATTATATATGATATTCAATAATCAACAATTAAACAACATCAAAAAACACCCCATGTTTCAAACAATCAATCGGGTTTTCCCGACTGCCAGATAAGTATGTCCAGGCTGTGCCCGACCCCGTTACAACTTTCCCCCTGTATTTCCAGAAAAATCCTTGCCAATCCACAAAGACCCAGGACCGATGTTCAGTTTGAACTAACACCAGTCTGTGTTTTAACGAGATTGTTAGTAACAAAGTTATTAGTTGACATCATTACTGGATGTAACCACTGATGTGTAAGTGTCTCAAGAAAGTTACAACTAGCCGATGATATAGAAACAATTTCTTGCAGATAAAAAAGTAAGTGCCGGTAAATGCTCCTTTCACTATTTAATATCGCGTTTGCGAATGTGAGTAAATCCCGGTAAGGGATTTACCCACTGCGGGATTTTAACACCAGCTATTTGCTGGCGTTAAAATCCTGTGCTAAAACTAGCGCAAACGTGATAATCGTGAGTGATTTTTTCCGACGCTAATATGCATTTAAAGTTTCGCTAACCAGTAGTGAACCGGTTGGCGCGACTTTAACTCCATATATTTGCCCAGCAAGTCTGGGTAAATGAGCCTGAAGGTGTTTTTTAATGTTGTTTAATTGTTGATTATTGAATATCATATATAATAGCATTTGCACTTTAGTATTTAGTGCTCTTCACATTATCTATTAAAGCTCACTGAATGTTAATCTAATCAAGCTTATTCTTTATTGAGATCAGATGCAAGTGGGTGTGCCTGTGTTAAAGGGGTTTTTTAGGATCCACCTTGGGTCCCTATTGGAGTTTTATAAACCTGGGGGAAATGCAGGTACTTGCAGGGTCCAGTAAACTGGAGGGGGGGAAATGGGGCAGATAAGGTGGTAAAGGAGGATGGATTTGTAAGGGTCACCAGGGGAAGTAGGGGATGGAAGGATAGGGTCACTTTTTCCCAGCTGGTCGATCCCAACAGATTTGCCGTGTTAGGTGGAGTGAAGGCCTGCTCCATACATGCTACTTCTGAGACATCTTCCTCCACATCTCGGGAAAATCCAGAAGATCCGAAAGCTAAACGAATTTTCGAAGGCTAGTGAATGGCCCCGGGTGACCCGCCAGGGCCCAAAAGCTTTGGGGGGAATGAGCAGGCAACAGAAAATGAGTGTAAAATCCTTGCTGACGAATAGTGCAAGGAGGGGGGGGGTTTACTCATGCCACGGATAGCAATTTTTTGCACCTCCCCTATGTCTATAGCACATATGTAGGTTTTGCTTTTATTTGTCTAGGTTCATGAATTTTTTCCTTGATAACAGAATAGAACTTCATTTCTGTCCACCAGAGAAACCCAGAACTGCTGGTGATTTGCACTGTAAGGGGATACAATGAAATTGAAGAAATTAGAATGTACTGCCAGCCTGGTACTGACTGTAGATTTAGATTCTGGCAGGTGTTAAGTTTCTTTCCCCATCCCAAGACATAGAACAAAGGAATAACACAGTCGATACATTCTGCCATTGTGTCTGTTCAGACAAAACAAGAAAATGTCTTTCCCTTTAATTTTTTTCCTACGAAACACTTTAAATCTAATGTTATTTTAAATTCTCTGCTGGCCATATCTACAGTTCCGTGTACTGTAATGAGTATCCCACAGGGTAAAAAGCCTAAGCATTGCAATTATTTCAAAGACCATCTGCAAAAGAAATGGAAAGTATCCATGATATCAAGAGCCCCATAAGGCAGCTAACTCTAGAATGCCCCTATTACTTATATACTAATATATATAAAACCAGTTTTTGCACTGATAAAAAGTGCCAGCGACTGACAGCATGAAGGGAGATGAGCCATGGCTGCATCACCAGGGGACATGGAGCGGGGTGTAGTGGGCGGGGGAAGGAAATTTTCATATCCTGCCGGTAAATGGTATTGGTTTCCCTTTTTTCCTGCCTGTCCATTCCCCTCAGTCGGGTCCTGTAGCCACACCCCCTCCCTCCCTAAGCGACCCTCCCACCTCAGCGCCAGGCAGAAGCTCCCCATCCCTCCCACCCTCTTGTTTTATATATGCATGTTATATTTCATGTTAATGTATTCGCACTTCCCTGCGAGTGCATCTGCTAGTGATGTATCGGTGTGATGTATACATACGGAATAGTAAAAAAAAAGTAATTCTTTTCAGTTGTATTGTCACAGCTTTAAAGGGGGGGTTCATCAGGTACAGGATGCTGGTAAATGATACGGTGTTGGTGATTTACGCTGCAGGAGGGCAGCAACTTACGGTTTTGCCCGAACTTTACCTGAGACTCCTGTAATCGTGGGGCAATTCATGCCGGCTGCCTATGTAGTGCAGCCGCAGGCATACGGTGTTTGAATTATTGTTATTAATAAGCTGTGGCCTTTCTTCCATATCTTGCCTCTTGACTTACGGTTAATATATCAGGTGAGGAAGCGGAGGCTTCGGCTATATTCTCAGAGCCTTTTTTTTTTTTAGGTCCCTTCGTGCCTACCTGAGCCCTTGGAAAGTGCTGCCATCTTGGAACATGAATAAGTCCGGTAACTCCGCCCTCCGAGTTTCTGGACCTCGTTTTCAACTTCTGTCCAAATATTCTGTGTCATGCATACACCCCCAGGACTTCTACAGTGTCTCCATGTAGACACTAAAAGGAAGTGTAATTTTACCAACATCCAATGATGTTAGCAGATGTTAGCAAATCAAAAAATTCTCTCAGGCACTGTCCATGACAGACAGGAAGTGTAGTTTCTGTATTACACTCAGTTATGTGCTGTTTGTAAAACATGTGACAGTCTTAGCCAATTGAAAATTCTTCAGATTCTCACATTTACACCCCCTCTCCATAGAAAGTAATAGGACAATCCAGTTTCTGTTTGCTAGACAGGAAGTTGTCTGTAAATGATTAATGACTTTGCTTGTCTCTAAACTACCAAGCATTCTTAGAGAAATAGACAGTTTTCCCATTTATTCCACTATTAATATAATAATAACTGTGAGGCTGTAAGGTACCTTCTGTAATAGAAGGCTCTACTTTTACTTTTTATACTCTGTGGGGAGCTTTTAGGACAGATGACTGTTGGTCACACAGCGAGTCTGCAGCCTGCAGTGCATGTGCAGTCTGATAATTGTGGTTCCATAGGGAACTGCATGATCGGCCGTGATTTACTAATTAACCTGTTTGTCTAATACGGGCAACTAAACTCGGTCGCGGCTGGCCGCCCACACCATCAGATGTTTCCAGCCGACTAATCCATGGCACTATCATTGGTTATTGGTGTATGGGCACTTTATCAGATAAAATGGCTGTTCGGTCGATACACGGCAGGATTATTGGCCGAAACAGCCTTCGTACACGTTGTGCATCGCGCACCCGCTCGATTTGTGTACAAACCTTTAGACTTCACGGATTATAACTGCCAGGTAGGTGGTTTTTGGAGGAGGACAAAATGGTAAGGTTTATGACTCTAAACAGGAGATTCACCCAGAGGCAAAAGATCTCTGGGCAAAAGTCCTATACGGGATTTACCAGAGGCTGTGCAATTTTGGGTGAATCTCACCCGCACATAAGTATTTAACGCCAGCTATTAGCTGGCGTTAAATACTTACGCGTAAAGAGACACGCAGCCTCTGGTAAATTACTTTGCAACTGCTGCACAAGTGACTCTTCTGAGCACCTGGGCACACTTTTTGCTAGTATATATATATTAATAAATATATATATATATAATAACCAACAAAAAAGTCCACAGGCACTCGCTTGAAGCTATTGTTTCTTGCCCGGGGTGCTACCAATCTGGAACGATATATAAGTAAGTATGCCGGTGCACTCCTGGTGCTTGATAAACTGTTTATTCAATATACAAACGGCAACGTTTCGGCCCTGTGTCTGGGGCCTTTCTCAAGCCAAACAAGTGCATATGATTCAAAGTGCAAATATATAGAGTAACCACCTCCCTTACATCACATGAGTGAGTGAACCAATCCGTGACGACACGCCTCTCCTGGCCAATTTACAGTCCACACCTTTAATCTGTGGCTTAAGTGAAATAGTGCATAAATATCAATACTTCTTGTTGTATGCAAGTAATACATAAATACAATAAATGCATAGTATCAATGTCGTGTTAAACCTAGGTGCAATCTCAAGTGCCACGTGTCTCAGATAATTATATGGGGTAAAAAATTCTATGTTCGCTAAAATTTACTGGGCAATATATAACAAAAACTAAAATAGATAATGACTTGTGTTAATAATTTGTACAATTTTCTCAATTCACTAAAGCATATAAACATATCTCTATCTGTCCATTAGAAAGCATCGTATGTGGCATATTTTCATTTAGGCCATGAGGCTGATAGTATTAAGGGACCAGATCCATTTAGCTTCTAATTGTAATAGTAATTGGGATCTGTTCCCCCCTCTTTTGGGTTTAGGAATATGGTCTATGCCAGTGAACTTAAAATCTTTAATGTTGTGGCCCACCTCTAAAAAATGTTTGGCCACCGGTTTAGATGTATGGCCATCTCTGAATGCTGTTTTGATGGCCGCCGATGGCCATCTATCCGCAACCTGAGTGCTAGATCTGTCTTGCCCACATATATTAAATTACAGGGACAAATGATTTATACACCACGTGAGTGGTAGTGCATGTTATTCTGTGTCTGATGTTGAGAATCTGCTTGCTCTGTGGATTCACAAAATATTTACCAGCTGACATGAATTTACATGAGGTACATTTAGTACATTTAAAACATCCTTTGGTGACATGGTGTTTTGGAGTAGCCAATTGCTCTCCTCCGTTTTTTCTTCAAACACAGTCTTAACCAGGTAGTCTCTTAGATTCCTTCCCCTTCTATATCCAATCAGGGGTTTGCTTGCAACACATTCTTAACACTTTGTCTGATGTTAAAATATTCCAATTGTCTAAAATACTCGCCTGATCAGATCCCATAGCTGAGTGTTTGAAACTTCCCACCAGAGTATTACTCTTATTACATGGGTCCTCCTATCTTGTGTTTTCCTCATATTTTACTTGGCTCTCTGTAGTGCTCGGAGAGTATATTTTTTGGATAGCCACGATTGGCGAATTTTTCCCACATTTCTTTAATTTGGATTTCCAAAATTCAGTTTTAGAGTTATATCTAAAAACTCTTAAAAATTGTGAGACTGGTAAAGAGTTCTTAAAATGCAATGGGGTCACTTGTGTAGTAGGAGAGTATTTCTATCCGTTTCCTTATGAAATAACGAGTAGTGTAATCTGTTGCCATCTTTTTTGATTTTTTTGTTGAGATGGCAGGGTCTCGCCAATCCCTGGAGGACATGTACCATAACCTGAATGATCTAAATTCGCCAATTAGATTTACGAAAACTGTAAGTATGACAAAATTGAATTCCTAGATTTATGTATCAAAAAGATGGCACATACACTACTCGTTATTTCATAAGGAAACGGATAGAATACTCTCCTTCACTACACAAGTGACCACCCATTGCATTTTAGAACTCTTTACCAGTCTCACAATTTTTAAAGTTTTTAGATATAACTCTAAACCTGAATTTTTGGAAATCCAATTAAAGAAATGTGGAAAAATTCGCCATTCGTGGCTATCCAAAAAATATACTCTTCCGAGCACTACAGAGAGCCAAAGTAAAATATGAGGAACACACAAGATGGGACCCCATGTAATAAGAGTAATACTCTGGTGGAAGTTTCAACACTCCAGCTATGGGATCCTGGATCAGGACGAGTATTTTAGACAATTGGAATATTTTAACATCAGACAAAGTGCTTAAGAATGTGTTGCCAAGCAAACCCCTGATTGGATATAGAAGGGGAGGAATCTAAGAGACTACCTGGTTAACTGTGTTTGAAGAAAAACCGGAGGAGAGCAATTGGCTACTCCAAACCAATGTCACCAAAGGATGTTTTAAATGTACTAAATGTACCTCATTAAATTCATGTCAGCTGGTAAATATTTTGTGTAATCAAGAGCAAGCAGATTCTCAACATCAGACACAGAATAACATGCACTACCACTCACGTGTGTATATAATCATTTGTCCCTGTAATTTTAATATATGTGGGCAAGACAGATCTCACCTCAGGTTGCGATAGATGGCCATCGGTCGGCCATCAAAACAGCATTCAGAGATGGCCATACATCTAAACCGGTGGCCAAACATTTTTTAGAGGTGGGCCACAACATAAAGATTTTAAGTTCACTGGCATAGACCATATTCCTAAACCCAAAGAGGGGGGAACAGATCCCAATTACTATTACAATTAGAAGCTAAATGGATCTGGTCCCTTAATACTATTCAGCCTCATGGCCTAAATGAAAATGCCACTACGATGCTTTTTAATGCAGATGAGATTGATTATTATATGCTTTTAGTGAATTGAGACAATTGTACAAATTATTAACACAAGTCATTATCTATTATTCTAGTTTTTTGTTATATATGCCCAGTAAATTTTAGCGAACATAAATTTTTTACCCACTATATTTTATCTGAGACACGGGCACTTTAACTTGAGATTGCACCTAGGTTTAACACGACATTGATACTATGCTATTTATTGTATTTATTGTATTACTTGACACTAGAGTATTGATATTTATGCACTATTTCACTTTAAGCCACATTAAAGGTGTGACTGTAAATTGGCCAGGAGAGGCGTGTCGCTCACGGATTGTGTTCACTCACTCATGTGATGTAAGGGAGGGGGTTTACTCTTATATTTGCACTTTGAATCATATCACTATTGTTTGGCTTGAGAAAGGCCCCAGACACAGGGCCGAAACGTTGCCGTTTGTATATTGAATAAACAGTTTATCAAGACCCAGGAGTGCACCGTGCATACTTACTTATATATATATATATATATATACCACTACTTTAAATCACGTTTGAGACGGCATCATACTGTATTTTGGGGATGCTTTTGTTCAATCATGGGCATGGGCATGTCCACCCCAAAATTATCATTTAACCCATTACTGGCCCCCCTTACATCCCAGATCCAAATGGTTGCCCTGCAATGCCCCTCCAAAGTCCAGAAAACTATCCACCGAGCCTAGCAAGGGGGAAATTGTTTCCGTCTCTGAGGCTTCCTTTGAGAGGTTTGTGGCATGCTCTGAGCAGCCCTCCCCCCTCCCTCTCCCCCGTTTTGGTCTCCCTCCCCCTACCATTAAACCCTTTTGATATGTGGTAGGGCTTGCTCCCCCAGCCCCAACCACATTAATTTTATTTGCAGAAACCCCCCCCGATCTCTACTTACACTCTCTCCTCCGCGTTATGAACTGCCGGCAGCCACGACAGATGTGGCTGCCGGTCCCGCCCCCCTGCTTGCAATTCCATGCAAGCAGAGGGCCGGCAGTGTGGCGAGGATAGAGGGAAGTAAGTAACTATCGGGGAGTTCCTGCACATAACATTAATGCGGTTGGGGCAGGGGGAGCAAGCCCTACCACATATCAAAAGTTTTTTTAAAGGGTGGACATGCCTTTTAAGCATCTACTAGGAAGTTTAGAATAACTTCTCCTTTTAACATAACAATAACCTACAGGAGAATCAGTATTTTAAAATAGTCCAGACATTAATAGATTTAAAATCTGTGTGGTGCCCTAGAGAGAGCTTTTAATGGGAGATACCAATGAAATTCAAATTATTTGGATGAGGAATGGGCAAAGATTGCCATGTCTAGTAGACATTTGCTTTTGGGGTTAAACTTGCTTTGTTCTCATATCCATATTTCATTTTCTATTTTGCTAGTTTAATTGTTTTCTTTGCACTCCTTATTAAAGCTTTTATACTCCCTGTAAGCCTGTTCGGTTCCCTCCGATTTCAAAATTTTTAAAAGCCCTTTTCTTTTTTCCATTTCCCCTTTTAACCGTAAACAATTTTTTTAAATTGCCCATTACTGGAAACTATATTTTCTCAACTATCACTGTACCATATTTTTGTTGATCTGTCCACTATTTCTTTACATATCCAGGCTGAAACATGTTACATTTCAGCTGTCAATCAAGTGCCTTAATATCATAACTCTTAAGTTATATTAGTTTTTGCTGGAATGGTGCCAGTTGGTATGTGAAATGCACAGTGGGAATTACCTTTCCAATGCTCTCCAATGCTGCTTCATAGTTTGTTTACTGAGCATGCTTGCCCTCACAGAGTCAGATAGTTCTGGTAGGGGGCTGGGGGACTGAGCTTGAGGAAAACAAGCAGGAGTGTAACTAGAAATCAGTGGTCCCCACAGCAAAAATTTGGACGGGGCCCCCCCACGCCACCCACCACATGTCCCTCCTCCCCATAAAACTACTTGAAGTTTGTTTTGTGGCTTGCCCTCCATTCTGTCTGTGATTCCAGCAAATAGGAAGATAAATAGTTTTTGCTGAATGGTGACAGTTGGTATGTGAACTGCATAGTGGGAAATTCCCTCTCCCAATGCTGCCTCATATGGATTACTGAGCATGCTTGCCCTCACAGAGAGTCAGATAGTCTGGCAGGGGCTGGGAGACTTAGGGGCTGAGCTTGAGCAAAACAAGTAGTGCTACTTACATGTATTCATTTATAGATTGAAATTAGGAAATTAATTTTTTCAGTGTACAATTCCTTTGAGCCAGGCAGGAGAGGACATCATTTTTTTACACTTGTTCCCTAACATTTGTAAAAATGTTAGAATGTAATAGTTTTATACCCTTTTAAAAGTGGTCCACCTCTGCTCAATATTAAGATGTCCGAAACTACATAGTTTTGTTCCGTTTTCGGATTCCCGGATCTCGGAAAATCCAGAAGATCCAAAAGCTAAACGAATTTTCGAAGATTTTCAAATGTACGGATGTCTTCGATATTTCCGAAAATATCTTTGAACGTTTGAAAATCCTCGAAATACGATCAGGGACAACTTTCGAGTTTCTAGTCATATTTTCCCAAGATTTTTGAACGTTCAAGGTTATTTTAGAAAATTATTGAAAATAGCCTTGAACGTTCGATCTTCAAAAATCCGGCCGGAATATCGAAAGTGATCTCCAACCGTATTTCGAGGATTTTCGAACGTTTGAAGATATTTTCAAAAATAGCTTCGTACATTCGAAAATCTGCGAAAATTTTTCCAAAGTCCCGAAATCCGGACGATCCATCCGGATTCAGACAGATCCTTCGGATTTCGGAACAGAGGGGTTCCGTGTTGGATCCGGGTTTGTTCGAACACGGATCCCATTTCTACTCAATATCTTTACCTAGGAACAAATCCCTCCAGTCTATAAGCAGGAGATTTGCCTCCCTAGCGTAGCCCGTGGCCGTGTGTCATTTCTGAAAACACTACCCTTATGGTCCTTACTTTTAGCTTGGCCCCTAACTCTCGGAAATCATTTTTAAAGACCTCACCTCCACCTCTAACTTTTCATTGGCACCAACATGAACCAAGACTGCCGGGTCACTCCCAGCCCCACCCATAATCTGTCTACATGATCCGCCACATGCTAAACCCTAGCACCAAGCAGGCAACACACTGTTCGGCATGTAGGGTCTTGGTGGCAGATTGCTCTATCTACCCTTGTAATAATGGAGTCCCCTACCACTACCACACCCCTGCCGATTCTTCCTAGTCCCCAGTTCTTCCTTCCTTGTATTAGAGATGGACGTCCCCTGGTGTGCTCAAGGGAAAGGCCTGCTCCATACATGCTACTTTCGAGACACTTCTCCACATCTCTGGAAAATCCAAAAGATCCGAAAGCTAACGAATTTTCGAAGATTTTCAAATGTACGGATGTCTTCGATAATTTCCGAAATATCTTTGAACGTTTGAAAATCCTCGAAAATACGATCAGGGACACTTTCGAGTTTCTAGTCATATTTTCCAAGATTTTTGAACGTTCAGGTTATTTTAGAAAATTTTGAAATAGCCTGAACGTTCGATCTTTCAAAAATCCGGCCGGAATATCGAAAGTGATCTCCAACCGTATTTCGAGGATTTTCGAACGTTTGAAGATATTTCAAAAATAGCTTCGTACATTCGAAAATCTGCGAAAATTTTTTCCAAAGTCCCGAAATCCGGACGATCCATCCGGATTCAGACAGATCCTTCGGATTTCGGAACAGAGGGGTTCCGTGTTGGATCCGGGTTTGTTCGAACACGGATCCCATTTCTACTCAATATCTTTACCTAGGAACAATCCCTCCAGTCTATAAGCAGGAGGAGTTGCCTCCCTAGCGTAGCCGTGGCCGTGGTCATTTCTGAAAACACTACCCTATGGTCCTTACTTTTAGCTTGGCCCCTAACTCTCGAAATCATTTTTAAAGACCTCACCTCCACCTCTACTTTGTCATTGGCACCAACATGAACCAAGACTGCCGGGTCACTCCCAGCCCCACCCATAATCTGTCTACATGATCCGCCACATGCTAACCCTAGCACCAAGGCAACCACACTGTTCGGCATGTAGGGTCTTGGTGCAGATTGCTCTATCTACCCTTGTAATAATGGAGTCCCCTACCACTACCCATGCCGTCGATTCTCCTAGTCCCCAGTTCTCTGCCTTGTATTAGAGATGACGTCCCCTGGGTGCTCAAGGGAAAGGCCTCTCCATACATGCTACTTCTGAGACATCTTCCTCACACTCGGAAAATCCAGAAGATCCGTGATTGTCACAGCTTTAAAGGGGGGTTCATCAGGTACAGGATGCTGGTAAATGATACGGTGTTGGTGAGTTACGCTGCAGGGAGGGCAGCAACTTACGGTTTTGCCCGAACTTTAGCCTGAGACTCCTGTAATCGTGGGGCAATTCATGCCGGCTGCCTATGTAGTGCAGCCGCAGGCATACGGTGTTTGAATTATTGTTATTAATAAAGCTGTGGCCTTTTATCTTCCATATCTGCCTCTTGACTTACGGTAATATATCAGGTGAGGAAGCGGAGGCTTCGGCTATATTCTCAGAGCCTTTTTTTTTTTAGGTCCCTTCAGTGCCTACCTGAGCCCTTGGAAAGTGCTGCCATCTTGGAACATGAATGAAGTCCGGTAAGCTCCGCCCTCCGAGTTTCTGGACCTCGTTTTCAACTCTGTCCAAATATTCTGTGTCATGACATACACCCCCAGGACTTCTACAGTGTCTCCATGTAGACACTAAAAGAAGTGTAATTTTACCAACATCCAATGATGTTAGCAGATGTTAGCAAATCAAAAAATTCTCTCAGGCACTGTCCATGACAAGACAGGAAGTGTAAGTTTCTGTATTACACTCAGTTATGTGCTGTTTGTAAAACATGTGACAGTCTTAGCCAATTAGAAAATTCTTCAGTTCTCACATTTACACCCCTCTCATAGAAAGTAATAGGACAATCCAGTTTCTGTTTGCTAGACAGGAAGTGGTGTCTGTAAATGATTAAATGACTTTGCTTGTCTCTAAACTACCAAGCATTCTTAGAGAAATAGACAGTTTTCCCATTTATTCCACTATTAAATAATAATAACTGTGAGGCTGTAAGGTACCTTCTGTAATAAGAAGGCTCTACTTTTACTTTTTATACTCTGTGGGGAGCTTTTAGGACAGATGACTGTTGGTCACAGCAGAGTCTGCAGCCTGCAGTGCATGTGACAGTCTGATAATGTGGTTCCATGGGAACTGCATGATCGGCCGTGATTTACTAATTAACCTGTTTGTCTAATACGGGCAACTAAACTCGGTCGCGGCTGGCCGCCCCCACACCATCAGATGTTTCCAGCCGACAATCCATGGCACTATCACTTGGTTTTTGGTGTATGGGCACTTTATCAGATAAAATGGCTGTTCGTGTCGATACACGGCAGGATTATTGGCCGAAACAGCCGTTCGTACACGTTGTGCATCGGCACCCGATCGCAATTGTGTACAAACCTTTAGACTTCACGGATTATAAACTGCCAGGTAGGTGGTTTTTGGAAGTGAGGACAAATGGTAAGGTTTATGACTCTAACAGGGAGATTCACCCAGAGGCAAAAGATCTCTGGGCAAAAGTCCTATACGGGATTTACCAGAGGCTGTGCAATTTTGGGTGAATCTCACCCGCACATAAGTATTTAACGCCAGCTATTAGCTGGCGTTAAATACTTACGCGTAAAGAGACACGCAGCCTCTGGTAAATTACTTTGCAACTGCTGCACAAGTGACTCTTCTGAGCACCAATGGGCACACTTTTGCTAGTATATATATATATATATATATATATATATATATAAACAACAAAAAAGTCACAGGCACTCGCTTGAAGCTATTGTTTCTTGCCCGGGTGCTACCAATCTGGAACGATATAAGTAAGTATGCACGGTGCACTCCTGGGTCTTGATAAACTGTTTATTCAATATACAAACGGCAACGTTTCGGCCCTGTGTCTGGGCCTTTCTCAAGCCAAACAATAGTGCATATGATTCAAGTGCAAAATATAGAGTAAACCACCTCCCTTACATCACATGAGTGAGTGAACCAATCCGTGAGCGACACGCCTCTCCTGGCCAATTTACAGTCACACCTTAATCTGTGGCTTAAAGTGAAATAGTGCAATAAATATCAATACTTTCTGTTTAGTGCAAGTAATACAATAAATACAATAAATGCATAGTATCAATGTCGTGTTAAACCTAGGTGCAATCTCAAGTGCCACGTGTCTCAGATAAAATATAGTGGGTAAAAAATTCTATGTTCGCTAAAATTTACTGGGCATATAATAAACAAAAACTAGAATAATAGATAATGACTTGTGTTAATAATTTGTACAATTGTCTCAATTCACTAAAGCATATAATACATATCTCTATCTGTCCATTAGAAAGCATCGTAGTGGCATATTTTCATTTAGGCCATGAGGCTGATAGTATTTAAGGGACCAGATCCATTTAGCTTCTAATTGTAATAGTAATTGGGATCTGTTCCCCCCTCTTTGGGTTTAGGAATATGGTCTATGCCAGTGAACTTAAAATCTTTAATGTTGTGGCCCACCTCTAAAAAATGTTTGGCCACCGGTTTAGATGTATGGCCACTCTGAATGCTGTTTTGATGGCCGACCGATGGCCATCTATCCGCAACCTGAGTGCTAGATCTGTCTTGCCCACATATATTAAATTACAGGGACAAATGATTATATACACCACGTGAGTGGTAGTGCATGTTTATTCTGTGTCTGATGTTGAGAATCTGCTTGCTCTGTGGATTCAAAAATATTTACCAGCTGACATGAATTTACATGAGGTACATTTAGTACATTTAAATCCTTTGGTGACATTGGGTTTGGAGTAGCCAATTGCTCCCTCCGGTTTTTCTTCAACACAGTCTTAACCAGGTAGTCTCTAGATTCCTTCCCCTTCTATATCCAATCAGGGTTTGCTTGGCAACACATTCTTAAGCACTTTGTCTGATGTTAAAATATTCCAATTGTCTAAAATACTCGTCCTGATCCAGGATCCCATAGCTGAGTGTTTGAAACTTCCCACCAGAGTATTACTCTTATTACATGGGGTCCTCCTATCTGTGTTTCCTCATATTTTACTTTGGCTCTCTGTAGTGCTCGGAAGAGTATATTTTTTGGATAGCCACGATTGGCGAATTTTTCCCACATTTCTTTAATTTGGATTTCCAAAAATTCAGGTTTAGAGTTATATCTAAAAACTCTTAAAAATTGTGAGACTGGTAAAGAGTTCTTAAAATGCAATGGGTGGTCACTTGTGTAGTGAAGGAGAGTATTTCTATCCGTTTCCTTATGAAATACGAGTAGTTTAATCTTGTGCCATCTTTTTTGATTTTTTTTTGAGATGGCAGGGGTCTCGCCAATCCCTGGAGGACATGTACCATAACTGAATGATCTAAATTCGCCAATTAGATTTACGAAAACTGTAAGTAATGACAAAATTGAATTCCTAGATTTATGTATCAAAAAAGATGGCACAAGATTACACTACTCGTTATTTCATAAGGAAACGGATAGAAATACTCTCCTTCACTACACAAGTGACCACCCATTGCATTTAAGAACTCTTACCAGTCTCACAATTTTTAAGAGTTTTTAGATATAACTCTAAACCTGAATTTTTGGAAATCCAAATTAAAGAAATGTGGGAAAAATTCGCCAATCGTGGCTATCCAAAAAATATACTCTTCCGAGCACTACAGAGAGCCAAAGTAAATATGAGGAAACACAAGATAGGAGGACCCCATGTAATAAGAGTAATACTCGGTGGGAAGTTTCAAACACTCAGCTATGGGATCCTGGATCAGGACGAGTATTTTAGACAATTGGAAATTTTAACATCAGAAAAGTGCTTAAGAATGTGTTGCCAAGCAAACCCCTGATTGGATATAGAAGGGGAAGGAATCTAAGAGACTACCTGGTTAAGACTGTGTTTGAAGAAAAACCGGAGGGAGCAATTGGCTACTCCAAACCAATGTCACCAAGGATGTTTTAAATGTACTAAATGTACCTCATGTAAATCATGTCAGCTGGTAAATATTTTGTGAATCCACAGAGCAAGCAGATTCTCAACATCAGACACAGAATAACATGCACTACCACTCACGTGGTGTATATAATCATTTGTCCCTGTAATTTAATATATGTGGGCAAGACAGATCTAGCACTCAGGTTGCGGATAGATGGCCATCGGTCGGCCATCAAAACAGCATTCAGAGATGGCCATACATCTAAACCGGTGGCCAAACATTTTTTAGAGGTGGGCCACAACATTAAAGATTTTAAGTTCACTGGCATAGACCATATTCCTAAACCCAAGAGGGGGGAACAGATCCCAATTACTATTACAATTAGAAGCTAAATGGATCTGGTCCTTAATACTATTCAGCCTCATGGCCTAATGAAAATATGCCACTACGATGCTTTTTAATGGACAGATAGAGATATGTATTATATGCTTTTAGTGAATTGAGACAATTGTACAAATTATTAACACAAGTCATTATCTATTATTCTAGTTTTTGTTATTATATGCCCAGTAAATTTTAGCGAACATAGAATTTTTTACCCACTATATTTTATCTGAGACACGTGGCACTTTATAACTTGAGATTGCACCTAGGTTTAACACGACATTGAACTATGCTATTATTGTATTATTTGTATTACTTGCACTAAACAGAAGTATTGATATTATTGCACTATTTCACTTTAAGCCACAGATTAAAGGTGTGACTGTAAATTGGCCAGGAGAGGCGTGTCGCTCACGGATTGGTTCACTCACTCATGTGATGTAAGGGAGGTGGTTTACTCATATATTTGCACTTTGAATCATATGCACTATTGTTTGGCTTGAGAAAGCCCCAGACACCAGGGCCGAAACGTTGCCGTTTGTATATTGAATAAACAGTTTATCAAGACCCAGGAGTGCACCGTGCATACTTACTTATATTATATATATATATATACCACTACTTTAAATCACGTTTGAGACGGCATCATACTGTATTTTGGGGATGCTTTGTTTCAATTATGGGCATGGGCATGTCACCCCAAAATTATCATTTAACCCATTACTGGCCCCCCTTACATCCCAGATCCAAATGGTTGCCCTGCAATGCCCCTCCAAAGTCCAGAAAACTATCCACCAGGAGCCTAGCAGAGGGGGAAATTGTTTCCGTCTCTGGGCTTCCTTTGAGAGGTTTGTGGCATGCTCTGAGCAGCCCTCCCCCCTCCCTCTCCTCCCGTTTTGGTCTCCCTCCCCCTAATTAAACCCTTTTGATATGTGGTGGCTTGCTCCCCAGCCCAACCACATTAATTTTATTTGCAGAAACTCCCCCGATCTCTACTTACACTCTCTCCTGGCGTTATGAACTGCCGGCAGCCACGACAGATGTGGCTGCCGGTCCCGCCCCCCTGCTTGCAATTCCATGCAGCAGAGGGCGGGCAGTGTGGGGAGGATAGAGGGAAGGTAAGTAACTATCAGCGGGGAGTTCCTGCACATAACATTAATGCGGTTGGGGCAGGGGGAGCAAGCCCTACCACATATCAAAAGTTTTTTTAAAGGGTGGACATGCCTTTTAAGCATCTACTAGGAAGTTTAGAATAAACTTCTCCTTTTAACATAACAATAACCTACAGGAATCAGTATTTTAAAATAGTCCAGACATTAATATGATTTAAAATCTGTGGTGTGACCTAGAGAGAGCTTTTAATGGGAGATACCAATGAAATTCATATATTTGGATGGAGGAATGGGCAAAGATTGCCATGTCTAGACATTTGCATTTTGGGGTTAAACTTGCTTTGTTCTCATATCCATATTTCATTTTCTATTTTAGCTAGTTTAATTGTTTTCTTGCACTCCTTATTAAAGCTTTTATACTCCCTGTAAGCCTGTTCGGTTCCCTCCGATTTCAAAATTTTTAAAAGCCCTTTCTTTTTTTCCATTTCCCCTTTTACCGTAACAATTTTTTTAAATTGCCCATTACTGAAACTATAATTTTTCTCAACTATCACTGTACCATATTTTGTTGATCTGTCCACTATTTCTTTACATATCCAGGCTGAAACATGTTACATTTCAGCTGTCAATCAAGTGCCTTAATATCATAAACTCTTAAGTTATATATAGTTTTTGCTGGAATGGTGCCAGTTGGTATGTGAATGCACAGTGGGAAATTACCTTTCCAATGCTCTCCAATGCTGCTTCATAGTGTTTACTGAGCATGCTTGCCCTCACAGAGTCAGATAGTCTGGTAGGGGCTGGGGGACTGAGCTTGAGGAAAACAAGCAGGAGTGTAACTAGAAATCAGGGTCCCCACAGCAAAAATTTGGACGGGGCCCCACGCCACCCAACCACATGTCCCTCCTCCCCATAAAACTACTTGAAGTTTGTTTTGTGGCTTTGCCCTCCATTCTGTCTGTGATTCCAGCAAATAGAGATAGATATATTAGTTTTTGCTGGAATGGTGACAGTTGGTATGTGAACTGCATAGTGGGAAATTCCTCTCCCAATGCTGCCTCATATGGATTACTGAGCATGCTTGCCCTCACAGAGAGTCAGATAGTCTGGCAGGGGGCTGGGAGACTTAGGGGCTGAGCTTGAGCAAAACAAGTAAGTGCTACTTACATGTATTCATTTATAGATTGAAATTAGGAAAATTAATTTTTTCAGTGTACAATTCCTTTGAGCCAGGCAGGAGAGGACATCATTTTTTTACACTTGTTCCCTAACATTTGTAAAAATGTTAGAAATGTAATAGTTTTATACCCCTTTAAAAGTGGTCCACCTCTGCTCAATATTAGAGATGTCCGAAACTACATAGTTTTGTTCCGTTTTCGGATTCCCGGATCTCGGGAAAATCCAGAAGATCCAAAAGCTAAACGAATTTTCGAAGATTTTCAAATGTACGGATGTCTTCGATAATTTCCGAAAATATCTTTGAACGTTGAAAATCCTCGAAATACGATCAGGGACAACTTTCGAGTTTCTAGTCATATTTTCCAAGATTTTGAACGTTCAAGGTTATTTTAGAAAATTATTGAAAATAGCCTTGAACGTTCGATCTTCAAAAATCCGGCCGGAATATCGAAAGTGATCTCCAACCGTATTTCGAGGATTTTCGAACGTTTGAAGATATTTTCAAAAATAGCTTCGTACTTCGAAAATCTGCGAAAAATTTTTCCAAAGTCCCGAAATCCGGACGATCCATCCGGATTCAGACAGATCCTTCGGATTTCGGAACAGAGGGGTTCCGTGTTGGATCCGGGTTTGTTCGAACACGGATCCCATTTCTACTCAATATCTTTACCTAGGAACAAATCCCTCCAGTCTATAAGCAGGAGGAGTTGCCTCCCTAGCGTAGCCCGTGGCCGTGGTCATTTCTGAAAACACTACCCTTATGGTCCTTACTTTTAGCTTGGCCCCTAACTCTCGGAAATCATTTTTAAAGACCTCACCTCCACCTCTAACTTTGTCATTGGCACCAACATGAACCAAGACTGCCGGGTCACTCCCAGCCCCACCAATAATCTGTCTACATGATCCCACATGCTAAACCCTAGCACCAAGCAGGCAACACACTGTTCGGCATGTGGGTCTTGTGGAGATTGCTCTATCTACCCTTGTAATAATGGAGTCCCCTACCACTACCACCTGCCGATTCTTCCTAGTCCCCAGTTCTTCCTGCCTTGTATTAGAGATGGACGTCCCCTGGTGTGCTCAAGGAAAGGCCTGCTCCATACATGCTACTTCTGAGACATCTTCCTCCACATCTCGGGAAAATCCAGAAGATCCGAAAGCTAACGAATTTTCGAAGATTTTCAAATGTACGGATGTCTTCGATAATTTCCGAAATATCTTTGAACGTTTGAAAATCCTCGAAATACGATCAGGGACAACTTTCGAGTTTCTAGTCTATTTTCAAGATTTTTGAACGTTCAAGGTTATTAGAAAATTATTGAAAATAGCCTTGAACGTTCGATCTTCAAAAATCCGGCCCGGAATATCGAAAGTGATCTCCAACCGTATTTCGAGGATTTTCGAACGTTTGAAGATATTTTCAAAAATAGCTTCGTACATTCGAAAATCTGCGAAAATTTTTTCAAAGTCCCGAAATCCGGACGATCCATCCGGATTCAGACAGATCCTTGGATTTCGGAACAGAGGGGTTCCGTGTTGGATCCGGGTTTGTTCGAACACGGATCCCATTTCTACTCAATATCTTTACCTAGGAACAAATCCCTCCAGTCTATAAGCAGGAGGAGTTGCCTCCCTAGCGTAGCCCGTGGCCGTGGTCATTTCTGAAAACACTACCCTTATGTCCTTACTTTTAGCTTGGCCCCTAACTCTCGGAAATCATTTTTAAAGACCTCACCTCCACCTCTAACTTTGTCATTGGCACCAACATGAACCAAGACTGCCGGGTCACTCCCAGCCCCACCCAATAATCTGTCTACATGATCCGCCACATGCAACCCTAGCACCAAGCAGCAACACACTGTTCGGCATGTAGGGTCTTGGTGGCAGATTGCTCTATCTATCTACCCTTGTAATAATGGAGTCCCCTACCACTACCACCTGCCGATTCTTCCTAGTCCCCAGTTCTTCCTGCCTTGTATTAGAGATGGACGTCCCCTGGGTGCTCAAGGGAAAGGCCTGCTCATACATGCTACTTCTGAGACATCTTCCTCACATCTCGGGAAAATCCAGAAGATCCGAAAGCTAAACGAATTTTCGAAGATTTTCAAATGTACGGATGTCTTCGATAATTTCCGAAAATATCTTTGAACGTTTGAAAATCCTCGAAAATACGATCAGGGACAACTTTCGAGTTCTAGTCATATTTTCCAAGATTTTTGAACGTTCAAGGTTATTTTAGAAAATTATTGAAAATAGCCTTGAACGTTCGATCTTCAAAAATCCGGCCGGAATATCGAAAGTGATCTCCAACCGTATTTCGAGGATTTTCGAACGTTTGAAGATATTTTCAAAAATAGCTTCGTACATTCGAAAATCTGCGAAAATTTTTTCAAAGTCCCGAAATCCGGACGATCCATCCGGATTCAGACGATCCTTCGGATTTCGGAACAGAGGGGTTCCGTGTTGGATCCGGGTTTGTTCGAACACCGGATCCCATTTCTACTCAATATCTTTCCTAGGAACAAATCCCTCCAGTCTATAAGCAGGAGGAGTTCCTCCCTAGCGTAGCCCGTGGCCGTGGTCATTTCTGAAAACAACTACCTTATGGTCCTTACTTTTAGCTTGGCCCCTAACTCTCGGAAATCATTTTAAAGACTCACCTCCACCTCTAACTTTGTCATTGGCACCAACATGAACCAAGACTGCCGGGTCACTCCAGCCCACCACAATAATCTGTCTACATGATCCGCCACATGCTAAACCCTAGCACCAAGAGGCAACACACTGTTCGGCATGTAGGGTCTTGGTGGCAGATTGCTCATCTACCCTTGTAATAATGGAGTCCCCTACCACTACCACCTGCCGATTCTTCTAGTCCCCAGTTCTTCTGCCTTGTATTAGAGATGGACGTCCCCTGGGTGCTCAAGGGAAGGCCTGCTCCATACATGCTACTTCTGAGACATCTTCCTCCACATCTTCACCTAACACGGCAATCTGTTGGGATCGACCAGCTGGGAAAAGTGACCCTATCCTTCCATCCCCTACTCCCTGGTGACCCTTACAAATCCATCTCCTTTACCACCTTATCTGCCCCATTTCCACCCTCCAGTTTACTGGACCCTGCAAGTACCTGCATTTCCCAGGTTTTAAAACTCCAATAGGGACCCAAGGTGGATCCTAAAAAAGACCCTTAACACAGGCACACCCACTTGCATCTGATCTCAATAAAGAATAAGCTTGATTAGATAACATTCAGTGAGCTTTAATAGATAATGTGAAGAGCACTAAATACTAAAGTGCAAATGCTATTATATGATATTCAATAATCAACAATTAAACAACATCAAAAAACACCTTCAGGCTCATTTACCCAGACTTGCTGGGCAAATATATGGAGTTAAAGTCGCGCCAACCGGTTCACTACTGGTTAGCGAAACTTTAAATGCATATTAGCGTCGGAAAAAAATCACTCACGATTATACGTTTGCGCTAGTTTTGAGCACAGGATTTTAACGCCAGCAAATAGCTGGTGTTAAAATCCCGCAGTGGGTAAATCCCTTACGGGATTTACTCACATTCGCAAACGCGATTATAATAGTGAAAGGAGCATTTACGGCACTTACTTTTTTATCTGCAAGAAATTGTTTCTATATCATCGGCTAGTTGGAACTTTCTTGAGACATACACATCAGTGGTTACATCCAGTGGAATGATGTCAACTAATAACTTTGTTACTAACAATCTCGGAAAACACAAGACTGGTGGTTAGTTCAAACTGAACATCGGTCCTGGGTCTTTGTGGATTGGCAAGGATTTTTCTGGAAATACAGGGGGAAAGTTGTAACGGGGTCGGGACAGCCTGGACATACTTATCTGGCAGTCGGGGACACCCTTGATTGTTTGAAACATGGGGTGTTTTTTGATGTGTTTAATTGTTGATTATTGAATATCATATATAATAGCATTTGCACTTTAGTATTTAGTGCTCTTCACATTATCTATTAAAGCTCACTGAATGTTAATCTAATCAAGCTTATTCTTTATTGAGATCAGATGCAAGTGGGTGTGCCTGTGTTAAAGGGGTCTTTTTTAGGATCCACCTTGGGTCCCTATTGGAGTTTTATAAACCTGGGGGAAATGCAGGTACTTGCAGGGTCCAGTAAACTGGAGGGTGGAAATGGGGCAGATAAGGTGGTAAAGGAGGATGGATTTGTAAGGGTCACCAGGGGAAGTAGGGGATGGAAGGATAGGGTCACTTTTTCCCAGCTGGTCGATCCCAACAGATTTGCCGTGTTAGGTGAAGATGTGGAGGAAGATGTCTCAGAAGTAGCATGTATGGAGCAGGCCTGGGAGGAAGATGTCTCAGAAGTAGCATGTATGGAGCAGGCCTTTCCCTTGAGCACCCAGGGGACGTCCATCTCTAATACAAGGCAGGAAGAACTGGGGACTAGGAAGAATCGGCAGGTGGTAGTGGTAGGGGACTCCATTATTACAAGGGTAGATAGAGCAATCTGCCACCAAGACCCTACATGCCGAACAGTGTGTTGCCTGCTTGGTGCTAGGGTTTAGCATGTGGCGGATCATGTAGACAGATTATTGGGTGGGGCTGGGAGTGACCTGGCAGTCTTGGTTCATGTTGGTGCCAATGACAAAGTTAGAGGTGGAGGTGAGGTCTTTAAAAATGATTTCCGAGAGTTAGGGGCCAAGCTAAAAGTAAGGACCTAAGGGTAGTGTTTTCAGAAATGACCACGGCACGGGCTACCTAGGGAGGCAACTCCTCCTGCTTATAGACTGGGGGATTTGTTCCTAGGTAAAGATATTGAGTAGAAATGGGATCCGTGTTCGAACAAACCCGGATCCAACACGGAACCCCTCTGTTCCGAAATCCGAAGGATCCGTCTGAATCCGGATGGATCGTCCGGATTTCGGGACTTTGGAAAAATTTTTCGCAGATTTTCGAATGTACGAAGCTATTTTTGAAAATATCTTCAAACGTTCGAAATCCTCGAAATACGGTTGGAGATCACTTTCGATATTCCGGCCGGATTTTTGAAGATCGAACGTTCAAGGCTATTTTCAATAATTTTTAAAATAACCTTGAACGTTCAAAAATCTTGGAAAATATGACTAGAAACTCGAAAGTTGTCCCTGATCGTATTTTCGAGGATTTTCAAACGTTCAAAGATATTTCGGAAATTATCGAAGACATCCGTACATTTGAAAATCTTCGAAAATTCGTTTTAGCTTTCGGATCTTCTGGATTTTCCCGAGATCCGGGAATCCGAAAACGGAACAAAACTATGTAGTTTCGGACATCTCTAATATTGAGCAGAGGTGGACCACTTTTAAAGGGGTATAAAACTATTACATTTCTAACATTTTTACAAATGTTAGGGAACAAGTGTAAAAAAATGATGTCCTTCCTGCCTGGCTCAAAGGAATTGTACACTGAAAAAATTAATTTCCTAATTTCAATCTATAAATGAATACATGTAAGTAGCACTTACTTGTTTTGCCAAGCTCAGCCCCTAAGTCTCCCAGCCCCCTGCCAGACTATCTGACTCTCTGTGAGGGCAAGCATGCTCAGTAATCCATATGAGGCAGCATTGGGAGAGGGAATTTCCCACTATGCAGTTCACATACCAACTGTCACCATTCCAGCAAAAACTATATATCTCCTATTTGCTGGAATCACAGACAGAATGGAGGGCAAAGCCACAAAACAAACTTCAAGTAGTTTTATGGGGAGGAGGGACATGTGGTTGGGTGGCGTGGGGGGGCCCCGTCCAAATTTTTGCTGTGGGGACCACTGATTTCTAGTTACACTCCTTCTTGTTTTCTCAAGCTCAGTCCCCCAGCCCCTACCAGACTATCTGACTCTCTGTGAGGGCAAGCATGCTCAGTAAACACTATGAAGCAGCTTGGAGAGCATTGGAAAGGTAATTTCCCACTGTGCATTTCACATACCAACTGGCACCATTCAGCAAAAAAAACTATAATAACTTAAGAGTTTATGATATTAAGGCACTTGATTGACAGCTGAAATGTAAACGTTTCAGCCTGGATATGTAAAGAAATAGTGGACAGATCAACAAAAATATGGTACAGTGATAGTTGAGAAAAAAATTAGTTTCCAGTAATGGGCAATTTAAAAAAATTGTTACGGTAAAAGGGGAAATGGAAAAAAAGAAAAGGGCTTTTAAAAATTTTGAAATCGGAGGGAACCGAACAGGCTTACAGGGAGTATAAAAGCTTTAATAAGGAGTGCAAGAAAACAATTAAACTAGCTAAAATAGAAAATGAAAATATGGATATGAGAACAAAGCAAGTTTAACCCCAAAATGCAAATGTCCAGACATGGCAATCTTTGCCCATTCCTCCATCCAAATATATTTGAATTTCATTGGTATCTCCCATTAAAAGCTCTCTCTAGGTCACCACACAGATTTTAAATCATATTAATGTCTGGACTATTTTAAAATACTGATTCTCCGTAGGTTATGTATGTTGTAGTTTAAAATGTATGTTAAAAGGAGAGTTTATTCTAAACTTCCTAGTAGATGCTTAAAAGGCATGCCACCCTTTAAAAAAACTTTTGATATGTGGTAGGGCTTGCTCCCCCTGCCCCAACCGCATTAATGTTATGTGCAGGAACTCCCCCGATAGTTACTACCTTCCCTCTATCCTCCGCCACACTGGCCGGCCCTCTGCTTGCATGGAATTGCAAGCAGGGGGGGGGACCGGCAGCCACATCTGTCGTGGCTGCCGGCAGTTCATAACGCCGAGGAGAGAGTGTAAGTAGAGATCGGGGGAGTTTCTGCAAATAAAATTAATGTGGTTGGGGCTGGGGAGCAAGCCCTACCACATATCAAAAGGGTTTAATGGTAGGGGGAGGGGGAGACCAAAACGGGAGGGAGAGGAGGGGGGAGGGCTGCTCAGAGCATGCCACAAACCTCTCAAAGGAAGCCTCAGAGACGGAAAACAATTTCCCCCTCTGCTAGGCTCCTGGTGGATATTTTCTGGACTTTGGAGGGGCATTGCAGGGCAACCATTTGGATCTGGGATGTAAGGGGGCCAGTAATGGGTTAAATGATAATTTTTGGGGTGGGACATGCCCATGCCCATGATTGAACAAAAGCATCCCCAAAATACAGTATGATTCCGTCTCAAACGTGATTTAAAGTAGTGGTATATATATATATATATATATAGTATATATAAGTATGCACGGTGCACTCCTGGGTCTTGATAAACTGTTTATTCAATATACAAACGGCAACTTTCGGCCTGTGTCTGGGGCCTTTCTCAAGCCAAACAATAGTGCATATGATTCAAAGTGCAAATATATAGAGTAAACCACCTCCCTTACATCACATGAGTGAGTGAACCAATCCGTGAGCGACACGCCTCTCCTGGCCAATTTACAGCACACCTTTAATCTGTGGCTTAAAGTGAAATAGTGCAATAAATATCTATATCTGTTTAGTGCAAGTAATACAATAAATACAATAAATAGCATAGTATCAATCAGTCGTGTTAAACCTAGGTGCAATCTCAAGTTATAAAGTGCACGTGTCTCAGATAAAATATAGTGGGTAAAAAATTCTATGTTCGCTAAAATTTACTGGGCATATAATAACAAAAACTAGAATAATAGATAATGACTTGTGTTAATAATTGTACAATTGTCTCAATTCACTAAAAGCATTAATACATATCTCTATCTGTCCATTAAAAGCATCGTAGTGGCATATTTTCATTTAGGCCATGAGGTGAATAGTATTAAGGACAGATCCATTTAGCTTCTAATTGTAATAGTATTGGGATCTGTTCCCCCCTCTTTGGGTTTAGGAATATGGTCTATGCCAGTGAACTTAAAATCTTTAATGTTGTGGCCCACCTCTAAAAAATGTTGGCCACCGGTTTAGATGTATGGCCATCTCTGAATGCTGTTTGATGGCCGACCGATGGCCATCTATCCGCAACCTGAGTGCTAGATCTGTCTTGCCCATATATAAATTACAGGGACAAAGATTATATACACCACGTGAGTGGTAGTGCATGTTATCTGGGTCTGATGTTGAGAATCTGCTTGCTCTGTGGATTCACAAAAATTTACCAGCTGACATGAATTTACATGAGGTACATTTAGTACATTTAAACATCCTTGGTGACATTGGTTTGGAGTAGCCAATTGCTCTCCTCCGGTTTTTCTTCAAACACAGTCTTAACCAGGTAGTCTCTAGATTCCTTCCCCTTCTATATCCAATCAGGGGTTTTGTGGCAACACATTCTTAAGCACTTTGTCTGATGTTAAAATATTCCAATTGTCTAAAATACTCGTCCTGATCCAGGATCCCATAGCTGAGTGTTTGAAACTTCCCACCAGAGTATTACTCTTATTACATGGGGTCCTCCTATCTTGTGTTTCCTCATATTTTACTTTGGCTCTCTGTAGTGCTCGGAAGAGTATATTTTTTGGATAGCCACGATTGGCGAATTTTTCCCACATTTCTTTAATTTGGATTTCCAAAAATTCAGGTTTAGAGTTATATCTAAAAACTCTTAAAAATTGTGAGACTGGTAAAGAGTTCTTAAAATGCAATGGGTGGTCACTTGTGTAGTGAAGGAGAGTATTCTATCCGTTTCCTTATGAAATAACGAGTAGTGTAATCTTGTGCCATCTTTTTTGATACATAAATCTAGGAATTCAATTTTGTCATACTTACAGTTTTCGTAAATCTAATTGGCGAATTTAGATCATTCAGGTTATGGTACATGTCCTCCAGGGATTGGCGAGAACCCTGCCATCTCAAAAAAAATCAAAAAAGATGGCACAAGATTACACTACTGTTATTTCATAAGGAAACGGATAGAAATACTCTCCTTCACTACACAAGTGACCACCCATTGCATTTAAGAACTCTTTACCAGTCTCACAATTTTTAAGAGTTTTAGATATAACTCTAAAATGAATTTTTGGAAATCCAAATTAAAGAAATGTGGGAAAAATTCGCCAATCGTGGCTATCCAAAAAATATACTCTTCCGAGCACTACAGAGAGCCAAAGTAAAATATGAGGAAAACACAAGATAGGAGGACCCCATGTAATAAGAGTAATACTCTGGTGGGAAGTTTCAAACACTCAGCTATGGGATCCTGGATCAGGACGAGTATTTTAGACAATTGGATTTTAACATCAGACAAAAGTGCTTAAGAATGTGTTGCCAAGCAAACCCCTGATTGGATTAGAAGGGGAAGGAATCTGAGACTACCTGGTAAGACTGTGTTGAAGAAAAACCGGAGGAGAGCAATTGGCTACTCCAAACCAATGTCACCAAAGGATGTTTTAAATGTACTAAATGTACCTCATGTAAATTCAGTCAGCTGGTAAATATTTTGTGAATCCACAGAGCAAGCAGATTCTCAACATCAGACACAGAATAACATGCACTACCACTCACGTGGTTGTATAATCATTTGTCCTCTGTAATTTAATATATGGTGCAAGACAGATCTAGCACTCAGGTTGCGGATAGATGGCCATCGGTCGGCCATCAAAACAGCATTCAGAGATGGCCATACATCTAAACCGGTGGCCAAACATTTTTTAGAGGTGGGCCCAACATTAAAGATTTTAAGTTCACTGGCATAGACCATATTCCTAAACCCAAAAGAGGGGGAACAGATCCCAATTACTATTACAATTAGAAGCTAAATGGATCTGGTCCCTTAAACTATCAGCCTCATGGCCTAAATGAAAATATGCCACTACGATGCTTTCTATGGACAGATAGAGATATGTATTATATGCTTTTAGTGAATTGAGACATTGTACAAATTATTAACACAAGTCATATCTATTATTCTAGTTTTTGTTTTATATGCCCAGTAAATTTTCGAACATAGAATTTTTTACCCACTATATTTTATCTGAGAACAGTGGCACTTGAGATTGCACCTAGGTTTAACACGACATTGATACTATGCTATTTATTGTATTTATTGTATTACTTGCACTAAACAGAAGTATTGATATTTATTGCACTATTTCACTTTAAGCCACAGATTAAGGTGTGACTGTAAAATGGCCAGGAGAGGCGTGTCGCTCACGGATTGGTTCACTCACTCATGTGATGTAAGGGAGGTGGTTTATCTATATATTTGCACTTTGAATCATATGCACTATTGTTGGCTTGAGAAAGGCCCCAGACACAGGGCCGAAACGTTGCCGTTTGTATATTGAAAAAAAGTTTATCAAGACCCAGGAGTGCACCGTGCATACTTACTTATAATCGTTCCAGATTGGTAGCACCCGGGCAAGAAACAATAGCTTCAAGCGAGTGCCTGTGACTTTTTTGTTGTTTATATATATATATAATATTAATATATATATATATTACTAGCAAAAGTGTGCCCTTGGTGCTCAGAAGAGTCACTTGTGCAGCAGTTGCAAAGTAATTTACCAGAGGCTGCGTGTCTCTTTACGCGTAAGTATTTAACGCCAGCTAATAGCTGGCGTTAAATACTTATGTGCGGGTGAGATTCACCCAAAATTGCACAGCCTCTGGTAAATCCCGTATAGGACTTTTGCCCAGAGATCTTTTGCCTCTGGGTGAATCTCCCTGTTAGAGTCATAAACCTTACCATATTGTCCTCTCATTCCAAAAACCACCTACCTGGCAGTTATAATCCGTGAACTAAAGGTTTGTACACAATTCGATCGCGGGTGGTGCCGATGCACAACGTGTACGAACGGCTGTTTCGGCCAATAATCCTGCCGTGTATCCAGACACAGAACAGCCATTTTATCTGATAAAGTGCCCATACACCAATAACCAAGTGATAGTGCCATGGATTAGTCGGCTGGAAACATCTGATGGTGTGGGGCGGCCAGCCGCGACCGAGTTTAGTTGCCCGTATGACAAACAGGTTAATTAGTAAATCACGGCCGATCATGCAGTTCCCTATGGAACCACATTATCAGACTGTCACATGCACTGCAGGCTGCAGACTCTGCTGTGACCAACAGTCATCTGTCCTAAAAGCTCCCCACAGAGTATAAAAGTAAAAGTAGAGCCTTCTTATTACAGAAGGTACCTTACAGCCTCACAGTTATTATTATTTAATAGTGAATAAATGGGAAAACGTCTATTTCTCTAAGAATTGTGGTAGTTTAGAGACAAGCAAAGTCATTTAATCATTTACAGAACCACTTCCTGTCTAGCAAACAGAAACTGGATTGTCCTATTTTTTCTATGGAGAGGGGTTGTAAATGTGAGAATCTGAAGAATTTTCTAATTGGCTAAGACTGTCACATGTTTTACAAACAGCACATAACTGGGTGTAATACGAGAACTTACACTTCCGTCTTGTCATGGACAGTGCCTGAGAGAATTTTTTGATTTGCTAACATCTGCTAACATCATTGGATGTTGGTAAAATTACACTTCTTTTAGTGTCTACATGGAGACACTGTAGAGTCCTGGGGGTGTATGTCATGACACAGAATTTTGGAACAAGTTGAAAACGAGGTCCAGAAACTCGGAGGGCGGAGCTACCGGACTTCATTCATGTTCCAAGATGGCAGCACTTTCCAAGGGCTCAGGTAGGCACTGAAGGGACCTAAAAAAAAAAAGGCTCTGAGAATATAGCCGAAGCCTCCGCTTCCTCACCTGATATATTAACCGTAAGTCAAGAGGCAGATATGGAAGATAAAAGGACAGCTTTATTATAACAATAATTCAAACACCGTATGCCTGCGGCTGCACTACATAGGCAGCCGGCATGAATTGCCCCACGATTCAGGAGTCTCAGGCTAAAGTTCGGGCAAAAACGTAAGTTGCTGCCCTCCCTGCAGCGTAACTCACCAAACACCGTATCATTTACCAGCATCCTGTACCTTGAACCCCCCCTTTAAAGCGTGACAATACAACTGAAAAGAATTACTTTTTATTTTACTATTCCGTATGTATACATCACACCGATACATCACTAGCAGATGCACTCGCAGGGAAGTGCGAATACATTAACATGAAATATAACATGCATATATAAAACAAGAGGGTGGGAGGGATGGGGAGCTTCTGCCTGGCGCTGAGGTAGGGTCGCTTAGGGAGGAGGGGGGTGTGGCTACATGGACCCGACTGAGGGGAATGGACAGGCAGGAAAAAAGGGAAACCAATACCATTTACCGGCGAAGGATATGAAAATTTCCTTCCCCCGCCCAACTACACCCGCTCCACTGTTCCCTGGTGATGCAGCCATGGCTCATCTCCTTCATGCTGTCAGTCGCTGCTGGCACTTTTTATCAGTGCAAAAACTGGTTTTATATATATATAGTAATAAGTAATAGGGGCATTCTAGAGTTAGCTGCCTTTATGGGGGGTCTTGATATCATGGATACTTTCCATTTCTTTTGCAGATGGTCTTGAAATAATGCAATGCTTTAGGCTTTTTACCCTGTGGGATTACTATACAGTACGCGAAGTAGATATGGCAGCAGAGAATTTAACATAACATTAGATTTAAAGATGTTTCGTAGGAAAAAAATTAAAGGGAAAGACATTTTCTTGTTTTGTCTGAACAGACACAATGGCAGAATGTATCGACTGTGTTATTCCTTTGTTCTATGTCTTGGGTGGGGAAAGAAACTCTAAACACCTGCCAGAATCTAAATCTACAGTCAGTACCAGGCTGGGAGTACATTCTAATTTCTTTCAATTTCATTGTATCCCCTTTACAGTGCAAATCACCAGCAGTTCTGGGGTTCTCTGGGTGGACAGAAATGAAGTTCTATTCTGTTATCTAAGGAAAAAATTCATGAACCTAGACAAAATAAAAGCAAAACCTACATATATGCTATAGACATAGGGGAAGGTGCAATAAAATTGCTATCCAGTGCATGAGTAAACCCCCCACTACACAATGAACTATCGTGTCAGCAAGGATTTTACACTCATTTTCTGTTGCCTGCATCATTCCCAAAGCTTTTTGGAACTGGGGGCAAACGGTTGCAATAAATTAGCAATTTACCTTATTGTTCACATAACATATAAACAGTTGCAAAGTGGTTAATACATTGTGGAAACGAGTGGCGTTAAGGTGTGATAAGTAAATTATTGCATCTACAACACGAGTTCTTGCTCTACTTAGTGGTGAGTTCCTTTGTCTCCATTTTGCGCATTTACTTTTGTATAGGGCAAACAGATTGCCAATAAATACAATGTCATATGATGTATCTATTAATGTTGATGTAAATGTAAACTTGAGAAATTTGGATATACAAACTATAGTTTTCTTGATTGGATTGGGACTGTGTTAGGCAAAAAAAAAATGGGAGATTTAAAAACTTTTCAACAAAAAGTTTATGTGCAAAGAAGGGGGATATATAAAACATAGCACAGGACAATGATACCCAAACCGTCTCCCCCTCTAATGTACAAATGTCCAGTGAGGACCTGGACATTACTGCATACAGAAAAAGTAGCGCTCCCTGTTTAGGGCTGGCCTCAGGGAGGATGTGTTTCTGCAGACCATTGGGAGTCTTTCCCTGGTACATCATGTGTTCAGGGTTAGTAAATGCTTCTGTGCCCTATGAAATGTACCATTCTAATGTGCATCTAAAGCAATTAACACATTTTTCTGTTAAAGATAAAGTTGGTTTGCAATGTTGGCATCAATGTACTAATGACCATAATTTTAGAACAATGAAAAGGAGTGTGAAAAAAAACGGAATATACAAAAGATTATATGCTAACTACAGTGTAATATCAAGATATTACGCCACCAAGGAGTTCCATGATCATACACTGTGGGGTAGAGATTATTTCTTCTATTACATAAAGCCAGTCAAAAAATAGGAAAACCAGCACAGACACACCATTTCCATGCTCTCCCCCCTTTAGTCATTATATAGGAATCCCTGTTTAGTTGTAAATAGTAATTACTGTTACTATTGTAAGAGAAAAAAGGACCGAACATGTTGTCAACAATAAACTGGCCTTCCTATATAAATTACTAATACGGGAGGGGGAGGAACGGGGAGGGGCACTGGAATACAGGAAGTCACTCAGTGACATCAATGAGTGACTGTAATATAGATTTTGCCACGCACCTCCCCAATGCCTAGCCTTATATTTATAAAATGATATATATTTATAGACAGTGTATATTTTTATACATAGATTTTATTTCATTTGCACTTTTTACCTTCAAGCAGAATCCCAACAGTGTATTTTTTATAGAACGGTAAAGAAAAATGAAATCGGTGCTGCATGACAGGTCAAAATGACCTTGTGTAAACACTTTCAATAGGATGTGTTACCAAGAGCAAATGAACAGATGTGCTCTGTATTTATTAGTGCTTCCATGGCTTGCATTTTAAGTTTTTCATACTTCCCATTAGCTGTCCTCACATTGTCTTTTTCTCACTCCTAATAATAAGGTTTCAAATCTTAACTATCTTTAAAACTTTAGCATTACCAGAATAATCACATGAAAAACTGGTTGACCTGCCATAGGAAGTTGGCCGGATTTTACTTCCAGCTCTTCTTGGCTATTGCAACTTCAGAAAATCTCCAACCCCATCTGATTCATTGACTGTATCTGCCACCTGTTAATACCAGCGCTGTTCAATCCATACCGTGATTTTACAAGCCATGCTACATTTTCACTACAAGAAAAGAAAGACAATCAGGGTTATTCAATAAAAGTTCTTATTGTTTAAAATGGTGCTAATTTTGCCCAACCAATCAGATGTTAGCTTTCAAATGTTAAATAATATCTGATTGGTGGGGCAAAATTAGCACACATTTTAAGCAATAAGAACTTTTATAGTGGGATTTTTTTTGCATCGAACCACTAACATTAATCCCATAGATTTCCCTATAATCTTAAAGTCAATGAACATTCAAGTGACTACACATTTAATATACTTAATAATGACCAGGGTCATTTTCATTCAGTAATAGCCAATATCGTTTCTGGAATAGAAGGTTTGTTGGCTATGAAGTGGGTCATTTGATTTTTAACCCAAAGGTTTGTTGCCTGTTTTCAAGTCTTACTTTCTATTTTAGTAATGTATAATAAAACGTCTAAACATCAATACGCAATGCTTGTAGCTCTAAATAGTGAATAAAGATAATCAAAAAATGTGATTGGAAATTAGATCTTTTCCAAGTCCTTAATTTATTACTGTATACCTCTGGTCTTAAATTCGTGGTTTTTATGCAAAAAAGCAGGAGCAAGCAGCAGAAGATGAAAGAATAACCTAATGGAGAAATGTATGTTTTGATTCAAACTATTTCTCTGCATGGAGACATCCCTTTTATTAAAATCCTACCTTTTCAAGCACCCACACAGTACATAATTCAGCACTTGACAACACTGTAGCTACAATATTTCCAACACTTTCTTGTGGTGTGCCCAGTTAGATTGCAATCTTTTGAGGGAGGAGGGAATCTCTCTTGTTCACATTGGCCACATAATATTCTGATAAGGTAATTGTTTATTTGTTATGTATTTGTTTCTTAGACTTTTACCCATTGGGACCCTACTTTCACTGTTTCTATACTGTGATGTTGCTGTGATGTTGTTTGCTATGAATGCACTATATAGTAAATAATGACCATCGTTTCCCTTTTATTTTATAACAAAAAAAACCCTCTGCAGATAAAATTAATTCATTGTAAGGGATTCTTTTGCAGCCTTTAATGTTAAGGAATTTACTTTAATACATGTAAAAAATATTTTAAATTACTTATCTCACATAATTAATATTACTGTTAGTTTGAAAATAAAATAAGATACATATTATTAAGGGCATGTCCACCCTAAAAATGAACTTTGGGCATAAGGGGCCCCATGTCCACCCCCAACTGCCAAGATATTTCCTTAAAAAAATGTTCAGATCGATCTTACAGCCCCTTCTGTCCATGGAGTCTCAGATTCGGCTTCCTGCTTGGGTCTGACTGGCAGCCATTGTAATTGGCTGGAAGGCTACCAATCACAGATGCGGCTGCTTTCAATGGGAGCACGCAGAGAGAGAAGGGTCTGTAAGTAGCATCTTAACATTTTTTTAAATGCCTATTTCGGCGGTTGGGGGTGGGCAGGGGCACCTACCTTATGGCCAAAGGGTTTCATGCTAGGTGCAAAGGCTGCAGAGGATGGATCTGGATGGTGAGAGGATTGGGGGGCCCTCTACTGCGTATGTCACTGCATTACATGAGGTTAAGGAAGCAGCAGGAACTGGAGTACTCACTGAACTCCTTCTCTACACTTTCCTGGAATTTTAACAAGCACTGCAGCAGGAACCATTTGGAGCAGAGATGTTAGGTAAGGATTTTTTTAAACTCCACAGTGGAGGAAAGTAGTGGGTTTAAAGGGGACCTAAGTCTCCAGACAACATTGTCCCAATAGACAAAGAGCACATTCACAAACATACAACAAGCTGTGTCTCACCTCTCCCTTGCTGTGGCCATTGGGAGATTTATGAAAATAACTGTAGGTACTAGGGTCAGCTCCCACAACCACCTTAGCTGGGTAAACCCCCAGCTAAGTGTTATGTACAGGCACATGCTTGTAGAGCTCAACAGTCAAAACAAAGGAAGTTGCAGCCTTGCTTCTAGAAGCTGACAGGCAATCATATTACAGCACAGAGATCCTCCCTCTTCCTGACACAGAACAGGGAGTAAGTTTTTTTTAAACCACATTCAATTCTCATGTCCTAACAATGATATAATCCTTTACTTTTCATAAAAAAAGAAAAGTATCTTCTAGTGTATTTCAGAGATAGCATGGAAGTAAGAAATGGAATACTTACATTTCAGCAAAAACTAGAAAGGGAAGTTTAAGTATAAACTTTGAATTTGGCTTGAAGGGCTGCATTTTGGAAGGGAATAGTGTGTTTGCTGCAGATTTTAAACTCAATAATGGGAATGATGAGTTTGTAGTGAACTTGTTTGGGACGAAAAAAAAACTTTGTGTGTGTACCCAGCCCAAAGTGGTGCTAATTTGATCCAATCAATCAGAAAGCTAACACCTGATTGGTTAGGGCAAAATTAGCACCATTTCAATGATAAGACTTTTATTGAATCTCTCTGTATCTTTTGATGATTTGTCAAAATTAGTTTTTTTAACTTGTAGACCTTTAAGTATGGCTGTGCCACAGTAAGGATAAGTAGATCATTAGGTGTGTGTACCTGTGTTCAGGGGGTTAAAAAAAAAAAACTTTTTGTGATTGGTCTCAAAATTTTTTTTTTACTTTAGTTACCCTAAGGTATAGGTGCAAACATAATGGAGGGGTAGGTCAGTAGGTGTATGTAACTGCCACATGGGGGTTAAAAAAAAACAAACCTTTTTTATTATTAATCAATCAAAATTAATTTTTTTTGACTTTACTTACCCTTTAAGTATGGTTGCCACAGTAATGGATAGTCAATCGTAGGTGTGTGTACCTGGATCT
Organism: Hymenochirus boettgeri; assembly: GCA_019447015.1. Classification (NCBI taxonomy): domain Eukaryota; kingdom Metazoa; phylum Chordata; class Amphibia; order Anura; family Pipidae; genus Hymenochirus; species Hymenochirus boettgeri. The sequence continues at coordinate 299,814,548 of CM033470.1, read as the reverse complement.
GGTGAGGGGGATGGTATGTCTTTTTTGTGTTTACACCATAAAACTATTTTATGAGGATAAATCAAATTAGTTTTTTTTTACTTGAGTACCCTTTAAGTGTGACTACCACCATAATGAATTAGTAGATTAGGTGTGTGTACCTGGGTCTGGTTGAGGGGGTATGTCTTTTTTGTTGTTTACAACCATAAAACTATCTTTATTGAGGATAAATCTAAATGTTTTTTTGACTTAGTTACCTTTAAATATGGCTTCCATGGGAATGGAAAGATAGGTCAGTAGGTGGTGTACCTGGGTCTTGTGGGTTATTTGTATTTATGACCATGAAAAAAACTGTTTTGAAAATCCACATTGAGAGGATTGTTACCATTATAATCTATGGGACAAAATGTCGGAAATTCATGATAACGCCGTAACGCTTCCGCGGATTCTTAGCTAGAAGATAGCACACTTCTCCTATATGCCCACACGTCTGTACGAATTTCAGACTCAGCTCAAAACTGTGGGGGAGATACGTCACAAAAAGCGGAGAATAAACGAAGAGAAAAAAAAAAGAAATAAAGCAAATTATAAAAGTAGTCTGGGAATGAACCTGCAACTTGTCAGTTACTTGTCTGCTAAAAGAGACCTTACTCTGGCTAAAAAGAGAACTATATAACATTGGACATGAGATATTGTACTGGGACATAATGGACAAAAAATAAGATAGTTTGGGGATTCAAATCATGACTCAGACTTTTGCATGGATTATAGAAATAAAAATGTTATAACTGGGGGTATTGAAATTGTGACTTCTGAACTTGTATTTTTAAACCTGGGCTTCCGATGTGCAACACTGGATAGCAGAGAACCCGGTACATTTAGAGCTTTATTTGTGGAGAAAAGAATAATAAAAAAGGAATATGGAACCCTGATAAGGACTGGAAAGCTCTTGTACCCTTCAGTTTATTTTCCAGCAACTCACACTGAATGGTAAATTAACTGCAGGGTAACAAGCAGACTTTCAGAGATTCCATATTGGGCAGAGCCTCTGTATTGAAAACATTGTACTAGGGGACAGTGAATATGGGGGGTCAGGGTGTGTGGGCTTTTCTTTGATGACTTCATGGGCTGGGGTTGTACTGGCAACAACATGAAACTTCTATTTTCAAGACGAACAATGGCACACTGTGTTGGCTCCTTTTGCACAGACAAGTAAAGGTAGGTGCAATCCTCTAGCCCCTACTGCCAGGGCTTGCAACATCTCAGCAAGGAAAAAAGGTAGAGGAACATACTGGGGTGAAGCTTGCTGTTATTGAGTAGCAAAAAACAACAGACAAGTTTCGGGATCAAGGCGTCTCAGGTTACGAGGAAGGGCCTATGGTCCGAAACGTGTGTGTTTTTTGCACGTAAAAAGAAACTTACCCCAGTAGTGTGCTCTTTACCTTTCTTGTCCTGCACTCTTAAACCTTCTATTACAGAATCTATTTCTCACTTATAATAAATGCAATATACCAGAGAAGAATCTTACAATGTATAGGTGTTACTGGGGAGAAAAACATTCACATTAGGTTTTTTAAAAATTTAGTTTTGGGGTGGACATGCCCTTTAAGTAAAAATTGATGTAGTCACAATAATCTTGCAAAATGCTGGGGGGCTCCTTCCCTTCAAATAACAATGTGTTTAAATTATTCAGTCCATACAGGGGCCTAATGGTTTCCTGTGTTTGTGATAGTGGAAATAAAAAAAGCCAATCGTGTGGGTTCTAAAAAATACCAGCCCAATATAATACTACCCTCCGCACTCCTCTTGATTCCAGGTTCTCGCAAAGCCAGAAGAAATCACTAGCATGGGTATTGCATCATGGGGAACGAGGCAGGTAAGGGCACGGAGGGCGACGTCAGCTTTTTTTTAAAAACGCTCGTTTCTCGCTACCAAGTATTTATATTCGGAGCATGTGCCATTAGGGAAAACATTCTTTAAACACATGCAAACCAATATTACACAGGGAAGTGTGTGTCCATTTTTAACCCCACCACATGTATTACATTCCTGACCTTTCTTTAGAGTGTTCTTTAGGGCAGGACTCTTATTCCTCATGTTTAAATATCCCTTCATTATGAATGTGCACATGTATTTGTGGTCATTAGTAATTATTAAAGGGGGTTTGTTTGCAGGTATTCATTTGCATTTTCTGCTGCATAGCTGAATGGAGATATACAATTAAATACAATAAATATGACCAAAGTTCTTTCTAATCTCACATTGTCTGATAGAATATCAAATAAACATGAAATGAAATAGTCTAGACCAATTCAGACTGGTCGGCCGACCGGCACAAAATATCCGTAGTTGAACTGTCCAGTCTAAAATTTCTCACAATCAGACTAATTTGATCACATTGTCTGAATATTTATTGTTCAATTCATACAAGGTTTCACCCAACACTGGTTATCAGGCTAAAATTAAATATTTTATTTTGCCAATCCACCCAATCTTTAGTACAAGGGTCGATCTGACTCAAATATCGGATTTGTGTGCACACCGGAAGGATGTTTGATATTTGAAAACACAAAACCCTTATAAACCAACAAGGCAGTAGAGATGGGTAGGACTTAACAAGTCTGAACCGATAGGATCTCAAACAATTCCAGACCTGATTTCTGGACTTCTTTGAACTTTGACTTTGAGAATTATAAATTTACGAGCCATTCGTAACCCTTGAATGTATTGTTCGCTAACCCTCAAGTATCAGTTTTTGCAACCCTCGAAGTTTGTTTGTTTGGAACCCTGAATTATGGTTCGATTTACGGTAACCTCGAAAGCATGGCTCGGTAACCCTTGAATGGCCGTAACCCTTGAATGTAGCTTGCGCAAAACCCACAATTGCCCACTCGTGTTCAAGAAGTGTTTTTAACAAGTGTTGGTTATAGTGACATGTCCCCAGACCATTTTCTAACTTTCGAACGTTTTACTGAAGTTCAAAAGTTTGAAAAACGGACCAAACTTTATGAAGTTCCACCATCTCTACAAGGCATCGTGTGACAGTAGAACTACATTGTGAGATAAAAAAGGTAATAGGATAGAAGAATCTCCCACCCCCACCAAATTTATACCAACTAAAGGTCACTAATAGCCAATGATTGATGCTCTGAAAAGGAAAAAGATTTGGGGATTATGTGATAGATAACACGAGTTAAGATTGTACACAACGTGCGCTTGCGGGTCCCGACCCGCGATGCAGAATGTGTACAAACGTTCGTTTCCCGTGTAGGGGCCCTTTATCACCTGAAAGGGCGGATCTCCGAACGACCAGCAGTTTCGACGATAAAGGGCCCATACACGGCCTGATTATTGGCCGAAACGAACATTTGTACACATCGTGCGTGCGCGGGTCGGGACCCACGATCGCATGTGTGTATGAACCTTAGCTATAGCAAAACAATGCCAGACAGCCATGGCTAGAGCTAGCAAGATATTGTCTTGTATAAGAGGGGAATGATTCAAGAGAGAAAAAATATTATCTCCCTCTTTACAGGCACTGGTAAGGCCTCATTTGGAATATGCGGTGCAGTTTTGGACTCCATATACAAAAGGGGCATCTTGGAAATGGAAGCAGGTCAGAGGTCAAGGTCACTAAAAGAATAAGGGAATGGAGGGGCTGAGACTATGCAGGCGATTAGACAAAGTTAAGGCTGGTTGGTACAGGGATACTATTATAATATTGAGAATACTGGTATTAATCATTTACAGTAGATCTGGTGTCCAGGGATACTTTCCGATTGCCTTCAGAAAGGAATCCCCCCCTTTTTTTTTTTCTGCTGTTTTTTTTTTTTTTTTGCCTCCTCTGGATCAACTGTTTGGAAGGGTTTAAAAAAAGAAAAGTAATAGGTTGGACTTGATGGACGTATGTCTTTATTCACCTCAGTTAGTGTTACAATGTTTACTATGATTGTTGTCGGCAAGAAAGAAAGAACATCTCCCTTCAATTACCCTCAACCTGGAATTTTTATGGTCTTGGGTTCGGGGTCCTTTGTTTGCTGGTTTGGTATGAATTTGGGGAGGGGGACGGTTTGAATATTACTTTAATATTTCTGTCCAAATGTTGATAGTCTTATTTGATTTAGGTTGTTAATATCTGCTGGAATTGACTTACCTGGAGATAACTAAGATTTTTTTTTACTACTCCCACACTCCTATATTTCTCTGCATTTATACTAATAAGGTTAATAGATAGCTACGCTAACTAATGTGCTCTATAAACTTTAGCATGGTGTGTGATATAACGTTATATACTCAGTATAAGTCAACTCGAGTATAAGTCAAGGTACCCATTTACCTCAAAAATGAGTAAAACCAATTGACTCGAGTATAAGTCGAGGGTAGAGTCTCCCCTCCAGCCCCAGGTCCAACCCACAGGAATAAAACCTATTCCCTGCACCCATCTTCTCACCCTGCCCACTACACTACACTACACTACTACAGTACACTACAAATCCCTGCACCCATCTTCTCACCCCTGCCACTACACCTACACTACACTCCTACAGTACACTACACTTACTCCTGCACCCATCTTCTCACCCTGCCACTACACTCACACTACTACCTGCACACCCTATCTCTCTACACTACTACTAATGCCGTTAACTTGAAGGAGAGTCCGGGCCCCGACATCTTGATGGAGGAATCCGGCTGCCGCAAGATGGAGGAATCCGGCTGCCGCGTCCACTGATGGGTCGTCCAGTGCCTTCAACGACTGATCGTCCGACGACGTGCGACGGCGACGGTCTAATTTCCGGGCCGGGCGTGACGTCAGTGGATGCGACCATCAGTGGACGCCAGGCAGCCGGATTCCTTCACCAGTAAGTGCGACTCGAGTATATACGGTATTGGATGTCCAGTATGAGTTTATATTTGTATCTATCTATGTATTATATATTCCTGTATATTATAGGCTTTTATGTTTTGTGTCTCTATGTATTTGATCTTCATGTTTATGATAATGAAGAAGGGTTTTTATCTATAAGTGATGCCAAGTGTCAATTGTTTGATTTTGGATAAACCTTTAGGAAAAGCGGTTTAGAAACTTGAGAAACAAAAGAAAAAGACAAATGTTCTTTGCGTTTGCGCTGGGTTAACACAAATTGCTATAAAAACGTTCATTTAAAGGGCAACTACCACCCTTCAATAAGAACATCTTTTAGAAAGAATGGGCCTCTTTATATATGTTGAATATATATAGTTGTCTATGAATTCATTTTACTGTATGTCTGGCTATGCTTCTGGAGGCCTCATGGAAACGAAGCAATTTAGGGAAACCTGTACTTGAGCCTGCAGCTGCGCCTGTGGCACATGCTCAAAGCGTGCAGACGGGGATTAACATTCAGTCCATTGGCTTTGTGATGTCAACTGTCAAATCCATAAACTGGACATCTAACGGACAGAACCAGGAAGCAGAAACAGGGTCAAAGACATTTTGCAGGATTTAGGGTTAGACTATATAATTTCCATTTCAAAAATATTAGCATTTAGGGGTTTTGGGGTGGTGATTTACTGTATGTAAGTTTTCATTTAAGGCTGGACTTGCCCGCCTTTAAAAGCCTTCGGCGCAACGGTAACCCATACAGCGTTTTACTTTTTGTTTGCCATCTTTTACTGGATAGTTTACTGCTTACTATTGATCTTTCGGACTCAGCCCAAGGCCGTAATCACAAAAGCACAAGCCTAGGAAGAAAGGTTCAGCGGGCAATAAAATAAATTTGTTTGTTGTTGACAAACACTGTGGACCAGTCTAGTGGTATAATTGTGTTCTGTCACCAATAATACCAAGAGATTTCATGTCTTAGAAGTCAATGCCACTAGAGATGTTGTGAAAAATGTGATAGAAATTGTTATTGGTCAACTACTTAAAAGTACAGTACTAGAAATCCCCCATAACTAGGATTTACCAGTCACGTTACTAGTGTTTCACACGCTGTCTATGAGGAGATGATCAGCTATGATTCAATTATTATACTGTCTTAGTATGTATGCCAAATTCTTAACTGTGATAATTAATAAGCTGTTTTACAAACTTATTATTGAAATGGCCGTTAAACAGATGACTATCTGTATATTAAGGCGCATTTAGATTATTTGGAGATCTAGAATGTAGCTCTGGAAATTATTTAAATTAACACGGTTTTGATAAAAGTCTCTCCCTTCATTATCGCATGACGACACACTGCGCAACCAGCGCTAGGGATTTTTAATACGGGTTTGCACTAGATTTAACACGACTAGCCAATTACACTGTTTTTTACGTGGACTTGGGATCAAGATCAAAGTGGTTGACTGAGCTGGATAATCTAAGTATCGGTAGTTAGTGTGGGGCTCAGGTCAGATTGTGTTGATCCCACCGTCATCCAGTTGATAAATTCACAATTCAAAAATACAAGAGCGCCATCTGTAGCTAAGTGCTAAACAATCCTTTATTCAAGGTGAAGACAGCACGACATGTTTCCAAACCTGCAATGCACCAGATGAAGGAACCGTTGCTGTGTCACCTGAATAAAGGAATTGTTAGAACTTCGCTAAGTGGACTTCATTGTGTATTTTTGAAAATTGTGTTGACTTGGGACCCAAAGTCTGCCTTATCAGGTGGTAGAAAGGTGTTTTAATTTGTTTTTCCACACAGATGTAGTTCCATTATTAGGATCCAACTTCCTTCACTTACTAGTTTCCAATTGACTTGTCCTCTCGTGAGAATACAGAGTGGGGAATCATTTACCACAGCCTACTGTTAGCCAGATGTAGGAATTAAGGCTCTATTAATAAGAAAAATGAGATGTTTTAAATAAACAGTTCAATGGATATATATAAACATATTATTAGAGCATGGAGCCTGTAAATGGATAGAGAACCAAGAAATGACAATTTAAAAGGCTGATGAAGAATGTGTGTGATGTGATGATGTGATGTGGAGAAATTGATGCATGAACTTGTGAATGAAGGTGGAATGTTGTGTGGGATGTGTCTGTGATTAGTTGAATGAAGACGTGATGGATGACTGATGTGATGTTGCTGATGGAAAGTTTGAATGATCTGATGAATTGATGTGTGAATTTGTGACTGATGATGAATGAATTGATGTGTGAATTTGATTGATGACCTGAATGATGACATGAAGGTGATGACAGGCCTGTGATGTGTGTTGATGTGATGAATGAATGAAGTTGAAGTGGATGAGAAATTGATATGAGGGGAATTGACATGAGTTGATTGTGAAGTGGATTGTGGGAGTGGAGTTGAGGTGTTGATCGGATGTGATGAGATGAGTGATGATTTGAAAGTGATGAAGATGAATGATGATGGGTTTGTGTGAGATGAACGGATTGATTGTGATGTGTTTGACTGAATGTGAAAATGATGGATGAAGGAATGTTTGATGACTTGTTGAGATTGTGGGGTGTGAGAAGTGATGATTTGGGAATGATGATGTGAAGATGTGATGCTGTTGAGGTGATTTGGAATGGATGGGAGTGTGATGTTGAGGTTTTTGTTGTGTGCTGGATGATGATGATGGTTTGATGTGAGAAGGTGTGATGAAGTGATGGTGAGATGATTTTGATATGATGACATGTGGGATGTGAAGTGGAGTTGTTGAAAGTGTTGTGATTTGAGGTGTGATGAAGTGTTGAGTGTGATGTGGAGTGTGTGACATGATAATGGATTTGGATGTGAGAATGATTGAGAAATGAAAGCCCCCCAAGGATGATGTGTGAATTGATGATGATGTGAATGAAGTGGGTGATGAACGAAGTTGGAAAATTACACGTGCATTAGACCAATGTAGCGCCCAAAATTAGAACTAAAGGGCTAATTCACTCTACTCCCCAAACCCCCAGCACTGGTCCAGGGCAACAACCTAACCGTTATCATTGATTGGGGGGGGGGGTTTTTACTGCGATTTAAGGGGCTGAATGAACTTTGCAAGTTTCTCTCTTGACTCTCAGGGTGAGGCTATAGCCTTTTGGCCATACCCTGGCTTCCTAGTGAAGTAATTAACCCAACTCTTTGTGATAGGCTAACTTTGGGGGCAGAATATTGACTGTATGGGACTGGGTGCCAAAATGTATGATGTAGTAGGAGGGTTATATATATGGGAATTACCTGCATTACTGGACCTTACAGCAACCCCACTCCCACACCACATTCACAGACAGCGTACAACTAAAAAGAACAAAGACATCATGGCACTTTCATTCGGACCAGAAAGTAACTTATGATTGGGTCTAATCTAATAGTCATATAATAGTGGTCCTTGAACAAGGATAAAGTTGGTTAAAAGTTGCAAACACGGTTGACGTTTGTAACAAATGTTGCAAATATAGAGATGTTGATCACATCATGTGATCAACAGAATTAAGTTACTAAAACCCCTTTGTTTATAAAAATGCCGTGTGCAGAAATTAGATATTGTTATGGGGCCTAGGATGTGCCATTGATTATCTTTTTATGTTTGATAAAGTTTGACCAGATAGTAGCAATTTCGCTAGATGTAGTTGTAAATTAGCAATTGGAGTGCGTCACAATCATTGTATTACTAAAATAGTGCTCCATTGCTCTTAAATGAGATTATTTACCTTCTCTCCTTGGACGGCCGTGAGGCAGTGATAAAATATGAAATTAACCTCTTAATGTCAGTCACATGTGCAATGTTCATCCTCATTGACACATGTATACTGTCTCACATGTGCTTGGTGCATAGTTCCAACATTTCTAAAAAAGTTCAGGGAACCTTTCAAAGTCCACAACAAACGCAAAAGTGCATTTTCGCCACGCCCCAAAAACCACTCCCTTAGCCACGCCCATTCAAAAAAGTCGTTCACTCTTTTTTTTTATCTGACCACAACTGGTAACACTCAGTGAGATTAGTAACCACAGGTAAGGTTTTTTCTACAGATAAATGGAGCAAAGTAAAGGTCTAACATAGAACCGACAGTAAAGACGTGCGATGTAGTCATGTGACCAGTGAAGTCAGCAGAGAACAGGACAGATAAAGGCCTAGTACACAGAAGGTACATCAGTGGACAGACGTAAAGGCCCAGGAAGGAGCTAAAGGTCCCATACATGAGAGAATGACAGTAAAGGTCCCAATACGGAGGAACAGCAGTACAGGTCCCATACAGTTGAGAAGCAGTATACAGGTCCCACAACAGTAGATAGCAGAAAGGTCCATACAAGGTGACTAGTCCATAACAGTGAGAAACAGACAGTACAGGTCCCATACAGTGAGAAAGGCATAAAGGCCTACAGTGAGAAACAGACAAGTTAATCGGTCCCACACCTCCCTAGACAGTAGTCAGCGACATCAGACATATACAGGTCCCATCTCATGGAGACACTGACAGTCAAACGGTCCAATTCCAGTGAGATACGTCCAGTAACAGGTCCCATACCATGTGAGCTAACAGCACCATACGTGCTCCCCCCATGTGATGAGGTCCCATAGTACACCGTAAAGGCTACAGACGACAGCCCTAAAGCGTCCTCCATGACCAGCTGACCGTACAGTCAGACAGTGAAATGCGTACCCTACAGTGAGCAAGACAGTAACGGTCTCCATGACAGTGGAAGAACAGTCAAGGTTATTACGTGGGAGACGACGGTCCCATACAGTGAGCCCACACCTTCTCAGCATACGAGCCGCGTAAAGGTCACTACAGTCGCGAGCCGACCAGTAAGGTCCCACGAACGTGGAACGACATAAAAGGTTCCATACATGCTGGAACAGGGACAGGAAAGGTCCCATACAGTGAGAACAGACGTAAAGGCCCATTACAGTGAAATAAGGCCATTACAGAGAACAGTCAGTAAGGTCCCATACAGTGGAGCAGCAGTACAGGTCCATACCGTGGAGACAGTCAGTAAAGGTCCCATACAGTGAGAGCGACATAAAGTCCCATACGATGGAAAAGACAGTGAAAGTTCCATTACAGTGAGAGCAGACAGTAAAGGTCCCATTTACATTGAGAACAGACAGTAAAGTGGCCCATACAGTGAGAGCAGAGGGTAAGTGTCCCAGTAAGAACATATAGTAAAACGGCACCCAACAGTGATTAGAAGTGATGCGTCCCATAACAGTTTAAACTACTTTTAAGCACAATTTGCAAAATAACCCCCCCCCAAAAATCTAAACAAAAAGAAAGTTATTAAAAATGTCCCTACAAGATTAAACTTCGTTCCCTAATGTTGATTATAAAGGTATATGAAGGCTAAACTCACTTGTATTTGAAATACATATTTTTATTTATTTAACCCCCCCCAAACAAACTTGTATAAATTCAATTATAGCAGACATGTTATACTAATCAACATAATGTTCTAATATAAATATTTGTTTATTCTTTACATATACATCAGAACAAGTGCAAGTGAAAAAATACCAGTGCACTACAAAAATTCAGAAACATAATTGCACATTGCAAACCTGTAAAACAAAAACTAAAATTTGCACTCTGTGTAACCTGTAACAACACAGGATTGTTAAAGAATACAAACATTTGTGTAGTGAAACAACCAAACCTGTAAATGTTCATACAGAAAGAACAATATCTGCGTATAATCATTCACGCTGCTCTTGTCGCTTGCCTCGTAGTTTGTGGATGTATTTTTTTGCTTTTCTTCACCAAACTAATTACTGGGCGGCTTCCATTAATAGCAGACATTTTTGAAAACAAGTTTTTTTTGCAGCTCAAAAGCCAACAGTGTGTTACGAATTCCTGTAAATCTGAGTCGACACTTGTAGCTGACTTGCCTTTTAGTGTCGTTTCCAAGCTGGTTTCTAAGTTCAGTTTGGACTTTCTTACCATATTAAATAGGTTGTTCACAATAGGCATTGCGGTGTTGGTATCAACAAGAAAAATATTTGAAAGTCGACAAAGGAGGGGATAATTTCAAGCATGATGAGGCCATGTTAATTGAAAGCTGTTACTGCCAATTGGTCCAATTTTTACTTTTCTGGCCTTACTGTATTCTGATTTCGGAGTTTGCAGAAATTTGATCGTAAATTTAAATTCGACTGTAGATTATCAATTTGGCTTCGCAATAGCTGGGGAACGCTGTCCAAGCATATAGTACTTGTCAAAGGTATGCTGACCTGTTTTGGGGTGAGGGTACCTGGCACCTTCAAACGGACGGTCCAGGGAAAACGTGATGCATGTATTGTAGAGCAGCACAGTAGAATGCCTGACATTTAAACACATTGGTAATGGCCATGGTCAGCCAGATCCATCTTTACACAATGATAGAGTTGTCTGGCAAGAAAATCCTATAAAAATCCTGGTTGATTGTTTTGTGGTTTTCTTCAGTTGTATAGTTAATCCAACAGCAATCATATCACCTTTTGCTGGCTATTTTTTCTGTTTTTTAGTAAGGTTTTACAAGAAAATATTTATAAAGTTCTACCAATTTCATCATGTACAATATGGAAATAGTTGGTCAGTGGATTGTGTTTTTGAGTCATACCGTTGTAATTAAATCTATCCACACTATTCAAAACCGCCAATGTACAAATGATTATAACATTTTGGAAAAGGGTCTTCTATCCCGTGCTATGTTCTATCCTCACTTCGATTCAAAATAAAAATGCCTCAAGGATCCAAAGGACTTTAACTTCATTGTTAGCCAAATTGCTGTGTATATTCGACATGCTGTGTCATCAATACTCATCCATGTCCTATCCTGTTCTGACAACCGCTTGATCTGTTTGTATATCAGTCTTCAGCATAAAATGATAATTACGTTGGCTAAAGTGAAGGTAGACCCCATCAAAACTTTGTTGCCCTATGCTACGCACAGTGTGCCTTTCAACCATACACTTGCATATCTGCGTTAGGCCACAATTCATTCAGTGAGCAAGTCTTTTCCAGTTTGGACATCACTGTGACATTAAATCATCACGAATGCTTTAGCAGAATGACCTGTAAGAGTGTGACTAACTGTCGTAGATGAACGGAAAGTGTACATGTCCTATATCATGGCACACTCGTTTGCACAAGATTAACTTATATGTGCTCTTGAATTACATTAAATTGCGTGGTTCTTCAACATAAATGTATGCTAGAAACTTCTCCTTGTATATGATATTTCTCGTGCGAACCAATAATTATTAGCTATGTGTTCCAGAAGGCTAAGATCAGAGTATTGCTTCACCATTACCACGTCATACAGGCTGCCTTATGGACCATGTATCCAGAAGCAAGTCTCTGATTCAGTGATGCAACACCTAAGGCATTTAAATTGATTTTACACCAGTTCTTCTATGCAGGAAGCCTATTCTATTGTGTACTATATGACGTATAGTCAATGCACAATTAATACTATGTCTGTTCCTGATGCGTGCCCCCACCCACCCAGAAAGGAATTAGGATTTCTCACTCAGGATACTACTTCTATACAATAACCAGTCTAGTTTTGGACGCATCAAGCGATTTTTAAACAAGCGTTCTGGGTGATTGAAGAGCTTTTCTAGGGTTTTTGTGCATGTGTTTACACATCTCAGCACAGACATGTTCACTGTACAGCTATGGGATTCTTTCCCAGTTGCCAAATTTTCTCTGGTGAATCACATCTCTCAGAATATAAGTTCCTTGAATAATTTCGCAGCTGGTCAGACTAGAGGTGATGTATTACTGACTCATTGAAAATCCCCGTCTCATAGGTTAGCTTATTGGCCTTTGTTCTGCACAGTGGGAGGCCCCACACTGCTGATGCTCACTCCCACTATTTTCTGTATTACACACTGTCGAGTTTCATGTAGCCTTTTCCGGTGTGTATTTAACGAAATTTTATCACTATATTACTTTGATTTTTCAGCGCAAAAGGATACTGCAATAACTAGAGCTGAACACCCAAGTACTCCTTCCTAATAACAGTTGAATTTATACTGCAACGAGATAAATTTACACTGAACCGTTTCATGTTGTAGCTTAAGAACTTCTTCTGAAGAAGGACGTGATATTTTTTGTTCCTGCACTAGGTGCTTTTGTTTAAATCTCATGTCTAGAAATTTTTTTTTTACGTCATCGTCTTGTATTAAAATCAGGCTCCATGATTGCTCATTCAGTTGCCTTAATTCATATTAAGTGACGTAGCTAAGGTGACCCAGAACTGGACTCAAAGTTCAAATTTAATAGTAAATTCCCTATTGTTCATTTAAAGGCTCATGTTATGTGGTGGTCATACTGGAGCAATTGATACATCCGGCCTGTGTATCGCCACATTTACTTATTAGAAGGGTGTGTTGTTCTGGATATCATTCAGATATGTCTCATTGCTACGCTACATCTTAGGTTAATTCCCACCTTGGACGCAGGTTTTCAACGGGGGTATTGTATTCTAACTCTTGTACTTTAGAAAAGGTGGTCCTGACCAATCCTTGCCTGAGCTAGCGTTGAGCTCCACACTTGTATGTATGTACGACGCTGCAATGGTAAGGTAAATCATACCTGTCCTTGACATAGATCAACGTACTGTAATTCCCGTGTTGATGATTTGCTACCTGAGAGAGTATTGTAAGAGGCTACCATTGGACTAAAGCTATGGTGTCCGCACAGGTTCTCTGTTAGTTTAGGGAGCTTCTATCTCTGTATAATGGTGGTACAGTCATATGCTTAAAAGAAGGATTTAAGAAACAAATAGAATTAGTAATGGGGATGCATCTACAATATACTAGATTAATAAGTTACATTATGTACACTAGGAAAAAAGGGCGCTGCGTGGGGATATGCATTACTGTGTATAAGTACATTAAGGGGCCATACAAATAAACTATATGGGGGCAGTGTTCAACCATATAGAACATGTCAGAGGACACATGGACATCCTTAAGCACTGGAGAAAAAAGGTTTAGGCTTCAAGTTGGAAAGGGTTTTCACTGTGGAAGGATTTAAAGCTATGGAAAGTATTCATTGGACATCTTGATGGCAGGTTCATGGATAGTTTAAAAAAGAAGTAGAATAAAATGTCTAACAAAAAAGAATGTTAGGTTACTGGTCTTGATACATAAAGTTGGAGTTGATTCAAGGTATTTCCGATTGACACGTGGAGTCAGAAAGGAGTTTTTGCACCCTTTATACGTTTTTTCTCTGCATCTGTGGATCAACTTGTACTGACTACGGATAATCTATGGGTCTACAAATTGGACCAGATGGGACGTTAGTCTATTTACAAACCTGTAAACCAAGGAAGCTTGAAGTTACTGGTATGGATACATAAAAGTAGAGTTGATCAGGGAAATTTCCGATTGCCTTAGAGTCCAGAAGGAATTTTTCCCCTCTCATAAAGTTAGGTGGTTTTTTTTTGCCTTCCTCTGTATCCAACAGGTAGCAGGAAATGAGGAAGTGCTGTGGGTTGGATGGGTATGGACGTAGTCGTTATTCAACCTCAAATACATATGATACTACACTATACTATACTATACATCATAAATACTATACAAAATGGTTCAGGTGTCAAAGATCTGCCTGAGAAAAGCCCATAGGCACCATGCAGGGAAATGGCTTTCCTTTCACAGTTGTGCGTTGGCCTGAAATGGCATGGTGTACAATGCTTTTAGTAAGGTTGTATTCGGCAAATGTTGTTGAAAAACTGCATACAGATCAGATAAAAAGGCAATATTAAAAAAAGTTCTTCTATGTGTATATAAAAATGATTATTTAAATTGAATGATCTATATTAAAAGTGGAAAAGTGAACTATTCCTTAATACATTTATTGAAGACCAGAGTGTGTAAGACCTATATAGGACCTATGACCTTAGATTCGTTCTTCAAGTCATTCTCAGGAGCCAGGAACGAGTAAGAGATATTTACCTTTCCACGAGTATCCACATGCTGCAGGACTGACAGGTTCCCGACCACTTCCTGGTTTCTGTTCACTTAGTGCGCACGCTCAAAAATGATCAGCTGAGTCCGAAAACAGAAGCGGTTGGGAATGAAAGTGCAGCCGCAGGGATTAAGCAAAAAAGATAAATATTTTTACCTGTCGCTCCTGGCTCCATATTGATTAAAGAAGGTAAGTCCATAGGTCCTATATAGGTCCTTAACCCTCTCTTCAATCAATGGTATGAAAGCTCATTTTACAGTGAAACTATTCCTTTAATGGCCAGCTTGATTAAAGACAAAGTATGCTCACCTTCCCTCCAGCTCTCTTCTTTGTGCATTAGCTTTACCAGGGTGAGGACTGAACCGCTAGTTCCTCACCCCTGGAGTTCGTTGTTAACGTACACTGTCTCAGAGAACGCTGCCTGGTAGGCTCTGCCCCTCTCCCCATCGGCGGCTAAGCCAATAGGAAGGCACGCTCTGAAACAAGCGTGCGTTCCTATTGGCCTCGTCGCCCACATAGGAATAGGAGGAGGGGCGGGGGAATCTACCAGAACGCATGCTCTGAGACTACTTGTAAGTTAGCGTGAAACCAGGGTGAGGACCTAGCGGTTCAGGTACCTCACCCTGGGTAAAAGCTTAATGCACATAAGAAGGAGCGGAAAAGGGGAAGGTGGTATATTGTCCTTTAAATACACAATCCACAATGATAATCTTTAGGGAAAGGACTCATTTCTGCCTTTTGGCTGATGACAATGTCCCATTTCTAACAGTCTTAGGAACTATGTACTACATGATTATTAAGCAATGATGGTTTCTGACAGTGACTGACAGCTCAAAGAAATACTTGTGGTCGATTGTGGCTGGAGTGACTCAGACTCTGGCACCCTCAAACCGCGTCTCTTCACTTCCAACTACTTCAGCAATGCCAGAGACACACTCAAGCAATAATGGCAGGCGCGATGGCTTGATACAGGCTGCCAGGGGCTTGCTTCATCTATGATATATTCCGCGTCTGGCCGTGCGTGCATACTCAGAGAGACAGTGTCAGTACCAGCAAATAGACTGACTAAGAGCAGGAAGCTCAAGCGAGGAAGTAAGTACTTGACTTAACACACTAAGAGATTAGCAGACACAGAAGGAAATTTGCTCGCACTGTTTGTTTGGTTTGCGGCTTTGCCCAGATATCGGGACTTTCCCCGGCGACATTAGCACAATCGGGACTGCAACCTAAAACCGGGGGGAATGTCATGTAAATCCGGCTTTGGCACTTGATTGAAGGGTTCTCTTATCAAGTTACACTGGTATAATGTTGTATTCAATAGACAACTGGACTTGAAGTTTAGTTCTTGGAAGATATTACTAGTATTCCGACTGTGCTTTCTCAATTCAGAATACTTGTCAAAATCTGTGGAATATGATACCCTGGAAAACCCAATTAGCATTACGACAGCCAGGTTTTAAGGGCGTGATGCATAGTGGATAAGAGTGGAATTTTCCCTTTCATGGGTCTCCGAGATATCTGTGATGGGGTTATCAATCTCATAAAAACTTTTATTCCCAGAGGAAAACAAAAACATGCTACTGTAGTTATCTTCAAGACAAATTCTCTATTTCCTCTCACTAGAAGTGGTTTCATTTGTCCTCGGTACACCTTTCCAATTCATGATATTCTGTACAGCGCCTGTAAACTGCACAGATACTAATGGTAAGGTCGCCCTTCTCAGGGATCTATGAAGAATTAGGCTTTCCTCCATCAACATCTATTCTTATAGTGTAAAGTTAATTTGTTGCTTTGGTTAGACACACTGACTGTGCTTGGTGAGTTATTAAGTTTATTATCCACAATAATCCAACTTCTCTTAGAGGTTATAGTGTTGCCTATTGTGGTAAACACAAAATTTCAGCTCTGTTATAAGCTAAATACCAGTTGTAGAGATATATAGGCTGGTGCGTTTTAACTGAGAAATACAGGCATTTGGAACTTGTTATTTCAAATCTTCATATAAATTTCGTGTCAGAATAATGATTTATTGTTCAGTTTGGAACAATCGAAAACACAGCTCAGTTTCATGTTTCACATTCAAGGTTATGTTAAATGTAATAAAATAAGAGCACAGAATAGGGATAAATCCCTTCTGAGAAATAATTTAGAAATATAACACATTAGAAAATGAAACATTGATTGCCCCATGCAAAGAAACCATTATTTAGCTAGCAAAACAAAAATAAACATTATACTTTCAACACTCTGTTCTAATGACATTCCCGGACATATTACCTGGAATTTGCATGCAGAAATGATATAGAACATGTGTTTGGTCTGTTGTTGTTTTTCTAATATTAGTGTGGGTTTTCATATAAAAGTGGGGGTTTAGGAGGTAGTATCCTATATTTTGTCCTGCTAATGTAAGAGAAGTAAGCCACCCCCCCAACATAATTTTTAGTTGTTACATGCTTTAAAAAAAACCAGTCCGCGATTACAATTGGTTGCAGCCAGTCAAAAGCGAGCATGGCAAATGTCCCCAGAAATCCATGGCTGCACAGGACTCCCTTTTGTGACGTATGTGAACTTAGTCACAGGATGGACCCTTAGAGCCGTCCTCACCAAGTGCCTTGTTAAGCGCAAAACAA
The DNA here is from genome assembly GCA_019447015.1 of Hymenochirus boettgeri. Taxonomy (NCBI): domain Eukaryota; kingdom Metazoa; phylum Chordata; class Amphibia; order Anura; family Pipidae; genus Hymenochirus; species Hymenochirus boettgeri. The sequence goes on along the minus strand of CM033470.1, from coordinate 299,797,072 downwards.
GCTTGTTTCAGGAGCCAACTATCACGGTCCGAGTCTGGTAGCCAAAGGAGCATAGCTTGGATGCCAGTGTAGGCGGATGAGCGGGGTCAGGGAATGTAGCTTCTACGTGAACATCTAGACCCGGAATTCGGCTTTTACGTGGGACTGCGCATAACAGATTGCAATATCGGAAAAAGGACATTATATCGCTTTTATCCATTCGTTGGTATTTGGTTAGACTCAATGACTTGAAGTTTAGTTCTGAGATGTTTCGCTAGTCATCCGACGGACGTTCCAATTCAGAATGGACTTGTAAGGAATCTGTTGGAATATGATGACCCTGGAAAGTCACCAATAACAAGAGGTACTTATTTGCCTAAGGTTTCCACCTATTCACGATGTACCTAATTTATTTTGCCCCACCAAATTGGTAAATCTCAGGAGAAGTTTGCCATCTAATTCACTAATCCCAGTACACTTTGCCAGCTAATTTAGCAGCCTCTGCCAGCCAACAACCAGACTCTTTTAAGGGTTCAGCTAATCACCAGCCACTAGGATAATTTTGTTGCTAAGTCACCACAGTCTCAGTAAAAGTTTGTCAGCCAATTCAATTCAAGGTAAATTTTGTCAGATATTTTACATTTCAGTTTCAGAGTGACCGGTAAGTTTTCTGAACAATTCACTATTTCACGCATTCTCAATTTTTCCGCACCTAATTCACCAGTTCCGTAGTATTTTTTCAGACTGTATTTAATTGTTCAGTTAAGTTTTTCGCCAAAAATCTCTAGATCTTAATCTTGACAACTTATTTAACAAACTCAAGGGCGATCAATAAAAGTTGATCGTTTAAAATGGTGCTGATTTGCTCCAACCACAGACTTTATTCTAACATTTAAAGCTAACATTGATGCGTTGGGGCAAATATAAATTGTAAACTTTTATTGAAAAACACTGTTTGGTTTGTCAAGCTTATTTACCATTTTTTATAATACCAATCCAGTTGCCAACACTCATAGTATACGACTTACCTATTTATCTATGTGTATGCCAATCTATAAAAATCTATATCTTTCTATTTGATCAAAATTACATTTAAAACTAAAAGAAGACACTCGATAAGGAAATGTCTGGTGTGATGAAACAACTATGTAATAATCTAATTGGAATTCATGAGAAAGCATCTTGTAAGCGTAACCTGTTTGCTTTTATGAAGATGTAAGGAAGAATTAAGATGACAAAAGATTTAGGGTGGATGTGGATGATTTTGTCTGATATGGCTTGTAATTGTATTGGTGTGCCACATGGCATGACCCGAGTAGGAGACTTATTCATAAAATAAAGTTGAAAGTTTCCAAAAAGGTGTCCCCCTATAAGCAATGCCCATCTTAAAAACCCAAATGCACTGGGAGTAGCAGTAAGTGGCTAGGGGATTTTATGCAGAAGATGCCGGCTGTATGTGCAATCAGCAAATCAAGGGGAACATTTTATCTAAAATTTGTTTTTCATCAAGTTTGAAAACACGCTCCTTTAAAAGATTTGGAAAGTGTTGCGGCCGAGGCCCCACAAATTATTGAAAAACAACATTAACCCAGAATATATCGGGATCAGTTTGTGCTTTTTATTGCATAGACCGCTATATTTGGAACATTGATCATGCAACTCTTGTGGTAGGTGACACACTAAACGTGACAAACCAACATATAACTGTTAGGATAAATGTTTTCATGATCTATAGTAAATAAATAAGGATCACTTGGTATGCAGTGTTTTTGAAAAGCAAGCAAGGAAAATTTTTTTTGTATCAAAGAGCCCGTGTTACCATTCTATAGAGTATGATGTAAAATGCACAGGAAAAAATGTGGAAAAATAGTGTATTTTGTGTCCTGTGCGTTTGGTTTGATCCAGATGTAGTGTGGGGCCATAGAACTCAAGTCGTAGAAAGCAAAGAGATCATCGGACTTTATTCCTGTCGATTGGACAGTGTGTTGGTTGGGCCGAGTAGACTGTTTTAGCCTTAGACGTTAATGATTGTCGTTTTAGTAAAAAAATTCAAAGTATTTACAAGCAATTTCATGTTTAAAAATGATCTTTCAATGTTGTTATACAATTTTTTCAGTTGGCTTGATGATGTATCAAATCTGTGTTATTAAAATATTTAGGGAAATGTCGTTTTTAATTTCCACGTTTTTGGGTTTCCACGATGGGAGGCTTGTTCAAAACTTCTCATTAAGTGGTACGATATCATTATATATCCCTCCCCTTGGAATCAGGACAAGGCAAAGCACTTAAATGGTGTTGAAGACGGTAAATAATCGATCATTACGCCTTTCAATAAACCACAGTGTTTAAGAGCCTGATTTTCTGTTGGTGGGCACTTAAATACACGTCATCAAAAAGGGTGAGGTGCTGAATAATTTCCCTCATGTGTGCTTTCTAAGCTTTATCTATTATATTTATAATGGAAGTGCGTGTCCTATAGGTATACAATTGGCCGCATAGATGCTTTCTTTATTTAAAAAAATCAGCATCATATATCGTGTGTTACAAGAGACAAAGAAAATAGTTGGAGTGATGTGGAAAGGCAAAAATTTGATAATTTTGTGATAATCTTTATATGGCATTATGGCCAAAACCCTTGAAGCTGTCGCTAAAAATAACGTCCCCAACTTTTACGGTATAAGAAAGGAGGCTTAGTCTTTTGGACCAGGCCAGATATCCGTGGCATCTTCCAGTGTTGCACATCAGCGGGTTGGTCTGTCACGGCTGGACGAATAGAATGAAGGCACACTCCCCCAGGCTTTTCTAAGGCCATGGGGGTCCTGGTTCTTGAGGGTCCTGGTTTCAATCTGCAGGACCACCAATAAAGGCCTGGTCAAGGCACTTCTAATGCAAGGGGGGTGCGAGTGCGGGACACTTAAGCCCTCTAAAAGGAACTTGTCTTCTAAGGCCAGGGATGGGGGGGAGTACTGGTTCGAGTTTGTGTTTTTGGGGTCCCTAAGTCCCAAAGGGCCCTTTGTAAGGAAGGGGGTCCCAGTTTGCCAGTGCGGGGACCACCGAACATATGGCACGGGACTTTTGCCCATTCGGGAAATCCTTGACATTTCAAGGATTACCGAATGACGCGGAACTTCCATTAAGAACGCTTGAATTGAAAATCAATCGAACATTACAAAAACTACCTTTGAATAATTCAATGTGAAAAATCCAACAGGGGGATCCGGGTTCGGATCAGAAAAACTAGCACAGCCATAGGAGCAGGTACGTTAACCCACTTGTGGGCTTTATAGCCACGCTACCACTATGTATATCACGCTTACGTGAAACTGCCTTTTGTAGTCAGACAGACATACAATAAGTACTATTAAAATGTCAAAAAGGCTATGCCGGTAATCCTGAAATATTTCCAGTACCCAAAAATTAATTAGGACCTTCGTTGACATGTTTGAGTTAAAGGTAAGATTTCGCGGCAAGTTGAGCTTGAGTGTAAAATTAAGCGGAACGAGCACCAGCTAAAAACCGTAATTTTACCAACCACAACATCTAAGTTTGCAAAATCAAGGTCCACACTATTTGTTTATATAGCTGAAATAGAAGAACGAATATTAAATTGTGTAGCATAGGTTTTTTTGTGGGGAATACTTCTGCATTCATTTTCAAAATACTACCGGTAATAATGTCCCCTGGAGAGATGGACGTTGTCTGAAAGTTTGTATAATTGTACACAGCACCATCATTCATTTTATGGCTGGACCTTCCAGGCTCATTATGAAGTAGCAGGGTTGGGTGGCAGCAATTTTGTTTAGGCTTTTAAATTGCTCTCTTAAACGCTAAGCGATTTGTTTTGGAAAGTGGTTAGCACACCTAAGCCTTGAGTTTGCGGTGGTTGCGTGAGAGAGACTGGAAGAGGACAGGGAAACCGCATCGCCGTCTTAAGCCTATTCCAGAGGTGTGCGCACACAAGTATTTGCACTTGCTGATAACTGCCGTAAAATTACTTACCGTGTTGGGTGAGATTCACCTAGCTAGCGTCTCTGGTACATTTAGTACGGGGAGATTTGCCAGAGAAAGGCGGGCTCTAGGTGAATACCTTGTTTGCGCCCTAGCGTCCGATCCCAGTTTTTGGCGACGGAACTTTGTCGCTTTCCCGCTAATTGGTCCGACTGTAAATATTGGGAACTCATCAACGTCAATCTGCTCAATGCCCTTTTGATTCAGAGTACCCTCCCCCCACGCTATGCCGAACTTAAATCCTCTCTTCTCGCCATCGGAGCTACCCCCTTGTCACGGCCTCTCTATTCTACCTTCCCACACTCGTTATACCTCCAATGTTCAGAAGTGTATTAACCTCTGTTCGGAAGGCGTGATACCATAAGCTTATCGGTGGTTGCCAAAAGGATTCGGCCCCCTTGATAGTTTTCCCACCTTTTTGTCACAAACATGATTCAATTTTATTGGAATTCCAGGTGAAGACCAATACAAAGTGGTGTACATGCTAGAAGTGGAACGAAAATCATACCATGACTCCAAACATGTTAAACAAATCATTAAACTGCCAAAGTGGGGTGTGCGTAATTATTCAGCCCCCCTTTGTCTGGTGCAGTCAGGTGCCATAGACATGCCGATGAGGAGTGCAATGAAAATAGAGTGCACTTGTGTAACTAATGTCAGTACAAATACAGCTGCTCTGTGAGAGCCTCCAGAGGTTGTCTATGAGAATCTTGGAAGCAACAACACATGAAGTCCAAGAAACACACCGACAGGTCAGGGATAAAGTTCTGCGGAAATTAAAGCAGGCTTAGGCACTACAAAAAGATTTCAAAGGCTTGAACAATCCACAGAGCCTGTTCAAGCGATCCATCGAAAGAGAGGTATGCAATCTGTAAACCTACCAAGACAGGCGGTCCACCTACTCACAGGCGAACCAAGGAGAGCGCGGAGCAGAAATGCAGTCAAGAGGCCCATGGTGACTCTGGATGAGCTGCAGAGATCTACAGTCAGGTGCGGCGGAAAATCTGGCCAGGACAACTATAGTAACATAGTAATTAGGTTGGAATAAAAGACTACGTCATCAAGGCCAACCTATTCACCCTCTTTTTTTTTTTTTTTCCTTTTTTTTTTTTAACCCTACCTAACAGTTTGATCCAGAGGAAGGCAAAAAAAAAAAAAACAGCTAAAAAAGGGGGAAAAAAATCCATTCCTGACCCCAAACGGCAATCGGAAAGATCCCTGGATCACCAGATTATATGCAGTCAATACCCGTAATTCTCAATATTTTTGGTTTAGAAATTATCAGCCTTTTTTTAAGCTATCAATGAAATTGCCATTACACTCTGCTGCGAAGACAGTTCAGTTTCACCGTTCCACTGTAAAGAAACTTCCTACCTGAAGATGAAACTTTTTTCTTCCAACTAAAGGATGTCACGAGTCCTCTGATATGACCTATTAGTAAACAATGCACCAGAGAGTTCATTTGTCTGGGCCATTAATAATTTGTTTAAGGTTATCATGTCCCCACACAAACGTCACTTCTCCAATGTAAACAGCCCAACGGGCCTAATCTTCTGCATATTCAAGCCCCCATTCCCCCCCCCCCCCCCCCCCCCCCCCCCCCCCCTTATTAATTTAGTTGCCTCTCTGACTTCCTCAATTCCAAAAATGCCTTTTGTTATATGGGATTCCAAAGAGGCCTTACCAGTGCTTGTAAAGAGGGAGAATAATCATTTTGCTCTCTTGAATCTATTCCCCTTTTTTTTTATACAAGACATATCTGGCTAGCTCTAGCTGTTGCCTATCCTGGCAATTGTTTGCTATAGCTAAGTATGTATCTACCAGAACCCCCAAATCTTTTCCATTACAGAGACTTAACCCAGATTATTTATGTGTAGGTGGCCAGGGATTATTAAAATGTCACAATTGCATCGCACCACATTTATCAACATTGATTCATCTGCCATTATGCATGCCCATTTTGAATAATCTACTAGGTCTGCTTGCAGCACTTGCACATCATTGGAAGTTTCCAAAGCTCTGCATAGTTTGTGTCAGCAGCAAACACTGAGACCTTGCATCTCAATGCCCCCTTTCTAAGTCATTTATAAACAGATTAAACAGAAAGCGGCCCGCTACAGAAAATGAGCACTCCGCTTAGAACTTTAGCCACATAGATGTAGACTCCATTTTAACCACCACTCTTTGTTTGCGGTCCAATAACCAGTTCTCTTCCATGAACAAATGTTTTCTCAAGGCAACAGTCTCAGTTGTATACATTAGGTCAACCTATGTGGCACAGTTATCACAGCTTGCAAATCCAAAATATACCATCCACGCTGTGCTGAATCTAACTTCTTACTCACTTCTATAAAAACAATTAAATTTGTCTGGCCTGATCCTATTCTCATAACTTCCATGCTGACTACTATAATAGATGATCTCGGGAGGACAAAGCAAGGATGTGATGCCTAACAAGTTCCATACCTCCCTACCACTGATGTAAGCTTACAGGTCTTAGTTTCCAGGCTGGGAACGACTACCTTGTTTGAATAAGGGTATTACCTTGGCTTTTTTCCAATCCAGCGCACATGACCAGAGAAAAGCAAATCTGAAAAGATGAGAAACAGTGGCTGGAGTAGAACTGAACTAAAAGTCTTTAAATCCGAGGCTGCAAATCCCAATTGGTCTGGGCTTTTTGATATTAACTTGTCTAATTGTTTCCGCTACCATATCTCTGTAGTCACTGAAAACCGCTTCATTCTTCCATGCATATTATACAATCCCTACTGTAAGGACAAGGATTCTCAACAGTAAAAACCGATGTAAAAAAACGGTTTAGCAAGTTAGCCTTTTCGGATCCTCTACAACCACCCTCAGCTCCATTATTTAAGGGTCCCCACATCTCAGTCCTCACTTTACCATTTATATACTTAAAAAACATTTTGGGTTGGACTTGCTTTGTTAGGCATCAGTATTCAGTCTTTTTCTATTTAGCTAGTTTAATTGCTGTTTCTGTCACTCTTTATTACATGCTTTTGTACTCCTGTAAGCCTGTTCTGTGCCTTTCTGTTTTCAAAATTTTAACAGCCTTTTTCTTTTTTTCCATTTCCCTTTTTAACCCCCGGAGCATAAGCCATGCAGTATGTGGACATCCATTTTTTTACACTTGTTACTAAGGTACAGATTTTAGAATGTAATAGTTTAATATCCCTTTAAAAGTGGTCCACATCTGCCTCAGTATCTTTACCTAGAAACGTTCCCTGCCCAGCCTATGAGCAGGAGCGATTCCGTTAACAGCATAAAATTGCTTTCTTAAGTTAAAAGGAAACTGCCACAAAGTCACAAACCTGTCTCATCTAATCGATGGAGCTGGAGCTGTTTTGTAAAGAAAGAATGGAACCAGGATTTCAGTCTCAGATGTGCAAAGCTGGTAGGACCTAACCCTAAAGACTGCAGCTGTCAATTGCAGCCAAAGGGGTTTCTACACAAAGTATTGACTCAGGGGGCTGAATAATTACACAACCCCACTTTGCAGTATTGATTTGTAAAAATCGTTTGGAAATCATGTATGATTTTCGTTCCACTTGTCACGTGTACACCACTTGTGTATTGCATTCTGTGGAATCCAATAAAATGATTTCAGTTGTGGGCAGTAATGTGGACCCAAAGTGTGGAAAACTTACAAGGGCCGAATACTTTTGCCAACCACTGTAAATATGGCCCAAGACCCTCTAGAGATTAGATAGGGGGATTCCCCCAGAGCTTCCCTACCGGATTTACCGAGGCTCGCACGCACTCTGGGTGAATCTCACCCAATATAAGTATTTATATGCCAGCCAATCATAAATCCGGCACTCGTAAAGATCAGGAGAGAGCGCTGCGTGGCTGTAGCGGCCCTTGTAACATGAGGGCAATTGAAATCTAAGCATAAAAGTACCTGGTCATGTGTGTTCTAAACTTTTGTAGGAATTAATTTAAGTGCTTGTATTATTTGTTTGGGTCTTTTTTTGATACAGGAATCAGAGGATCTTTTTACTAAATTTTCAGTTATAGGTAGCTCATTAATTACTGTGTAATACAGATAGAGCACAGGAGCTGCTTTTAATTCATTTGTTTAGGCATAATTCAAAATTTGCCACTAGATGTCAGTATGTATATATGATTTGGATTATCTTTCAATAGACGAGTAGATAACGTTCCATTTATTTCAGTTAAGTTGTACTTTTAGCTGCGTGTAATAAGAAATTACTCTTTTTAACATTTATGCAAATTCTCATGACCTATATTACCCCTATAAACTTTGTTGAGACGTATGGCAGAGATACATACAGTAGAAACCACTATAACCATTCATATCATATTTTACCATGTAGAAGTACTGAATCAAAACATAACCCTCCACTATACCGCAGATTAAGGAAAACGTTCTCTCTGGGTTTGCTCTTTTGCTCAAACTTCAAAGGCTGGCTCATAGTGCCTTCATGCAGAGCAGGGTTTCCCTTTCACTTAGTGGAAGACGGTGGGAGGAGTAGGACCAGACTGAATTTCTGAGTTTAAATTTAAGGACGCGATATGGGCTATCTAGAGCAAACCAGAGGGAGGACCTAGCATTATTAATTGAGCGGTGAGCCAGAGGTGTGAGCTTACATTGGATGGGTACACACAGACAGATTTTTAGGTCAAACTTACCAATATTCTGTGTATTGATTGTGCGGGGCCAAAGAATCGGTGGCGGTTTTGGTGTTGCTGGACAACCAGGGTCTGACGTCCAGTGTCTGATCGGGCATGTCTGTAAATCCTGGCAGGGTTTTGCAGCAAACTGTCAGCCGGGTGCATCGCCAGGACAAAAAAATTGTCGTGTGGTAACCAGCTCTGGTCAGGCTCCATTTTCTTTACTTCAAGTGACTTTTGTTCCCTTTAGATTTATTAATAAAGAATGTTTAGTTCAGTGTTGTCTTTCTGAAAGTTGTGAAAAGTTATTTTTTAGGGCACCTGCCCGCACTTGTATATAAGCTATTATTAGTCTCACAAAATGACCGGACAGCTTTTTATTTACTATACCTATACCTATACTAACAGGCCCGGCGAGTAGTTAAATAATCATATTTTTATATTTGTTTTCTAAAAGAAAAGTACACGGGCAGCTTTGTTGGTGCTTTCTACCTTATTTTAGATATCAAGGGGTGTGGAATTTTGCATTGCTTTATATTTGCACATTGCTGCAATCTTGGATCAGAAACCATGCAAGTACTATGGGGAGACCCCGGGAAAATCTCTGGACGCGGATTTTGCATCCATTAGTGCGGGTATAGTTAATAGTCGTGCCGGCAGCGGTGTTGTCTTTTGCGATACCCATGCTGCCGGCATAACAAAAGAGTTAAAGTTGCACTAACCGATATTAAGTTGGTTGGTGCGTCTTTAAGGCTGGGCACACCAGCAGATGTATCTGGCCAAACTACTGATAATGCTGTGGATTGGTCGGTCGGCTGGAACTAATGAGGTGTAGAGTGGCTGGCCACAACCCGAACTCAGTCTCCAACGACCAATTCGGACGAACGGGTGATCCAGTCGTTGGTAAATCACAGCCACTATTGCTCTGCAACATTTGCCACGCTGAGCAGTCGCTGCAGCGAATGTTCGTCTGGATAAAAAATAGCCCCGTGTGTACCCAGCCGTACTCCAAAAAATAGCCCCGGGTACCGCCATACTCCATAAAATAGCCCCGTTGTACCAGCCGTACTCAAAAATAGGCCCGTGGGTACCCAGCCGTACTCCATAAAAGCTCGGTGTACCCAGCCGTACTCCAAAAATAGCCCGTGTGTACCAGCGACTCCATAAATAGCACCGTGTGTACCCAGCCGCTACTCCATAAAATACCCGTACAGCGTCCTATGACAGTGTGTACCCAGCCGTACTCCATAAAATAGCCCATGTGTACCAGCCGTACTCCATAAAAGCCCGTGTGTCCCACCACTCTAAAATAGCACTGTGTACCACCGCTACTCCATAAAATAGCCCACGTGTGTACCCAGCCGTAACTCCATAAAATAGCACTGTGTACAGCGTACTCATAAAATAGCCTGTGTGTACCCAGCCGTTCCATAAAATAGCCGTGTGTACCAGCCGACTAATAGCCGTGACAGCGTCATAAAATAGCACCGTGTGTACCCAGCCGTACTCCTAAAAAGCCCGTGTGTACCAGCCGTACCATAAAATAGCCACCTGTGTACCCAGCAGTACTCCATAAAATACCCGGGTACCCCGCCGTATCCATAAAATAGCACGCTGTGTACCCAGCCGTACTCCATAAAATAGCCTGTGTGTACCCAGCCGTACTCCATAAAATAGCCCCGTGTGTACCCAGCCGTACTCCATAAAATAGCCTCGTGTACCCAGAGCCGTACGCCATAAAATAGCACCGTGTGTACCCAGCCGTACTCCTAAAATAGCACGTGTGTACCCAGCCTACTCCATAAATAGCCCCTTGTGTACCCAGCCGTACTCCCATAAAATGCACCGTGTGTACCCAGCCTACTCCATAAAATAGCCCCTTGTGTACCCCAGCCGTACTCCATAAAATAGCACCGTGTGTACCCAGCCGTACTCCATAAAATAGCCCTGTGTACCCAGCGTTAATCCATAAAAAGCACCATGTGTACCCAGCCGTACTCCATAAAATAGCCCCGTGTGTACCCAGCCGTACTCATAAAATAGCACCTGTTACCCAGCGTACTCCTAAAATAGCCCCGTGTGACCCAGCAGTACCCATTAAAATAGCACCAGTGTGTACCCAGCCCGCACTCCATAAAATACCCGTGTGTACCCAGCGTACTCCATAAATAGCACCGTGTGTACCAGCCGTACTCCATAAAATAGCCCTGTGTACCCACCGTTCCATAAATAGCCCCTGTGTACCAGCCGATACTCCATAAAATAGCCCGTGTGACCCAGCCGTTACTCCATAAAATAGCCCGTGTGTACCCAGCCGTACTCCATAAAATAGCACCGTGTGTACCCAGCGTACTCCATAAATAGCCGTGTGTCACCCAGCCGTACTCCAAAAATAGCCCGTGTGACCCAGCCGTACTCATAAAATAGCACCGGTGTACCCAGCCGTACCCATAAAATAGACCAGCTCTCTAGTAATCTAGACATTATATCTTTGAGGTGCAAAATTTTGCCGGTTGCTAATCTCGTACCAACCAATCATATTACATTTTATATGGTCACAAAAGAACGTTCATCCTTGAGATAACAAATCGCTTTGGAATGTTCATTCCGCTGATCTCGTCCATTAATAAATGGCGTAGAAACATTTTATAGCTGTCCATGAGAGCAGCGAAAATGATTAGTAAATGGCAGAAGATGTTTTCTCCAATGTATAGTATTAGGGGAAGTTTAAAATTCATTGACCCCTAACGTTTTAATCTGTCAGTGGTTTAGTTGAAACTGAGACAGTGCTAAAGGATTTTACAGTAAAGAGACAAGAGAAGCCATTCAAGATTAATATAAAACCAGAACGCTTATGTGTTGGTTATAAATGTCACCTTATGGGCTACGTATATCATTTACATAACATTTTTTTAAATTTATTTGTATATTTCTGGAAAGCCAGGCTATTTGTGTACATAAAATGTTAATGTTTATTCATATATTACTGTGCTTGCCATCCACTGATCTATTGGCAGTGATTACAAGGGTTCACTTAAAAAGGGTCCAAGAGGCCAGAAAACATGTCGTGTATGAGCTACATGGAATAAATCACCATTAGCAGTTACTCTGCCTGCTGCCGTTTGTTACCTCATTCATTATTGTATTGGAATCTAAAGAGTTTATCTACATTGTTACATTGCAGGGCGAGGCAGAGAAACATCAACCATTTGGTGGCCATATTTGGGCCTCAGGGTCGTCAGGCCCTTACCCTGTCCTTCCACACTGAATAGCCATAATGAATTTTGTGTAGGATGATTAACATATTAAAACAAAGACGGATTTTTAATACAGTACGCATTATACCATCTATTTGCGTAGGTCAAGTTTAAACCCCAGACAACACCCCTACTTTATTATTAGTATTTGAAAAACCGTTTGGTTCTTTGCAGTGCAGGCCCGCTCCCATTGTCAAATGTCAGTTATGGATCTCTTACCTGCCCGTATTATCTGTAATAATTTGTTGTGTCCCCTCTTATGGCCAGTATTGGTGTATACAGCTTGGTCTTGGCACTTTATGTTCTATTATTAGGTCAATCGATTATCAATTAAGTGGAAATGCATGTAGCACAGGAGTTGTATTATTGTATGGTGCAGGCAAGTTAATGGGTGGTGATTTCAGCTGCAGAAAGCGAAGTAGAACTCTCTAATGCTGGAGTAGTGAAAGTAGTAGTAGTAGTGAATTTGCTTTCTACAAATATAAAATCATTTTGACCTTAGTTCCCTTTTAAGGGGCCACACATTCCCTGTAGGTAAAATACCCTTAGAACTTAGAAGGTCTGACTCACAGTAACACAATAGTGTCTCAGGCTCATGATTTGCAACAGAAACTCCCTTAGAGTTGGTTTAAACTTGAGTCTTAAAATACAATATCAATAATATTTGCAATATTATATATAATACATGTTACAGTAATGTTCAACAGAGCAGTTACAGTACTAAACTCTGTTACATTAAGTTTCAAAGAGCTGACCAGAATATCCCTTTAATTTAGTTGGGAAGCCTAAACAAACATATATGCATCACACTCCTCTAACCTCCCTTATCTTACAATACACTTTGCAAATATATTATTATTCTGGATTTATATAGCGCCAACATCTTCCGTAGCGCTTTACAATTTACAAATACATTCACATCAGGCCCTGCCCCGAAAGTGCTTACAATCTAAGCACATTTATTTAACAAATACAACCTTCAGTATGTTGATTGTGGGGAAAACGGAGTGCCCGGGAGGAAACCCACACAGCACAGGGAGAACCTACAAAGTCCTGCAGATGTGTCCAAGGTGGAATTGAACTCAGGACTTCAGTTCTGCAAGGCATCAGTGCTACCACTAACCAGTGGTTCAATTTTGGAGGAACCCAGCGCGACAGACACCTAAAAACATGAAAACTCAAGCTAACCAAATATACATAATAAATATATATATAATATAGATATTTAAGGATTTTCTGGTTCTAATCCTCCATTAGTACTTCTCCAGCTATTCTGGTTTCCCTACAATCATAAAAAACATTCTGATTGTAGGTTGTATGTTAAATAAAGTGATTAGATTGTAAGCTCTTTGGGGCGGCCGTGCCAGATGTACGGGATCTATCATTGTTTGATGTGATACAATGTATTGTAAAGTGCTATTAAAGATGATGGTGCTCCAAAAACCATAGTAGAAAAGAATAAATTATAGCGAGATTCAATAATAGTTCGTTTAAAATGGTGCTAATTTGCCCCAACCATCAGCGTTACTTTCAAATGTTAAATAAAATATTGTTGGTTGGGAAAATTAGCACATTTTTAACAATAAGAACTTTTATGAAAAACCCTGCATGTTTTTATTCCTGCAGGTTCTTACCCTACCTTAGAGTAGCAATTTTAAAAGAAAAACTCTCATTCTGAACCCATAAATTGTCACATTGCCCTTTTCTGCTAGCTAAATACATTACTTGCTCCACCTACTATCTTGGATGTAAGATGTGTTGATTAATGTATATTGGGGGAACAATCGTGTCATGGCCTATAAAACGATTAGAGGTCTACAAATCAGCTGATAGGCTAGACATAAAGGGTGCAGATAATTTGCCATGATTGTGGAGTCTAGGGGACAGCATAGAAACCATACTGTAGCCAGACCATATTTTAGCTTCCTACACTTCAAAACCTCATGTTGGTGATTCTTAATGGGATATTTCATGAAGCTGCATTTGTATTAATAAGAGAGCATTGCTTCCACACATTAATCCCTTTACTTCTTGAATGGGTAAATTGAATTCATAGTAATGTCTTAATCTTGTTTTATAAGGTATTGCAGGGCAAATAATTAATTGGCTTTGATGGCAAAATCTGAGCATTTCAGGATATAGTGCTAGACAATTCCCAATCCCTGGCAAGAGCAATTCAGAAATCGATTTTGCACCACATTAGCCAGTTTGTACTGTATTTCCTCACTGGGCCTGTTCTATTTTCTTCATTGATCGTCTGGCAAACTAATTTCTACTGCTCTTCATTTCCTTAATAATTTCTTATACTTCATTTCACTTTATTTCCTACAGACGGGTTATATTAGTTTAATTCATTGTAGTTAAATGCAGTAATGTTCTGCTCGGATGCAATTAAGATGATTTATTACAAATGCAATACATGCTGGAATTTGTTAACATAATCAAGCCAACATCAAGAGAATCCGGGCCCCACTGCAAAATTTTCAATTTCTACCTTTCTACCTGCACCCCCTTGCACCAGCCACTGTACCAACTATGTCAGCTGACTGTCAGTGCCAGTCCTTGTACTGTGATAGTGTTGCCCAATAACCTAGGCCTTGATAGGTTTATTTGTTCAAATTCGCATTCTTAAGTAAGTAACTTACTTACACCCTTGTTCCATCGCCGGCCTTCTGCTGCGTTTTCTGATTAAGGGCACATGAAAACTTTTGACCTTTTATTGCATCTCCCCCATATCTCATTATTTAAAAAAAAATCTCCAATGCTTGTTATAGGAGCAAACACTCATTGTTGTAAAAATATTATTCTCTGTATCCTTGTTCCTTTCTATCCCTGTATAAAGCCTAGGCACCATGGGCAGTATTTGTACAAAGGGGTCAATTGATGAGTTACATAAGGTTTGGAATTCATTTCATGCTTACAACTGGTACCAGAGCATTAATCAAGTACCTATTGTGTCATTGTGTGTCTATCATGGTCTATGTGGACCAATTTCATACCTGTCCCCAAAACACATCCCTGTACCTGGTGGAAAATTTCTAAATTTAGACACCTCTTGCCATTATCAAATAATTGTCGAAAATGGTTCAAGACCTGCATAGAGCCTTGGCAATTTTAGCACATATACTTCTATCTTAATGCACTGTTTTAATATACTTGAACCAAAAATTTTTTAACCTTAAATAAATAGCCATACTGCTTAAGTTTCTTTCATTTATTCATCTAAATTTATATAACATTTATACAAATTGAAACACACTTACAGGCCTAATACACCTGTTTATTCATTTCTTCAACGCATTTTGTACAGGCCTGTCAGATAATAATAAGTGTACCAAACTCCTTATATAGTCCAACAGAATCTGTTCAATGAGCTGTCAACCTATCAAATGTATCTGGCAAATCAAAAAGTGTCCACATTACTCATTCTCAGCAGTATATAGAGAGCCCTGGACTAACGAAGTAGGGGGAGGGCGGCATGACCTGGGGGGGCCAGAATGCAAGCGGATAGGGGGAGTAGAGGAAACGAGGCGAAGGGGAGGATACAAATAGGAGGGAGGAGGAGGAGCATCAGCCATTTTGGAAAGGAGACCGCAGAGGAGAAACCAATTGCCCACCCCCCATCCCTTTAGCTTGGTTAAGTTTTAGTTCTCAAAAGGGGTTGGTAGGGCGTGCGTAGTTTTTATATATATTTATGTTTATTCAAAAAAGTGTTTCATTAAATGCAAATTGGGTAGACATGGGGGACAGGTTGTCACAGCTTGTGCGGGGTCTCTGTCAGTCTGCCAATAAGCTTACAAGGAGAAGGAACAATTAAAGCTTACAAGAGAAGGTAGCCAGTGGATAAAAAAATCCTACAGGGGATTGTGCATATACAGGGCTGGCAAGTGTAAGTGGGTCAGCCCCTAAGAATGTTCTATTTAGGCCCACTCTCTTTAGGCTAGGAATATTGTCAGTGGTGTGGGGGAAGTTGTGGTGGAGGTATGTTAAAGGTGAGGTGGCAGGGCAGACTGGCAGGGATTCCTATTTAACGTTAATTGGGTTTTCTGGTTTTCTATCTTGATAATACTAACAAAGTTTCATGTGCAATTATTTGCTAATTACTTGATAATTTTGGAGATTGGATATTTTAAGTTGTTCAAAGGAATTGTTTAATAAAAGCTGTGGTCCAGTATCATTTAACATATATAGTGTCTGCTTCTTATTTTAAAGGGGGAAGGGAGGAAAAGGGAAGGTATATTGAGGTAGGGGGGCAGGTAGTGGGTGGGTGGTACATTGGTAAGCTGGAGGGACTTGGGCCTTGTTCCCTGGCCACTGAATTTACCACATCACCAGACCAGTACTCTTCAATCAAAGTTCATTAAGGGATAACGCCTTCTGAAAACATTATTGAATTCCCTGATAATGTTTATCATGGCCTGGCTAATGAATAAGCAGATTTTTTAGTCAAGATATTGAGTATTCGTTATCACGATACCATACAAATAGAATATATAGCGATGTAAAATGTATAAAAATAGAAATTTAACATAACTTAACATGGACTTAAAGACTCTAAGTTCCAAGGAGACTCTGAGGAGATTAGGATGTGAGTATCATCAGTGTTTCTTTAGCAAATGAAATACGGCGTTGTTGAAGCTCAGAGAAATTCGGCATTTATGATATGTAATAAAATATATCAGGATCAGGTCTGAGCATCACTCCAAGTGATTTATAAAATACAGGGCTCTTTCCCTCTGCAGTTAAAAACTATAGAGCTACTGTAAATCATTGATTCAAAATAAAAATATGTTATTATCACAAAATATCATGAAGTATACACATACATCACTTGTTTACAGTGTTCTGTTTTGAAGGACATGCACTCGAAGACTTTTGAGATAAAAAGTATTAACTATGTAGCCACCTCCATAGTTCTAATTCTAGGTCCCCTAAACAGATTTCATGTAAAATATCCAAGTCTGGTAAAAATTCAAGACTTAGGGAACTGGGGTTGGGTTTTTTATCTATAGCATAACAAGTTTAGCACAACGGTGGATAGCCCTTTAAAGGGAACTTCAGCCCTTAAAAAAATAAATGTTTTTAGAAGCATTAACCCTCAAACTCCACTTACATTTTAATCTCACCTTTCTCAGCGATGCACGATAATGACTGTCAACCCGCGATATTGATGTCACAGCACATGAGGAACAAGTGGATGCAAGCACTCATGACCAGCTCACAACATGAGGGGACAGGTTGGGACTTCCGGCAAAGGTAAGAACTCCGTGTGGAGAAAGGTAAGGATTAAGAGAGCAATTGGGTTTTGTTTGGGGGGGTAAGGCATCTGAAAATGTTTAGTTTTTTTTATCTTTAGCTAAATCCAAATGTCAAAATGACTTAAAACTATACAGGTGCTTGTAGATTACGCAGGAGAGGGCGAATCTTCCTCATTAGTGTTAAATCAGAGGCTTGAGGTTGGTTATGTGACCAGCAGACGAATGTCAATTTCTCTTCCCAGTTACAAGTTTAGTTATCAGGAAGATGTGTAACGTGTCTCTAACAGTCATTGACCACAATGATTTCTTCATTCCTTCTTCTGTGTAACATGAATGACACCGTAACAGAATGGGTTTATGTTTCATGCTCATGCCTTCCGTTACATGTAGTATGTCTAGGCTTTTCATACTGTAGAAGGGTTTGACTAAGAAGAAGCACAGGTAATATTAACAGATGTAAAATACACAGAATCTTCATACATGTGCTTAGATCAGGGCAGCAGATTAAAGTCGGCATCAGGCCACATGTCAGTTCTGGCAGATTTAAGTTGAGCATTTCCAAGATGGTTTCATATTGGAATCCTCGGTGACCAACTAATCTGCAGTTTTGTATCTCACTTCCTGTGCTCCTCGTGCTAATTCTGTGATAATATTCACACTAGCTCCCAGAAATGTTGAAGGATAGGTTCATTCAAAAATGTACATATCCTTAGGGGTGATAAAGGAGCTACTGTATGTCTTATATCCTGTTCTTCATTAATGTAACAGGTGCCAGGAACGAAGCCTTGAAACACATTAACCGTGAGCTCCTCCTGCAGTTCCTGACTGTTCCAGGATATGCTACAGTATACTATAGTGCGCATGCACTTTTTGAGTGAACCTATAACAACACTCTATAATTTAGCAGTTTTAGTATTTCTTCCCTTTCTTTGAGAATCAGTGATTTTGCAGGGTTATAAGAGAATATTAGTGCATCAAACGTTTTTATAATAAATACAGATCCTGCTAGACAGATTATAAACCATTATTTAATGTATCCTGATTCAAGGAAGGATTTTTTAAAATATATGATATAGCCAATAACCAACCTATGTTAATACTGGGGGATTATCAACCATGGGAGTGGGAACATGTGGATCGAGTAAATATATTTCTTAATGCAAATAGGTAAGGCAGCACTCGTACCTACACTCTCCATGTGGTGAGTCCACCATTCCCCATTATTAATGAATAATATTATATAATAAGTTTGGCTAACTGTAGTTTCTGCAATTACTCCCTATAGAGATGTACATTATTCACATGTATAATATATTTTGGTATTGTGCTTTTACAGTTTGTATATTACACTATATGTATACTTAATGATTTGGTGCTTCATGATTGCTTCCATCAACATATATACAAAATGTACATATTGCCTTCCCACTAATCAGTAGTGATTGATTTTAGATGTGCAATATCGTCATTGATGTTTCACTTCCATGTATTTATCTCATTATTTACTTTATTAATATAAATATATATTCCGGGCATGCTGTAGAAACCTGTCATTCCTGGTTATTTAACATTATTCATCCCTAGTTACGTCTCTATTAATCATTGGTCATCACTGTGTAACAGTCATCAGTCGTAACAGAGTCATTATGGTTCTAGTTCTTACAGGGCTGTAAGAACAAAGTAGATGTTACTAGTTTCGGATGGAATACAGGTTCATATCCGATCTCTTTTATTTTTTACATTGATACATGTGTATTTTGAATAACAGCGATCTGCATTTTAATCTGTTTTTTTTGGCAGCTCGCCTAACATGTTTTAACCCCTTAAAGTATTCCATTGATGTGGCATGTTCTGCTTCTTATTTGTATGTAACATGTATTTATATGTAACTCGTTTTTTTTTTCTTCTTATTTCTGCCTATCCTTTTTAGTTTAGGTTAAGCTTTTCATTAGATTGTGGTTTCTATTATACTGTGGTTTGTTTCTCTCTTCTGGTTTTCTCACACTATCCCTTTAATGAGTTTTATGCAGTACAATTTTTAACTTCACCGCTAAGGTAGATACACCTGGGGCACACCTATAAATGTTCCTATCTGGAAGCTCCACCTAGCCTCTGAGGAGGTAAGACTCCAGGCGAAACGCGTCAGGCAGGGGGCTGTCCTTTCTGTCCACTGTGTTTGGTCCGTGTGTCTCCAACTTTGTGATATGACTTCAATAAAGTGAATTTGCACCATCTGTATCCTTGAGAGTAGCGGATTCTTACCTTGATATGTATAATATCAAGTTTGCAACAAAAAAATAATTACATAAAATAATTCTAATAATGAGAAAGGAAGCTCTATACTATATATTGTTTCCTACCAATGTGCTCTTTCTGTATGTAAAATAATATCAGAATCTGCTGGCTTCAAGCTGTTTTTGGAATAAATTGCCCACGTCCAATGACAGCCAGAGGCAGAAGATGCAGGTGTTATTTGTGAGTTACAAAGTTTCTTCCCGTGGTTATTATAAGCTGAGATTTCAGCAAATACTCAAGCGAGGAAAAGCTGATGTTCCATAGCTATATGCCTGAAGTGTTTTCTGTGGCTGGCAGTTAGGCAGATTGTAATGTGGGGTTTGCTTGCCTTATTACTTGATTTATGCAGTTTTTGTCTCAGAGCTAGATAGATTCTGTTGCCTTTATCAATGTATACAGATCTGGTGTTTGGAGAGTTGGCGATTCATTTTCTGTCTTTCAGTTTGTACTGTATTGTAATGTGTTTTTCAATCTGAAATTCACAAGGATCAGTGTGGAAACTTATTTTTAAAAAGAAAACATTTTGTCTACAGTACAGATTATATACACACTTAAACCAAAATAACGATAACAATATAATTAACACAAAACTCTAAACATAAGCTATGCAATGGTCCTAGTTTGGATGTGATTCTATACGATTTCTATACAAAATAGTCCTTTTAAAAGAGACGCCATTCGAATATATACTGTATATACGACGTAGAGATTGCCTTTGTCCTAGACTGCCATTGCTTTTTTTGTACACTGAAAATAATAAACTTTGCTCATTCCAATCTATAAATACTGTAAATATATGTAAGCAGCACTTAATCTGATGTGGTGTAGCTGCGTGAATTCAATCCAGTACTTGTAAAACAAGTCTTGTTTTTGCTCAAGCTCAGTCCCCTAGCCCCCTACAAGACTATCTGACTCTCGTCAGGGCAAGCATGCTCAGTCATCCCTATTAGGTAGCATTGGAGAGAGGAATTTTCCACCAGGCAGTTTATGTAACAACTGTCACCATTTCAGCTACAGCAAAATATACGTAATAAAGAGTTTATGACAATTAGGCACTTAAATGATAGGTGAAATGTAAGATGTTCCAGACTGGATATCTAAAGAAATAGAGGAAAAATTATAGTTTCCAGAATGGGCAATTTGAAAAAACAAATTTCCAGTGTGCATATTCTTTAATTAACATTTTACCCATGTACAATGTTATGTTCTTCATACTATTTCCTATAGTTTCCTATACTGTTTGTATATATTTAATGATGCGTTAAACCTGAAAATGAATAAAGGGCATGTCCACCCCCAAAACTATAATTTCCCCCACTACTGGGGGAAACTCTGCTGCTAGTCTGATTCACCTGTCTTCACGCTTCTCACACACTGTCCCTTTCTGTCAATCTCCACTGGCTTCCCATTACCAAGGATCCAATTTAAACTGCTAACCTTATCCTACAAGTCTCTCTCCAATACAAGCCCCTCCTTGCATCTCTAATCTGATAAACAGATACTACCCAGGTGTACCTCCGCTCTGCTAATTATCTTCTCCTGTCATCCACTCTTATCACCTCTTCCCATGCCCATATACAGGACATTTCTCGTGCTGCCCACTGCTCTGGAACTTCCTTCCTCGCTTTATACGCTACTCGTCATCACTTCATTATCTTTTAAACGCAACCTCAAAATTCACCTCTTCAGGCAAGGTTACAATCTGGACCTGGCGGACACTTCTACCCCTCTTACTGACCCATCGCAGACCCACTAGTTATACTCCACTGATAACTTACAGCCACTGCTTCAACCTTATGTTTCATCCCATCTCCTCTAGACTGTAAGCTCTCGAGCTGAGCCCTCCATTTATTGTACCACAGTAATGCTTGTAACTTACCACACTGAATGCTGTCTGGATCAGCACTTACATTATTTGCACTTTGTATACTTGCACTACCCTTGTATGTAACATGTATGTTTTCCTTATGTATATTAACGCAAATATTAAGCACCACAGAGGATGTTGGCACTATTAAATCCACAATAATAATAATAAAAAATATAATCCAATCTCAATAAAGAATACGTTTGGTTAGATTAACATTCAAAGTGAGCTTTAATAGATAATGTGAAGAGCGTTAAATATTAAAGTGCAAATGCTATTATATATGATATTCATAATCAACAATTAAACAACATCAAAAAACACCCCAGTTTCAAACAATCAATCGGGGTTGTCCCCGACTGCAGATAAGTATGTCCAGGCTGTGCCCGACCCCGTTACAACTTTCCCCTGTATTTCCAGAAAATCCTTGCCAATCCACAAAGACCCAGGACCGATGTTCAGTTTAACTAACCACCAGTCTTGTGTTTTAACGAGATGTTAGTAACAAGTTATTAGTTGACATCATTCCACTGGATGTAACCACTGATGTGTAGTGCTCAGAAAGTTACAACTACCGATGATATAGAAACAATTTCTTCAGATAAAAAAGTAAGTGCCGTAAATGCTCCTTTCACTATTTAATATCGCGTTTGCGAAGTGAGTAAATCCCGGTAAGGGATTTACCCACTGCGGGATTTTAACACCAGCTATTTGCTGGCGTTAAATCCTTGCTGCTAAAACTAGCGCAAACGTGATAATCGTGAGTGATTTTTTTCCGACGCTAATATGCATTTAAAGTTTCGCTAACCAGTAGTGAACGGTTGGCGCGACTTTAACTCCATATATTTGCCCAGCAGTCTGGTAAATGAGCCTGAAGGTGTTTTTTGATGTTGTTATTGTTGATTATTGAATATCATATATAATAGCATTTGCCTTTAGTATTTAGTGCTCTTCACATATCTATTAAAGCTCACTGATGTTAATCTAATCAGCTTATTCTTTATGAGATCAGATGCAAGTGGGTGTGCCTGTGTTAAGGGGTCTTTTTTAGGATCCACCTGGTCCCTATTGGAGTTTTAAACCTGGGGAAATGCAGGTACTTGCAGGGTCCAGTAAACTGGGGGTGGAAATGGGGCAGATAATGTGGTAAGAGGATATGGATTTGTAAGGGTCACAGGGAGGGAAGTAGGGGAAGGAATAGGGTCACTTTTCCCAGCTGGTCATCCCACAGATTGCGCGTGTTAGGTGAAGATGTGGAGGAGATGTCTCAGAGTAGCATGTATGGAGCAGGCCTTCCCTTGAGCACCCAGGGGACGTCCATCTCTAATAAAAGGCAGGAAGAACTGGGGACTAGAGAATCGGCAGGTGGTAGTGGTAGGGGACTCCATTATTACAAGGGTAGAATGAGCAATCCTGCCACCAAGACCCTACATGCCGAACAGTGTGTGTTGCCGCTTGGTGCTAGGGTTTAGCATGTGGCGGATCATGTAGACAGATTATGGTGGGGCTGGGAGTGACCCGGCAGTCTTGTTCATGTTGGTGCCAATGACCAGGAGAGTGGGGAGGGTGGAGGGTCCAGAGCGGGTCGCTAGGGGGGTCCGGGCGTGTACTCGGGTGGGGCCTGTTCGGGGTCGCGCGGACCTGGGGCGGCGTGCGGGCGGTTGTGGAGTGTCCGGCGTGCAGGCGGTTGGGGGCACGGGGCAGTTTCGGGAGTCGGGGCTTCATTCCCGTCTCACGGAGCGGCGGACTGGGGGTTGCGGCTGGAGGTCGTTTGGGTTTTCACGAAGTGGAACGGAGACTCGGTGGGACTCGTGAAGGGGCGGTCGGGGGCGCGGCGGAGCGAAGCGCGGTCGCGACTGGGCCTGGGCGGCACGACTGAAGTCAAGGGCCGGCCGTATCGGAAAGCTAAAAGAGACGGGCGGGGAGGCGGCGGAAGACGGCGCGGCGGGGGGGCATACGGAGAGGCGGGGAGGGGAGGGGAGCAGTGGGGGCGAGGCGGCAAGCGCGGCGAACGGGTAGGCGGGGTGGGGCTGAGGCGGCGTGGCGGGAGGACGCGGGCGGGGGAAGTGGGGAGGTGCGGCGGCCGGGAGCGGGAAGGAGTGGCGGGAGGACGGGGAGGAGGCGGGGCGGGAAGGGGCGGAACGGGGGGGCTTTACTTTTTAATTCCTTTTCTTTGTTCTGTTTTTTATTTTCCTTCTTTAATTAATTGTTCTTTAAAATGATTTCCGAGAGTTAGGGGCCAAGCTAAAAGTAGGACCATAGGGTAGGTGTTTCAGAAATGACCACGGCCACGGGCTACGCTAGGGAGGCAACTCCTCTGCTATAGACTGGAGGGATTTGTTCCTAGGTAAAGATATTGAGTAGAAATGGGATCCGTGTTCGAACAAACCCGGATCCAACACGGAACCCCTCTGTTCCGAAATCCGAAGGATCTGTCTGAATCCGGATGGATCGTCCGGATTTCGGGACTTTGGAAAAAATTTTCGCAGATTTTCGAATGTACGAAGCTTATTTTGAAAATATCTTCAAACGTTCGAAAATCCTCGAAATACGGTTGGAGATCACTTTCGATATTCCGGCCGGATTTTTGAAGATCGAACGTTCAAGGCTATTTTCAATAATTTTCTAAAATAACCTTGAACGTTCAAAAATCTTGGAAAATATGACTAGAAACTCGAAAGTTGTCCCTGATCGTATTTTCGAGGATTTTCAAACGTTCAAAGATATTTTCGGAAATTATCGAAGACATCCGTACATTTGAAAATCTTCGAAAATTCGTTTAGCTTTCGGATCTTCTGGATTTTCCCGAGATGTGGAGGAAGATGTCTCAGAAGTAGCATGTATGGAGCAGGCCTTTCCCTTGAGCACCCAGGGGACGTCCATCTCTAATACAAGGCAGGAAGAACTGGGGACTAGGAAGAATCGGCAGGTGGTAGTGGTAGGGGACTCCATTATTACAAGGGTAGATAGAGCAATCTGCCACCAAGACCCTACATGCCGACAGTGTGTTGCTGCTTGGTGCTAGGGTAGCATGTGGCGGATCATGTAGACAGATTATTGGGTGGGGCTGGGAGTGACCCGGCAGTCTGGTGTCATGTTGGTGCCAATGACAAAGTTAGAGGTGGAGGTGAGGTCTTTTAAAAATGATTTCCGAGAGTTAGGGGCCAAAGCTAAAAGTAAGGACCATAAGGGTAGTGTTTTCAGAAATGACCACCGGCCACGGGCTACGCTAGGGAGGCAACTCCTCTGCTTATAGACTGGAGGGATTTGTTCCTAGGAAAGATATTGAGAGTAGAAATGGGATCCGTGTTCGAACAAACCCGGATCCAACACGGAACCCCTCTGTTCCGAAATCCGAAGGATCGTCTGAATCCGGATGGATCGTCCGGATTTCGGGACTTTGGAAAAAATTTTCGCAGATTTTCGAATGTACGAAGCTATTTTTGAAATATCTTCAACGTCGAAAATCCTCGAAATACGGTTGGAGATCACTTTCGATATTCCGGCCGGATTTTTGAAGATCGAACGTGCAAGGCATTTTCAATAATTTCTAAAATAACCTTGAACGTTCAAAAATCTTGGAAAATATGACTAGAAACTCGAAAGTTGTCCCTGATCGTATTTCGAGGATTTTCAAACGTTCAAAGATATTTTCGGAAATTATCGAAGACATCCGTACATTTGAAAATCTTCGAAAATTCGTTTAGCTTTCGGATCTTCTGATTTTCCGAGAGTGGAGGAAGATGTCTAGAAGTAGCATGTATGGAGCAGGCCTTTCCCTTGAGCACCCAGGGGACGTCCATCTAATACAAGGCAGGAAGAACTGGGGACTAGGAAGAATCGGCAGGTGGTAGTGGTAGGGGACTCCATTATTACAAGGGTAGATAGAGCAATCTGCCACCAAGACCCTACATGCCGAACAGTGTGTTGCCTGCTTGGTGCTAGGGTTTAGCATGTGGCGGATCATGTAGACAGATTATTGGGTGGGGCTGGGAGTGACCGGCAGTCTTGGTTCATGTTGGTGCCAATGACAAAGTTAGAGGTGGAGGGAGGTGAGGTCTTTAAAAATGATTTCCGAGAGTTAGGGGCCAGCTAAAAGTAAGGACCATAAGGGTAGTGTTTTCAGAAATGACCAGGCCACGGGCTACGCTAGGGAGGCAACTCTCCTGCTTATAGACTGGGGGATTTGTTCCTAGGTAAAGATATTGAGTAGAAATGGGATCCGTGTTCGAACAAACCCGGATCCAACACGGAACCCCTCTGTTCCGAAATCCGAAGGATCGTCTGAATCCGGATGGATCGTCCGGATTTCGGGACTTTGGAAAAATTTTTCGCAGATTTTCGAATGTACGAAGCTATTTTTGAAAATATCTTCAAACGTTCGAAAATCCTCGAAATACGGTTGGAGATCACTTTCGATATTCCGGCCGGATTTTTGAAGATCGAACGTTCAAGGCTATTTTCAATAATTTTCTAAAAAACCTTGAACGTTCAAAAATCTTGGAAAAATATGACTAGAAACTCGAAAGTTGTCCCTGATCGTATTTTCGAGGATTTTCAAACGTTCAAAGATATTTTCGGAAATTATCGAAGACATCCGTACATTTGAAAATCTTCGAAAATTCGTTTAGCTTTTGGATCTTCTGGATTTTCCCGAGATCCGGGAATCCGAAAACGGAAACAAAACTATGTAGTTTCGGACATCTCTAATATTGAGCAGAGGTGGACCACTTTTAAAGGGGTATAAAACTATTACATTTCTAACATTTTTACAAATGTTAGGGAACAAGTGTAAAAAAATGATGTCCTCTCCTGCCTGGCTCAAAGGAATTGTACACTGAAAAAATTAATTTCCTAATTCAATCTATAAATGAATACATGTAAGTAGCACTTACTGTTTTGCCAAGCTCAGCCCCTAAGTCTCCAGCCCCCTGCCAGACTATCTGACTCTCTGTGAGGGCAAGCATGCTCAGTAATCCATATGAGGCAGCATTGGAGAGGGAATTTCCCACTATGCAGTTCACATACCAACTGTCACCATTCCAGCAAAAACTATATATCTTCCTATTTGCTGGAATCACAGACAGAATGGAGGGCAAAGCCACAAAACAAACTTCAAGTAGTTTTATGGGGGGAGGGACATGTGGTTGGGTGGCGTGGGGGGCCCCGTCCAAATTTTTGCTGTGGGGACCACTGATTTCTAGTTACACTCCTGCTTGTTTTCCTCAAGCTCAGTCCCCCAGCCCCTACAGACTATCTGACTCTGTGAGGGCAAGCATGCTCAGTAAACACTATGAAGCAGCATTGGAGAGCATTGGAAAGGTAATTTCCCACTGTGCATTTCACATACCAACTGGCACCATTCCAGCAAAAACTTAATATAACTTAAGAGTTTATGATATTAAGGCACTTGATTGACAGCTGAAATGTAACATGTTTCAGCCTGGATATGTAAAGAAATAGGGACAGATCAACAAAAATATGGTACAGTGATAGTTGAGAAAAATTATAGTTTCCAGTAATGGGCAATTTAAAAAAATTGTACGGTAAAAGGGGAAATGGAAAAAAGAAAAGGGCTTTTAAAATTTTGAAATCGGAGGGAACCGAACAGGCTTACAGGGAGTATAAAAGCTTTAATAGGAGTGCAAGAAAACAATTAAACTAGCTAAAATAGAAAATGAAATATGGATATGAGAACAAAGCAAGTTTAACCCCAAAATGCAAATGTCTAGACATGGCAATCTTTGCCCATTCCTCCATCCAAATATATTGAATTTCATTGGTATCTCCCATTAAAAGCTCTCTCTAGGTCACCACACAGATTTTAAATCATATTAATGTCTGGACTATTTTAAAATACTGATTCTCCTGTAGGTGTATTGTTATGTTAAAAAGGAGAAGTTATTCTAAACTTCTAGTAGATGCTTAAAAGGCATGCCACCCTTTAAAAAAACTTTTGATATGTGGTAGGGCTTGCTCCCCTGCCCCAACCGCATTAATGTTATGTGCAGGAACTCCCCCGATAGTTACTACCTTCCCTCTATCCTCCGCCACACTGCCCGGCCCTCTGCTTGCATGGAATTGCAAGCAGGGGGGCGGGACCGGCAGCCACATCTGTCGTGGCTGCCGGCAGTTCATAACGCCGGGAGAGGAGAGAGTGTGAAGTAGAGATGCGGGGGGTTTCTGCAAATAAAATTAATGTGGTTGGGGCTGGGGGAGCAAGCCCTACCACATATCAAAAGGGTTTAATGGTAGGGGGAGGGAGACCAAAACGGGGGGAGAGGGGAGGGGGGAGGGCTGCTCAGAGCATGCCACAAACCTCTCAAAGGAAGCCTCAGAGACGGAAACAATTTCCCTCTGCTAGGCTCCTGGTGGATAGTTTTTGGACTTTGGAGGGGCATTGCAGGGCAACCATTTGGATCTGGGATGTAAGGGGGGCCAGTAATGGGTTAAATGATAATTTTGGGGGTGGACATGCCCATGCCCATGATTGAACAAAAGCATCCCCAAAATACAGTATGATCCGTCTCAAACGTGATTTAAAGTAGTGGTATATATATATATATATATAAGTAAGTATGCACGGTGCACTCCTGGGTCTTGATAAACTGTTTATTCAATATACAAACGGCAACGTTTCGGCCCTGTGTCTGGGCCTTTCTCAAGCCAAACAATAGTGCATATGATTCAAAGTGCAAATATATAGAGTAAACCACCTCCCTTACATCACATGAGTGAGTGAACCAATCCGTGAGCGACACGCCTCTCCTGGCCAATTTACAGTCACACCTTTAATCTGTGGGCTTAAAGTGAAATAGTGCAATAAATATCAATACTTCTGTTTAGTGCAAGTAATACAAAAATACATAAATAGCATAGTATCAATGTCGTGTTAAACCTAGGTGCAATCTCAAGTTATAAGTGCCACGTGTCTCAGATAAAATATAGTGGGTAAAAAATTCTATGTTCGCTAAAATTTACTGGGCATATAATAACAAAAACTAGAATAATAGATAATGACTTGTGTTAATAATTTGTACAATTGTCTCAATTCACTAAAAGCATATAATACATATCTCTATCTGTCCATTAAAAAGCATCGTAGTGGCATATTTTCATTTAGGCCATGAGGCTGAATAGTATTAAGGGACCAGATCCATTTAGCTTCTAATTGTAATAGTAATTGGGATCTGTTCCCCCCTCTTTTGGGTTTAGGAATATGGTCTATGCCAGTGAACTTAAAATCTTTAATGTTGTGGCCCACCTCTAAAAAATGTTTGGCCACCGGTTTAGATGTATGGCCATCTCTGAATGCTGTTTTGATGGCCGACCGATGGCCATCTATCCGCAACCTGAGTGCTAGATCTGTCTTGCCCACATATATTAAATTACAGGGACAAATGATTATATACACCCGTGAGTGGTAGTGCATGTTATTCTGTGTCTGATGTTGAGAATTGCTTGCTCTGTGGATTCACAAAATATTTACCAGCTGACATGAATTTACATGAGGTACATTTAGTACATTTTAAACATCCTTTGGTGACATTGGTTTGGAGTAGCCAATTGCTCTCCTCCGGTTTTCTTCAAACACAGTCTTAACCAGGTAGTCTCTTAGATTCCCCCTTCTATATCCAATCAGGGGTTTGCTTGGCAACACATTCTTAAGCACTTTGTCTGATGTTAAAATATTCCAATTGTCTAAAATACTCGTCCTGATCCAGGATCCCATAGCGAGTGTTTGAAACTTCCCACCAGAGTATTACTCTTATACATGGGGTCCTCCTATCTTGTGTTTCCTCATATTTTACTTTGGCTCTCTGTAGTGCTCGGAAGAGTATATTTTTGGATAGCCACGATTGGCGAATTTTTCACATTTCTTAATTTGGATTTCCAAAAATTCAGGTTAGAGTTATATCTAAAAACTCTTAAAAATTGTGAGACTGGTAAAGAGTTCTTAAAATGCAATGGGTGGTCACTTGTGTAGTGAAGGAGAGTATTTCTATCCGTTCCTTATGAAATAACGAGTAGTGTAATCTTGTGCCATCTTTTTTGATACATAAATCTAGGAATTCAATTTTGTCATTACTTACAGTTTTCGTAAATCTAATTGGCGAATTTAGATCATTCAGGTTATGGTACATGTCCTCCAGGGATTGGCGAGACCCCTGCCATCTCAAAAAAAATCAAAAAAGATGGCACAAGATTACAC
The DNA here is from genome assembly GCA_019447015.1 of Hymenochirus boettgeri. NCBI lineage: Eukaryota > Metazoa > Chordata > Amphibia > Anura > Pipidae > Hymenochirus > Hymenochirus boettgeri. The sequence goes on along the minus strand of CM033470.1, from coordinate 299,767,543 downwards.
TACTTGTTATTTCATAAGGAAACGGATAGAAATACTCTCCTTCACTACACAAGTGACCACCCATTGCATTTTAAGAACTCTTTACCAGTCTCACAATTTTTAAGAGTTTTTAGATATAACTCTAAACCTGAATTTTTGGAAATCCAAATTAAAGAAATGTGGGAAAAATTCGCCAATCGTGGCTATCCAAAAAATATACTCTTCCGAGCACTACAGAGAGCCAAAGTAAAATATGAGGAAAACAAAGAGGAGGACCCCATGTAATAAGAGTAATACTCTGGTGGGAAGTTTCAAACACTCAGCTATGGGACCTGGATCAGGACGAGTATTTTAGACAATTGGAATATTTTAACATCAGACAAAGTGCTTAAGAATGTGTTGCCAAGCCAAACCCTGATTGGATATAGAAGGGGAAGGAATCTAAGAGACTACCTGGTTAAGACTGTGTGTAAGAAGAAAAACCGGAGGAGAGCAATTGGCTACTCCAAACCAATGTCACCAAAGGAGTTTTAAATGTACTAAATGTACCTCATGTAAAATCATGTCAGCTGGTAAATATTTTGTGAATCCACAGAGCAAGCAGATTCTCAACATCAGACACAGAATAACATGCACTACCACTCACGTGGTGTATATAATCATTTGTCCCTGTAATTTAATATATGTGGGCAAGACAGATCTAGCACTCAGGTTGCGGATAGATGGCCATCGGTCGGCCATCAAAACAGCATTCAGAGATGGCCATACATCTAAAACGGTGGCCAAACATTTTTTAGAGGTGGGCCACCAACATTAAAGATTTTAAGTTCACTGGCATAGACCTATTCCTAAACCCAAAAGAGGGGGGAACAGATCCCAATTACTATTACAATTAGAAGCTAAATGGATCTGGTCCCTTAATACTATTCAGCCTCATGGCCTAAATGAAAATATGCCACTACGATGCTTTCTAATGGACAGATAGAGATATGTATTATATGCTTTTAGTGAATTGAGACAATTGTACAAATTATTAACACAAGTCATTATCTATTATTCTAGTTTTGTATTATATGCCCAGTAAATTTTAGCGAACATAGAATTTTTTACCCACTATATTTTATCTGAGACACGTGGCACTTGAGATTGCACCTAGGTTTAACACGACATTGATACTATGCTATTTATGTATTTATTGTATTACTTGCACTAAACAGAAGTATTGATATTTATTGCACTATTTCACTTTAAGCCACAGATTAAAGGTGTGACTGTAAATTGGCCAGGAGAGGGGTGTCGCTCACGGATTGGTTCACTCACTCATGTGATGTAAGGGAGGTGGTTTACTCTATATATTTGCACTTTGAATCATATGCACTATGTTTGGCTTGAGAAAGGCCCCAGACACAGGGCCGAAACGTTGCCGTTTGATATTGAATAAACAGTTTATCAAGACCCAGGAGTGCACCGTGCATACTTACTTATATATCGTTCCAGATTGGTAGCACCCGGGCAAGAAACAATAGCTTCAAGCGAGTGCCTGTGACTTTTTTGTTGATTATATATATAATATATATATATATATAATAATACTAGCAAAAAGTGTGCCCTTGGTGCTCAGAAGAGTCACTTGTGCAGCAGTTGCAAAGTAATTTACCAGAGGCTGGTGGTCTCTTTACGCGTAAGTATTTAACGCCAGCTAATAGTGGCGTAAATAGCTGGCGTTAAATACTTATGTGCGGGTGAGATTCACCCAAAATTGCACAGCCTCTGGTAAATCCCGTATAGGACTTTTGCCCAGAGATCTTTTGCCTCTGGGTGAATCTCCCTGTTAGAGTCATAAACCTTACCATATTTGTCCTCACTTCCAAAAACCACCTACCTGGCAGTTATAATCCGTGAAGTCTAAAGGTTTGTACACAATTGCGATCGCGGGTGCCGATGCACAACGTGTACGAACGGCTGTTTCGGCCAATAATCCTGCCGTGTATCGACAGAACAGCCATTTTATCTGATAAAGTGCCCATACACCAATAACCAAGTGATAGTGCCATGGATTAGTCGGCTGGAAACATCTGATGGTGTGGGGCGGCCAGCCGCGACCGAGTTTAGTTGCCCGTATTAGACAAACAGGTTAATTAGTAAATCACGGCCGATCATGCAGTTCCCTATGGAACCACATTATCAGACTGTCACATGCACTGCAGGCTGCAGACTCTGCTGTGACCAACAGTCATCTGTCCTAAAAGCTCCCCACAGAGTATAAAATGTAAAAGTAGAGCCTTCTTATTACAGAAGGTACCTTACAGCCTCACAGTTATTATTATATTAATAGTGGAATAAATGGGAAAACTGTCTATTTCTCTAAGAATGCTGGGTAGTTTCAGAGACAAGCAAAGTCATTTAATCATTTACAGACACCACTTCCTGTCTAGCAAACAGAAACTGGATTGTCCTATTACTTTCTATGGAGAGGGGTGTAAATGTGAGAATCTGAAGAATTTTCTAATTGGCTAAGACTGTCACATGTTTTACAAACAGCACATAACTGAGTGTAATACAGAAACTTACACTTCCTGTCTTGTCATGGACAGTGCCTGAGAGAATTTTTTGATTTGCTAACATCTGCTAACATCATTGGATGTTGGTAAAATTACACTTCCTTTTAGTGTCTACATGGAGACACTGTAGAAGTCCTGGGGGTGTATGTCATGACACAGAATATTTGGACAGAAGTTGAAAACGAGGTCCAGAAACTCGGAGGGCGGAGCTTACCGGACTTCATTCATGTTCCAAGATGGCAGCACTTTCCAAGGGCTCAGGTAGGCACTGAAGGGACCTAAAAAAAAAAAGGCTCTGAGAATATAGCCGAAGCCTCCGCTTCCTCACCTGATATATTAACCGTAAGTCAAGAGGCAGATATGGAAGATAAAAGGCCACAGCTTTATTAATAACAATAATTCAAACACCGTATGCCTGCGGCTGCACTACATAGGCAGCCGGCATGAATTGCCCCACGATTACAGGAGTCTCAGGCTAAAGTTCGGGCAAAACCGTAAGTTGCTGCCCTCCCTGCAGCGTAACTCACCAACACCGTATCATTTACCAGCATCCTGTACCTGATGAACCCCCCCTTTAAAGCTGTGACAATACAACTGAAAAGAATTACTTTTTATTTTTACTATTCCGTATGTATACATCACACCGATACATCACTAGCAGATGCACTCGCAGGGAAGTGCGAATACATTAACATGAAATATAACATGCATATATAAAACAAGAGGGTGGGAGGGATGGGGAGCTTCTGCCTGGCGCTGAGGTAGGGTCGCTTAGGGAGGGAGGGGGTGTGGCTACATGGACCCGACTGAGGGGAATGGACAGGCAGGAAAAAAGGGAAACCAATACCATTTACCGGCAGGATATGAAAATTTCCTTCCCCCCGCCCACTACACCCCGCTCCACTGTCCCCTGGTGATGCAGCCATGGCTCATCTCCCTTCATGCTGTCAGTCGCTGGCACTCTTTTTATCAGTGCAAAAACCGGTTTTATATATATATAGTATATAAGTAATAGGGGCATTCTAGAGTTAGCTGCCTTTATGGGGCTCTTGATATCATGGATACTTTCCATTTCTTTTGCAGATGGTCTTTGAAATAATTGCAATGCTTTAGGCTTTTTTACCCTGTGGGATTACTCATTACAGTACGCGGAACTGTAGATATGGCAGCAGAGAATTTAACATAACATTAGATTTAAAGATGTTTCGTAGGAAAAAAATTAAAGGGAAAGACATTTTCTTGTTTTGTCTGAACAGACACAATGGCAGAATGTATCGACTGTGTTATTCCTTTGTTCTATGTCTTGGGATGGGGAAAGAAACTCTAACACCTGCCAGAATCTAAATCTACAGTCAGTACCAGGCTGGCAGTACATTCTAATTTCTTTCAATTTCATTGTATCCCCTTTACAGTGCAAATCACCAGCAGTTCTGGGTTTCTCTGGGTGGACAGAAATGAAGTTCTATTCTGTTATCTAAGGAAAAAATTCATGAACCTAGACAAAATAAAAGCAAAACCTACATATGTGCTATAGACATAGGGGAAGGTGCAATACAAATTGCTATCCAGTGCATGAGTAAACCCCCCACTACACAATGAACTATCGTGTCAGCAAGGATTTTACACTCATTTTCTGTTGCCTGCATCATTCCCAAAGCTTTTTGGAACTGGAGGGTAAACGGTGCAATAAATTAGCAATTTACCTTATTGTTCACATAACATATAAACAGTTGCAACGTGGTTAATACATTGTGGAAACGAGTGGCGTTAAGGTGTGATAAGTAAATTTATTGCATCTACAACACGAGTTCTTGCTCTACTTAGTGGTGAGTTCCTTTGTCTCCATTTTGCCATTTACTTTTGTATAGGGCAAACAGATTGCCAATAAATACAATGTCATATTGATGTATCCTATTAATGTTGATGTAAATGTAAACTATGAGAAATTTGGATATACAACCTATAGTTTTTCGTGATTGGATTTGGACTGTGTTAGGCAAAAAAAAAATGGAGATTTAAAAACTTTTCAACAAAAAGTTTATGTGCAAAGAAGGGGGATATATAAACATAGCACAGGACAATGATACCCCAAACCGTCTCCCACCTCTAATGTACTAATGTCCAGTGAGGACCTGGACTCCTGGAGTAACATTGCTGCAACATTACTGCATACAGAAAGTAGCGCTCCCTGTTTAGGGCTGGCCTCAGGGAGGATGTGTTTCTTGCAGACCATTGGGAGTCTTTCCCCTGGTACATCATGTTGTTCAGGGTTAGTAAATGCTTCTGTGCCCTATGAAATGTACCATTCTAATGTGCATCTAAAGCATATTAACACATTTTTCTGTTAAAGATAAAGTTGGTTTGCAATGTTGGCATCAATGTACTAATGACCATAATTTTAGAACAATGAAAAGGAGTGTGAAAAAAACGGAATATACAAAAGATTATATGCTACCTACAGTGTAATATCAAGATATTACGCCACCAAGGAGTTCCATGATCATACACTGTGGGTAGAGTATTATTTCTTATATTACATAAAGCCAGTCAAAAAATAGAAAACCAGCACAGACACCCTACCTTTCCACTGTCTCTCCCCCCCGTATTAGTCATTTATATAGGAATCCCTGTTTAGTGTATAAATAGTTAATTACTGTTACTATTGAATAGAGAAAAAAGGACCGAACATCGTCTGTCAACAATAAACTGGCCTTCCTATATAAATTACTAATACAGGGAGGGGGAAACGGGGGAGGGGCACTGGAATACAGGAAGTCACTCAGTGACATCACTGAGTGACTGTAATATAGATTCTTGCCACTGCACCTCCCCAAATGCCTAGCCTTATATTTTATAAAATGATTATATATTTATAGACAGAATGTATATTTTATACATAGATTTTATTTCCATTTGCACTTTTTACCTTCAAGCAGAATCCCAACAGTGTATTTTTTATAGAACGGTAAAGAAAAATGAAATCGTGTGCTGCATGACAGGTCAAAATGACCTTGTGTAAACACTTTCAAATAGGATGTGTTACCAAGAGCAAATGAACAGATGTGCTCTGTATTTATTAGTGCTTCCATGGCTTGCATTTTAAGTTTTTCATACTTCCCATTAGCTGTCCTCACATTGTCTTTTTCTCACTCCTAATAATAAGGTTTTCAAATCTTAACTCATCTTTAAACTTTAGCATTACCAGAATAATCACATGAAAAACTGGTTGACCTGCCATAGGAAGTTGGCCGGATTTTACTTCCAGCTCTTCTTGGCTATTGCAACTTCAGAAAATCTCCAACCCCATCTGATTCATTGACTGTATCTGCCACCTGTTAATACCATCGCTCGTTCAATCCATTACCGTGAATTTTACAAGCCATGCTACATTTTCACTACAAGAAAAGAAAGACAATCAGGGTTATTCAATAAAAGTTCTTATTGTTTAAAATGGTGCTAATTTTGCCCCAACCAATCAGATGTTAGCTTTCAAATGTTAAATAATATCTGATTGGTTGGGGCAAAATTAGCACCATTTTAAGCAATAAGAACTTTTATAGTGGGATTTTTTTTGCATCGAACACACTAACATTAATCCCCATAGATTTCCCTATAATCTTAAAGTCAATGAACATTCAAGTGACTACACATTTAATATACTTAATAATGACCAGGGTCATTTTCATTCAGTAATAGCCAATATCGTTTCTGGAATAGAAGGTTTGTTGGCTATGAAGTGGGTCATTTGATTTTTAACACAATAGGTTTGTTGCCTGTTTTCAAGTCTTACTTTCTATTTTAGTAATGTATAATAAAACGTCTAAACATCAATACGCAATGCTTGTAGCTCTAAATAGTGAATAAAGATAATCAAACTATGTGATTGGAAATTAGATCTTTCTCCAAGTCCTTTTAATTTATCTACTGTAACCTCTGGTCTTAAATTCGTGGTTTTTATGCAAAAAAGCAGGAGCAAGCCAGCAGATGAAAGAATAACCTAATGGAGAAATTGTATGTTTTGATTCAAACTATTTCTCTGCATGGAGACATCCCTTTTATTAAAATCCTACCTTTTCAAGCACCCACACAGTACATAATTCAGCACTTGACAACACTGTAGCTACAATATTTCCAACACTCTTCTTGGTGTGCCCAGTTAGATTGCAATCTTTTGAGGCAGGGAATCTCTCTTGTTCACATTGGCCATAATATTTCTGTAAGGTAATTGTTTATTTGTTATGTATTTGTTTTCTTAGATCTTTTACCCATCTTGGACCCTACTTTCACTAGTTTCTATACTGTAGCTGTTGCTGTGAATGTTGTGCTATGTAATAGCACTATATAGTAAAATAATGACCATCGTTCTCCTTTTATTTTTATAACAAAAAAATAACCCTCTGCAGATAAAATTAATTCATTGTAAGGGATTCTTTTGCAGCCTTTAATGTTAAGGAATTTACTTTAATACATGTAAAAAATATTTAAATTACTGTTATTCTCAATAATTAATATTACTGTTTAGTTTGAAAATAAAATAAGATACATATTAAAGGGCATGTCCACCCTAAAAATGAACTTTGGGCATAAGGTGCCCCATGTCCACCCCCAACTGCCAAGATATTTCCTTAAAAAAATGTTCAGATCGCTACTTACAGCCCCTTCTGTCCCATGGAGTCTCAGATTCGGCTTCCTGCTTGGGTCTGGACTGGCAGCCATTGTAATTGGCTGAAAGGCTACCAATCACAGATGCGGCTGCTATCAATGGAGACGCCGCAGGAGAGAAGGGTCTGTAAGTAGCGATCTTAACATTTTTTTAAATGCCTATTTCGGCGGTTGGGGGTGGGCAGGGGCACCTACCTTATGGCCAAAGGGTTTCATGCTAGGTGCAAAGGCTGCAGAGGATGGATCTGGATGGTGAGAGGGATGGGGGGGCCCTCTACTGCGTATGTCACTGCATTACTGAGGTTAAGGAAGCAGCAGGAACTGGAGTACTCACTGAACTCCTTCTCTACACTTTCCTGGACTTTTAACAGGCACTGCAGCAGAACCATTTGGAGCAGAGATGTAAGGTAAGGATTTTTTTAAACTACACAGTGGAGGAAGTAGTGGGTTAAAGGGGACCTAAAGTCTCCAGACAACATTGTCCCAATAGACAGAGCACATTCACAAACATACAACAAGCTGTGTCTCACCTCTCCCTTTGCTGTGGCCATTGGGAGATTTATGAAAATAACCTGTAGGTACTAGGGGTCAGCTCCCACAATCCACCTTAGCTGGGTAAACCCCCAGCTAAGTGTCTATGTACAGGCACATGCTCTGTAGAGCTCAACAGATCAAAACAAGGAAGTTGCAGCCTTGCTTCCTAGAAGCTGACAGGCAATCATATTACAGCACAGAGATCCTCCCTCTTCCTGACACAGAACAGGGAGTTAAGTTTTTTTTAAACACATTCAATTCTCCTGTCCTAACAATGATATAATCCTTTACTTTTCATAAAAAAGAAAAGTAATCTTTCTAGTGTATTTCAGAGATAGCATGGAAGTAAGAAATGGAATACTTACATTTCAGCAAAAACTAGAAAGGGAAAGTTTAAGTATAAACTTTGAATTTGGCTTGAAGGGCTGCATTTTGGAAGGGAATATGTGTGTTTGCTGCAGATCTTAAAACTCAATAATGGGAATGATGAGTTTGTAGTGAATGCTTGTTTGGGACGAAAAAAACTTTTGTGTGTACCCAGCCCAAAGTGGTGCTAATTTTGATCCAATCAATCAGAAAGCTAACATCTGATTGGTTAGGGCAAAATTAGCACCATTTTCAATGATAAGAACTTTTATTGAATCTCTCTGTATCTTTTTGATGATTGGTCAAAATTAGTTTTTTTAACTTTAGTTACCCTTTAAGTATGGCTGCCACAGTAATGGATAAGTAGATCATTAGGTGTGTGTACCTGTGTTCAGCTGGGGGTTAAAAAAACAAACTTTTTTGATGATTGGTCAAAAATTTTTTTTTTACTTTAGTTACCCTTAAGGTATAGCTGCAACAATAATGGAGGGGTAGGTCAGTAGGTGTATGTAACTGCCACATGGGGGTTAAAAAAAACAAACCTTTTTTATTATTAATCAAAATTAATTTTTTTGACTTTACTTACCCTTTAAGTATGGTTGCCACAGTAATGGATACGTAAATCAGTAGGTGTGTGTACCTGGGTCTGGTTGAGGGGGTATGTCTTTTTTGTGTTTACAACCATAAAACTATATTTTATTGAGGATAAATCTAAATTAGTTTTTTTTTACTTTAGTTACCCTTTAAGTGTGACTACCACCATAATGAATTAGTAGATTAGTAGGTGTGTGTACCTGGGTCTGGTTGAGGGGGTATGTCTTTTTTGTGTTTACAACCATAAAACTATCTTTTATTGAGGATAAATCTAAATTTGTTTTTTGACTTTAGTTACCCTTTAAATATGGCTTCCATGGGAATGGAAAGATAGGTCAGTAGGTGGGTGTACCTGGGTCTGTGTGGGTTATTTGTATTTATGACCATGAAAAAAACTGTTTTGAAATATCCACATTTGAGGATTGTTACCATTATAATCTATGGGACAAAATGTCCGGAAATTCACTGATAACGCCGTAACGCTTCCGCGGATTCCTTAGCTAGAAGATAGCACACTTCTCCTATATGCCCCACACGTCTGTACCGAATTTCATGACTCTAGCTCAAAAACTGTGGGAGGAGATACGGTCCAAAAAAGCGGAAGAATAAAACGGAAGAAGAAAAAGAAAAAGAAGAAATAGAAAGCCAAATTAATAAAAGTAAGTCTGGGGAATAGAACCTGCAACTTGTACATTTACTCTGTCTTGCTAAAAGCAGACCTTTTACCTCTAGGCTAAAAGAGACACTATATAAACCATTGGTACATGTAGAATATTGTACTAGGTACATAATGGACACAAAAAATAAAGATAAGTTTGGGGATTCAAACTCATGACCTCAGACCTTTTGCATGGAATATAATAGAAATAAAAAAAGTTATATATCTGGGGTATTGAAATTGTGACCTTCTGAACTGTGTATTTTTTAAACCTGGTGCCTTACCCGATGTGCCAACACTGGATAAGCAGAGAACCCAGGTACATTTAGAGGCTTTATCTTTTGCTAGGAAAAGAATAATAAAAAAATGGAATATGGAATCCCTGATAAGACTTTGAAAGCTGCTTGTTACCCTTCAGTTTATTTTCCAGCAACTCACACTGACTGGTAAATTAACTGCAGGGTAACAAGCAGCTTTCAGAGATTCCATATTGGTGCAGAGACATCTGTATTGAAAACACTCTGTACATAGAGACAGTGAATACTGGGGTCAGGGGGTGTGGCTCTTTGATGACTTCATGGGCTGTGGGTTGTACTGGCAACAACATGGAAACCTTCTTATTTACAGAATCTATTTCTCACTTATACTAAATGCAACATACCAGAGAAGAATCTTACAATCTATAGGTGTTCTGGGGAGAAAAACGTTCACATTAGGTTTTAAAAAATTTAGTTTTGGGGTGGACATGCCCTTTAAGTAAAAAATTGATGTAGTCACAATAATCTTGCAAAATGTGGGGGCTCCTTCCCTTCCAAATAACAACTGTGTTTAAATTATTCAGTCCATTAACAGGGGCCTAATGGTTCCTGTGTTTTGTGATAGTGGAAATAAAAAAAGCCAAATCTGTGGGTTCCTAAAAAATACCCAGCCCAATATAATACTTACCCTCCGCACTCCTCTTGATTCCAGGTTCTCGCAAAGCAGAAATCACTTAGCATGGGTTATTGCATCATGGGAACGAGGCAGGTAAGGGGCACGGAGGGCTACGTCAGCTTTTAAATAACGCTCGTTTTCTCGCTACCAAGTATTTTATATTCGGAGCATGTGCCATTAGGAGAAAACATTCTTAAACACATGCAAACCCAATATTACACAGGGAAGTGTGTGTCCATTTTAACCCCACCACATGTATTACATCTTCCCTGACCTTCTCTTTAGAGTGTTCTTTAGGGCAGGACTCTTATTCCTCATGTTTAAATATCCCTTTCATTATGAATGTGCACATGTATTTGTGGCTCATTTATGTAATTATTAAAGGGGGTTTTGTTTGCAGGTATTCCTTTGCATTTATCTGCTGCATAGCTGAATGGAGATATACAATTAAATACATAAATACTGACCAAAGTTCTTTCTAATCTCACTATTGTCTGATCAGAATATACAAATAAACATGAAATGAAATAGTCATGACCAATTCAGACTGGTCGGCCGACCGGCACAAAATATCCGTAGTTGAACTGTCCATGTCTAAAATTTCTCCAATCAGACTAATTTTATCACATTGTCTGAATATTTATTTGTTCAATTCATACAAGGTTTCACCCAACACTGGTCTATCACGGCTAAAATTAAATATTTTATTTTGACCCAATCCACCAATCTTTAGGTTACAAGGGTCGATCTGACTCAAATATCGGATTGTGTGCACACCGGAAGGATGTTTGATATTTGAAAACACAAAACCCTTATAAACCAACAAGGCAGTAGAGATGGACTAGGACTTAACAAGTCTGAACCGACTAGGACTTCTCAAACAATTCCAGACCTGAATTTCTGGGACTTTTGAACTTTTCAGACTTTCGAGAATTATCAAATTTACGAGCCATTCGCTAACCCTTGAATGTATTGTTCGCTAACCCTCAAAAGTATCAGTTTTTGCTAACCCTCGAAAGTATTGTTTGATTTTGGTAACCCTCGAATTTATGGTTCGATTTTCGGTAACCCTCGAAAGCATGGCTCGGTAACCCTTGAATTGGCCGTAACCCTTGAATGTAGCTTGCGCAAAACCCACAATTGCCCACTCGTGTTCAAGAAGTGTTTTAACAAGTTTTGGTTATAGTGACATGTTCCCCAGACCATTTTCTAACTTTCGAACTTTTACTGAAGTTCAAAAGTTTGAAAACGGACCAAACTTTATGAAGTTCCACCATCTCTACAAGGCATCGTTGACAGTAGAACTACATTGTGAGATAAAAAAGGTAATAGGATAGAAGAATCTCCACCCCCCACAAATTTATACCAAACATAAGGTCACATAATAGCCAATGATTGATGCTTCCTGAAAAGGAAAAAGATTTGGGGATTATGGTAGATAACAGAGTTAAGATTCGTACACACGTGCGATTGCGGGTCCCGACCCGCGATGCAGAATGTGTACAAACGTTCGTTTCCCGGTGGGGCCCTTTATCACCTGAAATGGGCGGATCTCCGAACGACCAGCAGTTTCGGGAGATAAAGGGCCATACACGGCCGATTATTGGCCGAAACGAACATTTGTACACATCGTGCGTCGGGTCGGGACCCACGATCGCATTGTGTGATGAACCTTTAGCTATAGCAAACAATGCCAGACAGCCATGGCTAGAGCTAGCAAGATATTGTCTGTATAAAGAGGGGAATAGATTCAAGAGAGAAAAATATTATTCTCCCTCTTTACAAGGCACTGGTAAGGCCTCATTTGGAATATGCGGTGCAGTTTTGGACTCCCATATACAAAAGGGGCATCTTGGAAATGGAAGCAGTTCAGAGGTCAAGGTCAACTAAAAGAATAAAGGGAATGGAGGGGCTTGACTATGCAGGCAGATTAGACAAAGTAAGGCTGGTTGGTACAGGGATACTATATAATATTGAGAATTACTGGTATTAATACATTACGTAGATCTGGTTGATCCAGGGATACTTTCCGATTGCCTTCGAAAGGAATCCCCCCCTTTTTTTTTTTCTAGCTGTTTTTTTTTTTTTGCCTTCCTCTGGATCAAACTGTTTGGAAGGGTTTAAAAAAGAAAAGGTATAGGTGGACTTGATGGACGTATGTCTTTATTCAACCTCAGTTACTGTTACAATGTTACTATGATTGTTGTCGGCAAGAAAGAACATCTCCCTTCAATTACCCTCAACCTGGGAATTTTTATGGTCTTGGGTTTCGGGGGTCCCTTTGTTTGCTGTTTGGTATGAATTTGGGGAGGGGGACGGTTTGAAATATTACTTTAATATTTCTTGTCCAAATGTTTGATTAGTCTTATTTGATTTAGGTTGGTTAATATCTGCTGGAACTTGACTTACCTGGAGATAACTAAGATTTTTTTTTACTTACTCCCTAACACTCCTATATTTCTCTGCTATTTATACTAATAAGGTTAATAGCTAGCTAGGTGTTCGGCGGAGAAGAAAAAAAAATCTTAGTTATCTCCAGGTAAGTCAAGTTCCAGCAGAATTAACCAACCTAAATCAAATAAGACTAATCAAACATTTGGACAAGAAATATTAAAGTAATATTTCAAACCGTCCCCCTCCCCAAATTCATACCAAACAGCAAACAAAGGACCCCCGAAACCCAAGACCATAAAAATTCCCAGGTTGAGGGTAATTGAAGGGAGATGTTCTTTCTTGCCGACAACAATCATAGTAACATTGTAACAGTAACTGAGGTTGAATAAAGACATACGTCCATCAAGTCCAACCTATTAACTTTCTTTTTAACCCTTCCAAACAGTTGATCCAGAGGAAGGCAAAAAAAAAAAAAAAACAGCTAGAAAAAAAAAGGGGGGGGATTCCTTTCTGAAGGCAATCGGAAAGTATCCCTGGATCAACCAGATCTACTGTAAATGTATTAATACCAGTAATTCTCAATATTATATAGTATCCCTGTACCAACCAGCCTTACTTTGTCTAATCTGCCTGCATAGTCAAGCCCCTCCATTCCCTTTTTCTTTTAGTTGACCTTGACCTCTGAACTGTTCCATTTCAAGATGCCCCTTTTGATATGGGAGTCCAAAACTGCACCGCATATTCCAAATGAGGCCTTACCAGTGCCTTGTAAAGAGGGAGAATAATATTTTTCTCTCTTGAATCTATTCCCCTCTTTATACAAGACAATATCTTGCTAGCTCTAGCCATGGCTGTCTGGCATTGTTTGCTATAGCTAAAGGTTCATACACACATGCGATCGTGGGTCCCGACCCGCGACGCACGATGTGTACAAATGTTCGTTTCGGCCAATAATCAGGCCGTGTATGGGCCCTTTATCGTCCGAAACTGCTGGTCGTTCGGAGATCCGCCAGTTTCAGGTGATAAAGGGCCCCTACACGGGAAACGAACGTTTGTACACATTCTGCATCGCGGGTCGGACCGCAATCGCACGTGTGTACGAATCTTAACTCTGTTATCTACCATAATCCCCAAATCTTTTTCCTTTTCAGGAAGCATCAATCATTGGCTATTATGTGACCTTATGTTTGGTATAAATTTGTGGGGGGTGGAGATTCTTCTATCCTATTACCTTTTTTATCTCACATGTAGTTCTACTGTCAACGATGCCTTGTAGAGATGGTGGAACTTCATAAAGTTTGGTCCGTTTTCAAACTTTTGAACTTCAGTAAAAGTTCGAAAGTTAGAAAATGGTCTGGGGAACATGTCACTATAACCAAAACTTGTTTAAAACACTTCTTGAACACGAGTGGGCAATTGTGGGTTTTGCGCAAGCTACATTCAAGGGTTACGGCAATTCAAGGGTTACCGAGCCATGCTTTCGAGGGTTACCGAAAATCGAACCAAAATTCGAGGGTACCAAAATCAAACAATACTTTCGAGGGTTAGCAAAAACTGATACTTTTGAGGGTTAGCGAACAATACATTCAAGGGTTAGCGAATGGCTCGTAAATTTGATAATTCTCGAAAGTCTGAAAAGTTCAAAAGTCCCAGAAATCAGGTCTGGAATTGTTTGAGAAGTCCTAGTCGGTTCAGACTTGTTAAGTCCTAGTCCATCTCTACTGCCTTGTTGGTTTATAAGGGTTTTGTGTTTCAAATATCAAACATCCTTCCGGTGTGACACAATCCGATATTTGAGTCAGATCGACCCTTGTAACCTAAGATTGGTGGATTGGGTCAAAATAAAATATTTAATTTTAGCCGTGATAGACCAGTGTTGGGTGAAACCTTGTATGAATTGAACAAATAAATATTCAGACAATGTGATAAAATTAGTCTGATTGGAGAAATTTTAGACATGGACAGTTCAACTACGGATATTTGTGCTGGTCGGCCGACCAGTCTGAATTGGTCATGACTATTTCATTTCATGTTTATTTGTATATTCTGATCAGACAATAGTGAGATTAGAAAGAACTTTGGTCAGTATTTATGATTTAATTGTATATCTCCATTCAGCTATGCAGCAGATAAATGCAAAGGAATACCTGCAAACAAAACCCCCTTTAATAATTACATAAATGAGCCACAAATACATGTGCACATTCATAATGAAAGGGATATTTAAACATGAGGAATAAGAGTCCTGCCCTAAAGAACACTCTAAAGAGAAGGTCAGGGAAGATGTAATACATGTGGTGGGGTTAAAATGGACACACACTTCCCTGTGTAATATTGGGTTTGCATGTGTTTAAGAATGTTTTCAATGGCACATGCTCCGAATATAAAATACTTGGTAGCGAGAAAACGAGCGTTATTTAAAAGCTGACGTAGCCCTCCGTGCCCCTTACCTGCCTCGTTCCCATGATGCAATAACCCATGCTAAGTGATTTCTGCTTTGCGAGAACCTGGAATCAAGAGGAGTGCGGAGGGTAAGTATTATATGGGCTGGGTATTTTTTAGGAACCCACAGATTTGGCTTTTTTATTTCCACTATCACAAAACACAGGAACCATTAGGCCCCTGTTAATGGACTGAATAATTTAAACACAGTTGTTATTTGGAAGGGAAGGAGCCCCCACATTTTGCAAGATTATTGTGACTACATCAATTTTTTACTTAAAGGGCATGTCCACCCCAAAACTAAATTTTTTAAAACCTAATGTGAATCGTTTTTCTCCCCAGTACACCTATCATTGTAAGATTCTTCTCTGGTATATTGCTTTAGTATAAGTGAGAAATAGATTCTGTAAATAAGAAGGTTTAAGCAGGAAAAAGGTAGGAGACACACTATGGTGAATGTTTCTTATTAGTGCAAAAACAACAAGCAACGTTTCGGACTCAAGGCCTTCCTCAGGTTATGGGAAGGGCCTTGAGTCGAAACTTGTTGTTTTTTACTATAAAGAAACTCACCCCAAGTAGTGACCTCTCCTTTTTCCTTGCTGGATGTTGCACCCTGGAAGTAGGGGCTAGATTGCACTACCTTTTGTGCAAGAGCCAACACAGGTGCCATTGTCGGTCTTGAAATAAGAAGGTTTCCATGTTGTTGCCAGTACAACCCACAGCCCATGAAGTCATCAAGAGCCACACCCCCTGACCCCAGTATTCACTGTCTATGTACAAAGGTTTTCAATACAGATGTCTCTGCACCAATATGGAATCTCTGAAAGCTGCTTGTTACCCTGCAGTTAATTTACCAGTCAGTGTGAGTTGCTGGAAAATAAACTGAAGGGTAACAAGCAGCTTTCAAAGTCTTATCAGGATTCCATATTCCATTTTTTTATTATTCTTTTCCTAGCAAAGATAAAGCCTCTAAATGTACCTGGTTCTCTGCTTATCCAGTGTTGGCACATCGGGTAAGGCACCAGGTTTAAAAAATACACAGTTCAGAAGGTCACAATTTCAATACCCCAGATATATAACTTTTTTATTTCTATTATATTCCATGCAAAAGGTCTGAGGTCATGAGTTTGAATCCCCAAACTTATCTTATTTTTTGTTCCATTATGTACCTAGTACAATATTCTACATGTACCAATGGTTTATATAGTGTCTCTTTTAGCCTAGAGGTAAAAGGTCTGCTTTAGCAAGACAGAGTAAATGTACAAGTTGCAGGTTCTATTCCCCAGACTTACTTTTATTAATTTGGCTTTCTATTCTTCTTTTTTTTTTCTTCTTCCGTTTTATCTTCCGCTTTTTTGGACCGTATCTCTCCCACAGTTTTTGAGCTAGAGTCATGAAATTCGGTACAGACGTGTGGGGGCATATGGAGAAGTGTGCTATCTTCTAGCTAAGGAATCCGCGGAAGCGTTACGGCGTTATCAGTGAATTTCCGGACATTTTGTCCATAGATTATAATGGTAACAATCCTCAAATGTGGATATTTCAAAACAGTTTTTTTCATGGTCATAAATACAAATAACCCACACAGACCCAGGTACACCCACCTACTGACCTATCTTTCCATTCCCATGGAAGCCATATTTAAAGGGTAACTAAAGTCAAAAAACAAATTTAGATTATCCTCAATAAAAGATAGTTTTATGGTTGTAACACAAAAAAGACATACCCCCTCAACCAGACCCAGGTACACACACCTACTAATCTACTAATTCATTATGGTGGTAGTCACACTTAAAGGGTAACTAAAGTAAAAAAAAACTAATTTGATTTATCCTCAATAAAATATAGTTTTATGGTTGTAAACACAAAAAAGACATACCCCCTCAACCAGATCCAGGTACACCACCTACGATTTACGTATCCATTACGTGGCAACCATACTTAAAGGGTAAGTAAAGTCAAAAAAATTAATTTTGATTAATAATAAAAAAGGTTTGTTTTTTTTAACCCCCATGTGCAGTTACATACACCTACTGACCTACCCCTCCATTATTGTTGCAGCTATACCTTAAGGGTAACTAAAGTAAAAAAAAAAATTTTGACCAATCATCAAAAAAGTTTGTTTTTTTAACCCCCACTGAACACAGGTACACACACCTAATGATCTACTTATCCATTACTGTGGCAGCCATACTTAAAGGGTAACTAAAGTAAAAAAACTAATTTTGACCAATCATCAAAAAGATACAGAGAGATTCATAAAAGTTCTTATCATTGAAAATGGTGCTAATTTGCCCTAACCAATCAGTGTTAGCTTCTGATTGATTGGATCAAAATTAGCACCACTTTGGGGTGGGTACACAAAAAGTTTTTTTCGTCCAAACAAGCTTCACTAAAACTCATCATTCCCATTATTGAGTTTTAAATCTGCAGCAAACACACATATTCCCTTCCAAAATGCAGCCCTTCAAGCCAATTCAAAGTTTATACTTAAACTTTCCTTTCTAGTTTTTGCTGAAATGTAAGTATTCCATTTCTTACTTCCATGCTATCTCTGAATACACTAGAAAGATTACTTTCTTTTTATGAAAAGTAAAGGATTATATCATTGTTAGGACAGGAGAATTGAATGTGTTAAAAAAAACTTAACTCCCTGTTCTGTGTCAGGAAGAGGGAGGATCTCTGTGCTGTAATATGATTGCCTGTCAGCTTCTAGGAAGCAAGGCTGCAACTTCCTTGTTTTGATCTGTTGAGCTCTACAGAGCATGTGCCTGTACATAGACACTTAGTGGGGGTTTACCCAGCTAAGGTGGTTGTGGGAGCTGACCCCTAGTACCTACAGGTTATTTTCATAAATCTCCCAATGGCCACAGCAAAGGGAGAGGTGAGACACAGTTGTTGTATGTTTGTGAATGTGCTCTGTCTATTGGACAATGTTGTCTGGAGACTTTAGGTCCCCTTTAACCACTACTTCCTCCACTGTGTAGTTTAAAAAAATCCTTACCTTACATCTCTGCTCCAAATGGTTCTGCTGGCAGTGCCTGTTAAAATCCAGGAAAGTGTAGAGAAGGAGTTCAGTGAGTACTCCAGTTCCTGCTGCTTCCTTAACCTCAGTAATGCAGTGACATACGCAGTAGAGGGCCCCCCATCCCTCTCACCATCCAGATCCATCCTCTGCAGCCTTTGCACCTAGCATGAAACCCTTTGCCATAAGGTAGGTGCCCTGCCCCCCCCAACCGCCGAAATAGGCATTTAAAAAATGTTAAGATTGCTACTTACAGAACCCTTCTCTCTGCGGCGTCTCCATTGAAGCAGCCGCATCTGTGATTGGTAGCCTTTCAGCAATTACAATGGCTGCAGTCCAGAACCCAAGCAGGAAGCCGAATCTGAGACTCCATGGGACAGAAGGGCTTGTAAGTAGCGATCTGAACATTTTTTTAAGGAAATATCTTGGCAGTTGGGGGTGGACATGGGGCACCTTGCCCAAAGTTCATTTTTAGGGTGGACATGCCCTAATATGTATCTTATTTATTTTCAAACTAACAGTAATATTAATTATTGAGATAACAGTAATTAAATATTTTTTACATGTATTAAAGTAAATTCTTAACATAAAGGCTGCAAAAGAATCCCTTACAATGAATTAATTTTATTGCAGAGGGTTATTTTTGTTATAAAAATAAAAGGAGAACGATGGTCATTATTTTACTATATAGTGCTATTACATAGCAAACATTCACAGCAACATCTACAGTATAGAGAAACAGTGAAAGTAGGGTCCAAGATGGGTAAAAGATCTAAGAAACAAATACATAACAAATAAACAATTACCTTACAGAAATATTATGGCCAATGTGAACAAGAGAGATTCCCTGCCTCAAAAGATTGCAATCTAACTGGGCACACCAAGAAGAGTGTTGGAATATTGTAGCTACAGTGTTGTCAAGTGCTGAATTATGTACTGTGTGGGTGCTTGAAAAGGTAGGATTTTAATAAAAGGGATGTCTCCATGCAGAGAAATAGTTTGAATCAAAACATACAATTTCTCCATTAGGTTATTTTCATCTGCTGGCTTGCTCTGCTTTTTTGCATAAAAACCACGAATTTAAGACCAGAGGTTACAGTAGATAAATTAAAGGACTTGGAGAAAGATCTAATTCCATCACTAGTTTGATTATCTTTATTCACTATTTAGAGCTACAAGCATTGCGTATTGATGTTTAGACGTTTTATATATACATTACTAAAATGAAAGTAAGACTTGAAAACAGGCAACAAACCTATTGTGTTAAAAATCAAATACCCACTTCATAGCCAACAAACCTTCTATTCCAGAACGATATTGGCTATTACTGAATGAAAATGACCCTGGTCATTATTAGTATATTAAATGTGTAGTCACTTGAATGTTCATTGACTTTAAGATTATAGGGAAATCTATGGGGATTAATGTTAGTGTGTTCGATGCAAAAAAAATCCCACTATAAAAGTTCTTATTGCTTAAAATGGTGCTAATTTTGCCCCAACCAATCAGATATTATTTAACATTTGAAAGCTAACAATCGTGGTTGGGGCAAATTAGCACCATTTTAAACAATAAGAACTTTTATTGAATAACCCTGATTGTCTTTCTTTTTTGTAGTGAAATGTAGCATGGCTTGTAAAATTCACGGTATGGATTGAACGAGCGATGGTTTTAACAGTGGCGATCGTCAATGATCAGATGGGGTTGGAGATTTTCTGAGTTGCAATAGCCAAGAAGAGCTGAGTAAAATCCGGCCCCTTCGAAGGGGCCGGATTTACTCAGCTCTTCTGGGCTATTGCAACTCAGAAAATCTCCAACCCCATCTGATTCATTGACGTATCTGCCACTGTTAAAACCATCGCTCGTTCAATCCATACCGTGAATTTTACAAGCCATGCTACATTTCACTACAAGAAAAGAAAGACAATCAGGGTTATTCAATAAAAGTTCTTATTGTTTAAAATGGTGCTAATTTGCCCCAACCACATATGTTAGCTTTCAAATGTTAAATAATATCTGATTGGTTGGGGCAAAATTAGCACCATTTTAAGCAATAAGAACTTTTATAGTGGGATTTTTTTTGCATCGAACACACTAACATTAATCCCCATAGATTTCCCTATAATCTTAAAGTCAATGAACATTCAAGTGACTACACATTTAATATACTAATAATGACCAGGGTCATTTTCATTCAGTAATAGCCAATATCGTTCTGGAATAGAAGGTTTGTTGGCTATGAAGTGGGTCATTTGATTTTTAACACAATAGGTTTGTTGCCTGTTTTCAAGTCTTACTTTCATTTTAGTAATGTAATATAAAACGTCTAAACATCAATACGCAATGCTTGTAGCTCTAAATAGTGAATAAAGATAATCAAACTAGTGATGGAATTAGATCTTTTCCAAGTCCTTTAATTTATCTACTGTAACCTCTGGTCTTAAATTCGTGGTTTTTATGCAAAAAAGCAGGCAAGCCAGCAGATGAAAATAACCTAATGGAAAATTGTATGTTTTGATTCAAACTATTTCTCTGCATGGAGACATCCCTTTTATTAAAATCCTACCTTTTCAAGCACCCACACAGTACATAATTCAGCACTTGACAACACTGTAGCTACAATATTCCAACACTCTTCTTGGTGTGCCCAGTTAGATTGCAATCTTTTGAGGCAGGGAATCTCTCTTGTTCACATTGGCCATAATATTTCTGTAAGGTAATTGTTTATTTGTTATGTATTTGTTTCTTAGATCTTTTACCCATCTTGGACCCTACTTTCACTGTTTCTTATACTGTAGATGTTGCTGTGAATGTTTGCTATGTAATAGCACTATATAGTAAAATAATGACCATCGTTCTCCTTTTATTTTTATAACAAAAATAACCCTCTGCAATAAAATTAATTCATTGTAAGGGATTCTTTTGCAGCCTTTATGTTAAGAATTTACTTTAATACATGTAAAAAATATTTAATTACTGTTATCTCAATAATTAATATTACTGTTAGTTTGAAAATAAATAAGATACATATTAGGGCATGTCCACCCTAAAAATGAACTTTGGGCAAGGTGCCCCATGTCCACCCCCAACTGCCAAGATATTTCCTTAAAAAAATGTTCAGATCGCTACTTACACAGCCCTTCTGTCCCATGGAGTCTCAGATTCGGCTTCCTGCTTGGGTTCTGGACTGCAGCCATTGTAATTGGCTGAAAGGCTACCAATCACAGATGCGGCTGCTTCAATGGAGACGCCGCAGGAGAGAAGGGTTCTGTAAGTAGCAATCTTAACATTTTTTAAATGCCTATTTCGGCGGTTGGGGGGGGCAGGGCACCTACCTTATGGCAAAGGGTTTCATGCTAGGTGCAAAGGCTGCAGAGGATGGATCTGGATGGTGAGAGGGATGGGGGGCCCTCTACTGCGTATGTCACTGCATTACTGAGGTTAAGGAAGCAGCAGGAACTGGAGTACTCACTGAACTCCTTCTCTACACTTTCCTGGATTTTAACAGGCACTGCCAGCAGAACCATTTGGAGCAGAGATGTAAGGTAAGGATTTTTTTAAACTACACAGTGGAGGAAGTAGTGGTTAAAGGGGACCTAAAGTCTCCAGACAACATTGTCCAATAGACAGAGCACATTCACAAACATACAACAACTGTGTCTCACCTCTCCCTTTGCTGTGGCCATTGGGAGATTTATGAAAATAACCTGTAGGTACTAGGGGTCAGCTCCCACAACCACCTTAGCTGGGTAAACCCCCAGCTAAGTGTCTATGTACAGGCACATGCTCTGTAGAGCTCAACAGATCAAAACAAGGAAGTTGCAGCCTTGCTTCCTAGAAGCTGACAGGCAATCATATTACAGCACAGAGATCCTCCCTCTTCCTGACACAGAACAGGGAGTTAAGTTTTTTTTAACACATTCAATTCTCCTGTCCTAACAATGATATAATCCTTTACTTTTCATAAAAAGAAAGTAATCTTTCTAGTGTATTCAGAGATAGCATGGAAGTAAGAAATGGAATACTTACATTTCAGCAAAAACTAGAAAGGAAAGTTTAAGTATAAACTTTGAATTGGCTTGAAGGGCTGCATTTTGGAAGGGAATATGTGTGTTTGCTGCAGATTTAAAACTCAATAATGGGAATGATGAGTTTTAGTGAAGCTTGTTTGGACGAAAAAAACTTTTGTGTACCCACCCCAAAGTGGTGCTAATTTTGATCCAATCAATCAGAAAGCTAACACTGATTGGTTAGGGCAAATTAGCACCATTTTCAATGATAAGAACTTTTATGAATCTCTCTGTATCTTTTTGATGATTGGTCAAAATTAGTTTTTTTACTTTAGTTACCCTTTAAGTATGGCTGCCACAGTAATGGATAAGTAGATCATTAGGTGTGTGTACCTGTGTTCAGTGGGGGTTAAAAAAACAAACTTTTTTGATGATTGGTCAAAATTTTTTTTTTTACTTTAGTTACCCTTAAGGTATAGCTGCAACAATAATGGAGGGGTAGGTCAGTAGGTGTATGTAACTGCACATGGGGGTTAAAAAAAACAAACCTTTTTTATTATTAATCAAAATTAATTTTTTTGACTTTACTTACCCTTTAAGTATGGTTGCCACGTAATGGATACGTAAATCGTAGGTGGTGTACCTGGATCTGGTTGAGGGGGTATGTCTTTTTTGTGTTTACAACCATAAAACTATATTTTATTGAGGATAAATCAAATTAGTTTTTTTTTACTTTAGTTACCCTTTAAGTGTGACTACCACCATAATGAATTAGTAGATTAGTAGGTGTGTGTACCTGGGTCTGGTTGAGGGGGTATGTCTTTTTTGTGTTACAACCATAAAACTATCTTTTATTGAGGATAATCTAAATTTGTTTTTTGACTTTAGTTACCCTTTAAATATGGCTTCCATGGGAATGGAAAGATAGGTCAGTAGGTGGGTGTACCTGGGTCTGTGTGGGTTATTTGTATTTATGACCATGAAAAAAACTGTTTTGAAATATCCACATTTGAGGATTGTTACCATTATAATCTATGGACAAAATGTCCGGAAATTCACTGATAACGCCGTAACGCTTCCGCGGATTCCTTAGCTAGAAGATAGCACACTTCTCCATATGCCCCCACACGTCTGTACCGAATTTCATGACTCTAGCTCAAAAACTGTGGGAGAGATACGGTCCAAAAAAGCGGAAGATAAAACGGAAGAAGAAAAAAAAAAGAAGAATAGAAAGCCAAATTAATAAAAGTAAGTCTGGGGAATAGAACCTGCAACTTGTACATTTACTCTGTCTTGCTAAAGCAGACCTTTTACCTCTAGGCTAAAAGAGACACTATATAAACCATTGGTACATGTAGAATATTGTACTAGGTACATAATGGACACAAAAAAATAAAGATAAGTTTGGGGATTCAAACTCATGACCTCAGACCTTTTGCATGGAATATAATAGAAATAAAAAAGTTATATATCTGGGGTATTGAAATTGTGACCTTCTGAACTGTGTATTTTTTAAACCTGGTGCCTTACCCGATGTGCCAACACTGGATAAGCAGAGAACCAGGTACATTTAGAGGCTTTATCTTTGCTAGGAAAAGAATAATAAAAAAATGGAATATGGAATCCTGATAAGACTTTGAAAGCTGCTTGTTACCCTTCAGTTTATTTTCCAGCAACTCACACTGACTGGTAAATTAACTGCAGGGTAACAAGCAGCTTTCAGAGATTCCATATTGGTGCAGAGACATCTGTATTGAAAACCTTTGTACATAGACAGTGAATACTGGGGTCAGGGGGTGTGGCTCTTGATGACTTCATGGGCTGTGGGTTGTACTGGCAACAACATGGAAACCTTCTTATTTTCAAGACGACATGGCATGTGTTGGCTCTTCACAAAAGGTAGTGCAATCTAGCCCTACTTCCAGGGTGCAACATCCAGCAAGGAAAAGGAGAGGTCACTACTTGGGGTGAGTTCTTTATAGTAAAAAACAACAAGTTTCGACTAAGGCCCTTCCCATAACCTGAGGAAGGCCTTGAGTCCGAAACGTTGCTTGTGTTTTTGCACTAATAAGAAACATTCACCATAGTGTGTCTCCTACCTTTTTCCTGCTTAAACCTTCTTATTTACAGAATCTATTTCTCACTTATACTAAATGCAATATACCAGAGAAGAATCTTACAATGATAGGTGTCTGGGGAGAAAAACGTTCACATTAGGTTTTAAAAAATTTAGTTTTGGGGTGGACATGCCCTTTAAGTAAAAAATTGATGTAGTCACAATAATCTTGCAAAATGTGGGGGCTCCTTCCCTTCCAAATAACAACTGTGTTTAAATTATTCAGTCCATTAACAGGGGCCTAATGGTTCCTGTGTTTTGTGATAGTGGAAATAAAAAAGCCAAATCTGTGGGTTCCTAAAAAATACCCAGCCCATATAATACTTACCCTCCGCACTCCTCTTGATTCCAGGTTCTCGCAAAGCAGAAATCACTTAGCATGGGTTATTGCATCATGGGAACGAGGCAGGTAAGGGGCACGGAGGGCTACGTCAGCTTTTAAATAACGCTCGTTTTCTCGCTACCAAGTATTTTATATTCGGAGCATGTGCCATTAGGAAAACATTCTTAAACACATGCAAACCCAATATTACACAGGGAAGTGTGTGTCCATTTTAACCCCACCACATGTATTACATCTTCCCTGACCTTCTCTTTAGAGTGTTCTTTAGGGCAGGACTCTTATTCCTCATGTTTAAATATCCCTTTCATTATGAATGTGCACATGTATTTGTGGCTCATTTATGTAATTATTAAAGGGGGTTTTGTTTGCAGGTATTCCTTTGCATTTATCTGCTGCATAGCTGAATGGAGATATACAATTAAATCATAAATACTGACCAAAGTTCTTTCTAATCTCACTATTGTCTGATCAGAATATACAAATAAACATGAAATGAAATAGTCATGACCAATTCAGACTGGTCGGCCGACCAGCACAAATATCCGTAGTTGAACTGTCCATGTCTAAAATTTCTCCAATCAGACTAATTTTATCACATTGTCTGAATATTTATTTGTTCAATTCATACAAGGTTTCACCCAACACTGGTCTATCACGGCTAAAATTAAATATTTTATTTTGACCCAATCCACCAATCTTAGGTTACAAGGGTCGATCTGACTCAAATATCGGATTGTGTCACACCGGAAGGATGTTTGATATTTGGAAACACAAAACCCTTATAAACCAACAAGGCAGTAGAGATGGACTAGGACTTAACAAGTCTGAACCGACTAGGACTTCTCAAACAATTCCAGACCTGATTTCTGGGACTTTTGAACTTTTCAGACTTTCGAGAATTATCAAATTTACGAGCCATTCGCTAACCCTTGAATGTATTGTTCGCTAACCCTCAAAAGTATCAGTTTTTGCTAACCCTCGAAAGTATTGTTTGATTTTGGTACCCTCGAATTTTGGTTCGATTTTCGGTAACCCTCGAAAGCATGGCTCGGTAACCCTTGAATTGCCGTAACCCTTGAATGTAGCTTGCGCAAAACCCACAATTGCCCACTCGTGTTCAAGAAGTGTTTTAAACAAGTTTTGGTTATAGTGACATGTTCCCCAGACCATTTTCTAACTTTCGAACTTTTACTGAAGTTCAAAAGTTTGAAAACGGACCAAACTTTATGAAGTTCCACCATCTCTACAAGGCATCGTTGACAGTAGAACTACATGTGAGATAAAAAAGGTAATAGGATAGAAGAATCTCCACCCCCCACAAATTTATACCAAACATAAGGTCACATAATAGCCAATGATTGATGCTTCCTGAAAAGGAAAAAGATTTGGGGATTATGGTAGATAACAGAGTTAAGATTCGTACACACGTGCGATTGCGGGTCCCGACCCGCGATGCAGAATGTGTACAAACGTTCGTTTCCCGTGTAGGGGCCCTTTATCACCTGAAACGGGCGGATCTCCGAACGACCAGCAGTTTCGGACGATAAAGGGCCCATACACGGCCTGATTATTGGCCGAAACGAACATTTGTACACATCGTGCGTCGCGGGTCGGGACCCACGATCGCATGTGTGTATGAACCTTTAGCTATAGCAAACAATGCCAGACAGCCATGGCTAGAGCTAGCAAGATATTGTCTTGTATAAAGAGGGGAATAGATTCAAGAGAGAAAAATATTATTCTCCCTCTTTACAAGGCACTGGTAAGGCCTCATTTGGAATATGCGGTGCAGTTTTGGACTCCCATATCAAAAGGGGCATCTTGAAATGGAACAGTTCAGAGGTCAAGGTCAACTAAAAGAAAAAGGGAATGGAGGGGCTTGACTATGCAGGCAGATTAGACAAAGTAAGGCTGGTTGGTACAGGGATACTATATAATATTGAGAATTA
The DNA here is from genome assembly GCA_019447015.1 of Hymenochirus boettgeri. Classification (NCBI taxonomy): domain Eukaryota; kingdom Metazoa; phylum Chordata; class Amphibia; order Anura; family Pipidae; genus Hymenochirus; species Hymenochirus boettgeri. The sequence continues at coordinate 299,740,977 of CM033470.1, read as the reverse complement.
CTGGTATTAATACATTTACAGTAGATCTGGTTGATCCAGGGATACTTTCCGATTGCCTTCAGAAAGGAATCCCCCCCCTTTTTTTTTCTAGCTGTTTTTTTTTTTTTTTGCCTTCCTCTGGATCAACTGTTTGGAAGGGTTAAAAAGAAAGTTAATAGGTTGGACTTGATGGACGTATGTCTTTATTCAACCTCAGTTACTGTTACAATGTTACTATGATTGTTGTCGGCAAGAAAGAACATCTCCCTTCAATTACCCTCAACCTGGGAATTTTTATGGTCTTGGGTTTCGGGGGTCCTTTGTTTGCTGTTTGGTATGAATTGGGGAGGGGGACGGTTTGAAATATTACTTTAATATTTCTTGTCCAAATGTTTGATTAGTCTTATTTGATTTAGGTTGGTTAATTCTGCTGGAACTTGACTTACCTGGAGATAACTAAGATTTTTTTTTCTTACTCCCAACACTCCTATATTTCTCTGCTTTTTATACTAATAAGGTTATATGCTGCTACGCTGATACATGTGCTCTATAAACTTTAGGCATGGTGTGTGATTACCGTAATACTCAGTATGTCAACTCGAGTATAAGTCAAGGTACCCATTTTTACCTCAAAAATGAGTAAAACCAATTGACTCGAGTATAAGTCGAGGGTAGAGTCTCCCCTCCAGCCCCAGGTCCAACCCAGGAATAAAACCTATTTCCTGCACCCATTCTCACCCTGCCACTACACTACACTACACTACTACAGTACACTACACTACTACTCCTGCACCCATCTTCTCACCCTGCCACTACACTACACACACTACTACAGTACACTACACTACTCCCTGCACCCATCTTCTCACCCTGCCACTACACTACACTACTCCCTGCACCCATCTTCTACACTACTACTAATGCCTTACCTTTGCAGGAGAGTCCGGGCCCCCGACATCTTGATGGAGGAATCCGGCTGCCGCAAGATGGAGGAATCCGGCTGCCGCGTCCACTGATGGTCGCATCCACTGACGTCACGACTCGGCGCCGTTCTAATTTCCCGCGCCGAGGCGTGACGTCAGTGGATGCGACCATCAGTGGACGCGGCAGCCGGATTCCTTCACCAGTAAGTGACTGACTCGAGTATATACGGTATATGGATGTCCATATGAGTTTATATTTATCTATCTATGTATTATATATTCCTGTATATTATAGGCTTTTATGTTTTGTGTCTCTATGTATTTGATCCTTCATGTTTATGATTAATGAAGAAGGGTTTATTTATCTATAAGTGATGCCCAAGTGTCAATTGTATTGATTTTGATAACCTTTAGGAAAAGCGGTAAACTTAGAACAAAAGAAAAAGACAAATGTTCTATTGCGCTTGGCGCTGGGTACAGTCTTATGAGGGTGGAGTTGCCCTTTAAATAACGTTTATAGCAATTTGTTGTTACCCAGCGCCAAGCGCAATAGAACATTTGTCTTTTTCTTTTGTTCTAAGTTTACCGCTTTTCCTAAAGGTTTATCCAAAATCAATACAATTGACACTTGGGCATCACTTATAGATAAATAAACCCTTCTTCATTAATCATAAACATGAAGGATCAAATACATAGAGACACAAACACATAAAAGCCTATAATATACAGGAATATATAATACATAGATAGATACAAATATAAACTCATACTGGACATCCATATACCGTATATACTCGAGTCAGTCACTTACTGGTGAAGGAATCCGGCTGCCGCGTCCACTGATGGTCGCATCCACTGACGTCACGACTCGGCGCCGGTCTAATTTCCCGGCGCCGAGGCGTGACGTCAGTGGATGCGACCTCAGTTGGAGCGGGGCAGCCGGATTCCTCCATCTTGCGGCAGCGGATTCCTCCATCAAGATGTCGGGGGCCCGGACTCTCCTGCAAAGGTAAGGCATTAGTAGTAGGGAGAAGATGGGTGCAGGGAGTAGTGTAGTGTAGTGGCAGGGTGAGAAGATGGGTGCAGGGAGTAGTGTAGTGTACTGTAGTAGTGTAGTGTAGTGTAGTGGCAGGGTGAGAAGATGGGTGCAGGGAGTAGTGTAGTGTACTGTAGTAGTGTAGTGTAGTGTAGTAGTGTAGTGTAGTGGCAGGGTGAGAAGATGGGTGCAGGGAAATAGGTTTTATTCCTGGGGTTGGACCTGGGGCTGGAGGGGAGACTCTACCCTCGACTTATACTCGAGTCAATTGGTTTTACTCATTTTTGAGGTAAAAATGGGTACCTTGACTTATACTCGAGTTGACTTATACTCGAGTATATACGGTAATCACACACCATGCCTAAAGTTTATAGAGCACATGTAGCTCTAGCTGTAGCTAGCTATTAACCTTATTAGTATAAATAGCAGAGAAATATAGGAGCAAATTGCTATAAACGTTATTTAAAGGGCAACTCCACCCTCATAAGAACATCTTTTAGAAAGAATGGCCTCTTTATAATATGTTGATATATCATAGTTTGTCCTATGAATTCATTACTGTATGTCTGCTATGCTTCTGGAGGCCTCATGGAAACTGAGCAATTTAGAAACCTGTACTGAGCCTGCACTGAGCCTGGGCATGCTCAGAAGCGGCAGACAGGGGATTAACATTCAGTCATTGGCTGTGATGTCAACTGTCAAATCCATAACTGACAGTTACTAACTGGAAGAACCAGGAAGCAGAAACAGGGTCAACAGGACATTGTGCAGGATTTCAGGTTAGACTTATATATTTCACATTTCAAACTATTAGCATTTAGGGTTTTGGGGGTGATTTACCTGTATGTAAGTTTTCATTTTAAGGCTGGACTTGCCCTTTAAAGCATTCTGCGCACGGTACCCATACAGCGTTACTTTTGTTTGCCATCTTTACTTGATAGTTTACTGCTTTACTATTGATCTTCGGACTCATGCCCAAGGCCGTAATCACAAACACAAGCCTAGGAAGAAAGGTCAGCGGCAGATAGAATATTTGTCTTTTCTGTTTCACACTGTGGACCAGTCTAGTGGTATTAATTGTTTCTGTCCCAATATACCCAATGAGATTCATTTCTTAGAAGTCAATGCCACTAGAATGTGTGTGAAATGTGATAGGAAAATGTGTTATTTGTCAACTACTTAAAGTACAGTAACTAGAATCCCCATAACTAGGATTTACCAGTACGTACTAGTGTTCACACCGGTCTATGGAGATGATCAGCTATGATTCATATTATTACTTTGTCTTAGTATGTAATGCAAATTCTTAATTCTGTGATTAATTAATAAGCTGTTTTACAAAATTATTATTGAAATGCCGTTAAACAGATTGCTATCTGTATATTAAGGGCATTTAGATTATTTGAGCATCTAGAATGTAGCTCTGGAAATTATTAAATTAACACGGTTGAATAAATAGTCTCTCCCCTTCATTATCGCAGAAGACACACTGCGCAACCAGCGCTAGGGATTTAATACCGGGTTTGCACTAGATTTAACATGACTAGGCCAATTACACCCTGTTTTTGTAGCGTTGACTTCTGATCAAGATCAAAGTGGTTGTACCTTGAGCTGGATAATTCTACGTATCGGTAGTGTGGGGCTCAGTCAGATTGTGTTGGATCCCACCGTCATCCAGTTGATAAATTCACAATTTCAAAAATACACAAGAGAGCCACTGTAGCTAAGTGCTAAACAATTCCTTTATTCAAGGTGAAGCACAGCACGACATGTTTCCAACCTGCAAATGCACCAGATGAAGAACCGTGCTGTGCTTCACCTTGAATAAAGGAATTGTTTAGCACTTAGCTAAAGTGGCTCTCTTGTGTATTTTTGAAATTGTGTTGACTTGGGACCCAAAGTCTGCCTTATCAGGTGGTAGAAAGGTTAAATTTGTTTTTCCACACAGGATTTATTTCCATTTATTAGGATCCAACTTCCTTCCACATTACTAAGTTTCCAATGTACTTGTCCTCTCGATAGACATACAGAGCTGGGGATCATACACAGCCTACTGTACAGCAGATGTAGGAATTAAATGGCTCTATTAATAATAAATAGAGATGTTAAAATAAACAGTTAAATGGAATTAAACATATTATTAGAGCATGGAGCCTGTAAAGCTGGATAGAAATGACAATTAAAAGGCTGAAGTGTGGAAATTACACGTTGCATTAGACCAATGTAGCGCAAATTAGAACTAAAGGGCTAATTCACTCTGACTCCCCAAACCCCCAGCTACTGTGTCCAGGGCAACAACCCTAACCGCTTTATCCATTGATTGGGGGGGGGGGGATTTACCTGCGATTTAAGGGGCTGAACTGACACTTTGCAAGTTTCTCCTTTACTCTCAGGGGTGAGGCTATAGCCTTTTAGGCCCATACCCGGGCTTTAGTAGAAGTAATTAACCCAACTCTTTGTGATAGGCTAACTTTGGGGGCATAATATTGGACTGTATGGGAGGTGCCAAATGTATGATGTATGTAGGAGGAGTATATGGGAATTACCTGCATTACCTGGACTTACCAGACACACACTTCACAGACAGTTACAACTAAAAGAACAAAGACATCATGGCACTTTCAATTCGGACCAGAAAGTAACTTTATTGATTGGGATCTAATAGTCAATATAAAGTGGTCCTTGAACAAGGATAAAGTGTTAAAGTGCAAACAAGGTGACGTACTGCTAACAAATGTGCAAAATATAGAGCATGTGATCACATTCATGTGATCACAGTAATGTATACTAAAACCCCTTTGTTTATAAAATATGCCAGTGTGCAGATAATATGATATTGTATGGGGCCTAGGAATGTGCATTGATTATCTTTTTTTATGTTTGTATAAATGTTTGACCAGATCAGTAGCAATTTCGCTAGATGTAGTTGTAAATTAGCCTAATTGGAGTGCTTCCACAATCCTTGTATACTACAAATAGTGTCTCCATTGCTCTAAATAGATTATTTACTTCTCCTCCTATGGAGGCCGTGAGGCAGGTAAACATATGAAGATTTAACCTCTTAATGTCAGTCACATTGTTGCAATGTTTCCTGTCCTCAATTGTACACATGTATATTGTCTCACATTGCTTGTGCATAGTTACCAACATTTCTAAAAAGTTTCTAGGGACACCTTTTCAAAGTCACACACAAACGCAAAATGCATTTTCGCCACGCCCACAATAAACCACTCCCCTTTAGGCCACGCCCATTCAAACAAAGTCGATCACTCTTTTTTTTTTATCTTGACACAAATGGTAACCACGCAGTGAGATTAGTAACCACAGGTACAGGTTTTCTACAGATAAATTAGGAACAGACAGTAAAGGTCTCATACAGTAAGAACAGACAGTAAAGGTCCCATACAGTGAGAACAGATGGTAAAGGTCCCATACAGTGAGAACAGACAGTAAAGGTCCCATACAGTAAGGTCCCATACAGTGAGAACAGTCAGTAAAGGTCCCATACAGTGAGAACAGACAGTAAAGTCCCACACAGGGAGAATGACAGTAAAGGTCCCTACATGAGAATAGACATTAAAGGTCCCTACAGTGGAAAGACAGTAAAGGTCCCATACAGTGAGAACTGTCAGTAGTCCCATACAGTGAGAACTGTCATAAAGGTCCCATACAGTGAGACAGACAGTAAAGTCCCATACAGTGAGAACAGACAGTAAAGGTCCCATACAGTGAGAATAGACATTAAAGGTCCCATACAGTGAGAACAGACAGTAAAGGTCCCATACAGTGAGAACTGTCAGTAAAGGTCCCATACAGTGAGAACTGTCAGTAAAGGTCCCATACAGTGAGAACAGACAGTACAATGTCCCCAGTACGTAGAAACAGCCAGTAAAGGTCCCATACAGTGAGAACAGACAGTAAAGGTCCCATACAGTGAGAACAGACAGTAAAGGTCCCATACAGTGAGAACAGTCAGTAAAGGTCCCATACAGTGAGAACAGACAGTAAAGGTCCCATACAGTGAGAACAGACAGTAAAGGTCCCATTCAGTGAGAACAGACAGTAACGGTCCCATACAGTGAGAACAGACAGTAAAGGTCCCATACAGTGAGAACAGACAGTAAAGGTCCCATACAGTAAGAACAGACAGTAAAGGTCCCATACAGTGAGAACAGACAGTAAAGGTCACCATGCAGTGAGAACATCAGTAAGGTCCCCATACATGAGCGCCGACGTAACGGTCCCGTACATGCGAACGCCAGTAAAGGTCCCATACAGTGAGAACAGACAGTAAAGGTCCCATACAGTGAGAGCAGAGGGTAAAGGTCCCAGTAAGAACATATAGTAAAAGGCACCAACAGTGATTAGAAGTGATGGTCCCATACAGTTAAAACTACTTTTTAAGCACAATTTGCAAAATAACCCCCCCCAAAAACTAAACAAAAGAAAAGTTACTTAAAAATGTCCCTACCAGACTTAACCTTCAGTTTCCCTAATGTTGATTATAAAGGTATATGAAGGCTAAACTCACCTTGTATTGAAATACATATTTTTATTTATTTAACCAAACAAACTGTATAAATTCAATTATAGCAGACATGTTATACTCAACATAATGTTATAATTAATAACATATTTGTATTATATTCTTATACATATAATACAGAACAAAGTGCAATAAAAAATACCAGTGCAATACCAAACATGTCAGAAACATAATTGCACATTGCAAACACTGTAAACACAAAAACTAAAATATTGCACTCTGTGTAACCTGTAACAAAACAGGATTGTTAAAGAAATACAACATTTGTGTAGTGAAACAACAAAACCTGTAAATGTTAATACAGAACAGTTAACAATAATCTGCGTAACTCATTTCCGCTGCTCTTGTCGCTGCCTTAGTGTTGTGTATGTATTTTTTTTGCTTTCTTCACAAACTCATTACTGGGCTTCCATTCATAGCAAGACATTTTTGAAAACAAGTTTATTTTTGCAGATAAAATGCCAACAAGTGTGTTACGAATTCCTGTAAATTCTGAGTAGACACTTGTAGCTGACCTTGCCTCTTTAGTGTCTTTTCCAAGCTGGTTTCTAAGTTCAGTTTGGACTTTTCTTACCATATTAAATATGGTTTCACAATAGGCATTGCTGTGTGGTATCAACAGAACATATTTTGAAAGTCGACAAAGGAGGGGATACTTTTCAAGCCTGATGAGGGCCATGTTAATTGAAAGATGTTCTGCCAAATTGTGTCAATTTTTACTTTTTCTTGGCCTTCACTTATTCAGATTTCTGAGTTTGCAGAAATTTGATGTAATTTAAATTCAGACTGTAGATTATCAATTTCTGCTTCTGCAATAAGCTTGGGGAAGCTGTCCAGCATATTAGTAATTTTGTCAAATGTAATGCCTGACCTGTTTTTGGGGTTGAGGTACCTGGCACCTTTCAAAACTGGACTGTCCCAGGGAAAACGCTGATGCATGTATTTGAGAGCAGCACAGTAGAATGCTCTGACATCTTTAAAACATTTGGTAATGGCATGGTCAGCAAGATCATCTTTACACAATCGTAGAGTTTGTCTGGCAGAAAATCCTATAAAAATCTGGTTATTGTCTTTGTGGTTTTCTTCATTTGTATAGTCAATCAACAGCAATTCATCATCACTTTTGCTGGCTATTTTTTCTGTTTTTATAAGTTTTACAAGAAAATATTTATAAAGTTCTACAATTTCCTCATGTAAAATGTGAATCATTGGGTCAGTGGATTGTAGCATACCGTAATGTTAAATCTATCCACATTATTCAAAACCGCATGAACAAAAAACTGGTACAACATTGTCATTTTATTATCAAATTTTGACAATAGGCGTCTTTCTATCTCAGTGCCCTTATTCCTTCCTATTCCGCTGCCATCTTCTTGATCTCCAAAATATGTCAAAAAATAGCCCTGCAAGGCATCCCACCTAGAAAGGATCCTTTCAACACACTTCATTTGGCTTAGCCAATGAGTTGAGCAGTGCTTTAGTATTTTTCGGACATCTGTGTCACAAAACACCATAAAATCTCTTAAATCCTGTTTCCTGGAACAAGCTTTTTCAAAATGATAATATGTGTCTATTATCAGCTCTTCAACATTAACTGATAATGCCTTTACAGCTTGCTGGCTTAGTAAATGTGCAAGGTGGCAAGGACACCCCACATCAATTATATACTTTTGTTTTCCTCTTATGCGGCTAAGCACGCTGTTGTGCTTTCCAACCATTACACTTGCATTATCACTGCTGTAGGCCACACAATTCTCCCAAGCAAGTTCTTTTCCAGTGATGACATCACTAAGTGCATTAAATATATTTTCACCAGTTGCTTTAGCAGGGAACATATCTAGTAAAGAAGTTGTGACATTAATACTATCTGTTTCATGATGACGTATTAGAACAGGAAATAGTTTATCATCTGTATCACTACTTCCATCAGTGGCCACAGAAAACCATCCTTCGTTTGTGCCATTCAATGCATTTAAAACTTTATATTGTGCTTCTGGGGCAATTACACCATTACACAAATGTGCAGCTTTGGTTCTTCCACATGCAAATTTGGTAGAAACATCTCCTGGGAACATTTCCTTGAATAATTTTGCAGCATGGTCACTAGACAGGAAGGATATATTATGCTCAATCATAAAACCAGTCCATAGCAGTGCTGCTCTATTGGCCTGCTCATCCAGGGGAGCAGTCTCTGATGTACTGGCCCAGCTGGTTATTTTTCTGTTTAACACTGCAGTCTTCTGTAAAACAGCCTTTTCCTCGTGTGTTGTACTTTAATATGACGTATAACGTCATTTATGCCACCATGAGAAATACTTATGTCTTTGCTGCAATAGCTGCAAAAAGCATAGGAACCACCCAAGGTACTCTTCTTAATAAAGTCATATTTAGACTGCCAATCAGAATTAAATTTACACAAGCGTTTCTTTGTAGCTTTAGAAGCAGAACTCTTTTCTGAAAGGGGTCTTTTTTTGTTCCTTGCACTTGTGTTTAAATCTCCAGCAGCAGACATCTGTTCCTTCTCCACTGTATCAGGCTCCGATGATATCTCTTCAGTTGCAATATTTTGCTCACTAGGGTGCAATTCACTTTCAAATAAAGTTGCATTTTCTGCCTCTGATACTTGGTGACATGGTGCTCATAATGGACATCTTGAACATCCCCCGTGTTCGTTCTTTTGGTTGTTTCTGGATGGACTGTCCAGATTGGTCTCATGCTCACCAACCTCTGAAATATCTACCACCTGCGGGTCAGTGCTTTCAACGGGTGGTGATTTACTTTCTACTCTTGCATTTTCAGGAAAAAAGGATGGATTGCACTACTGCCTGAGCTACTGGCAACACACTGTACTCCCTCAACTCCAACAACAGCTTGTTCATCTTGCAACGATGAACCTGTTTCACTTGTAAATCCACTGTTTGATGACTTCTTCCTGAAGAAATGTGAAATATTTTTGTTCCTGCAGCTCATCCTTTAGTTTAAGTTCTGATGTCTGAAATGGTACATCATTGCTTGTTATAAAGAATACAGTAATCCAGATTGCCAATCATACACAATCACATAGATTGGATAAGTTACAATTATGTACACTAGAAAAAGGGGCGTTGCGTGGGGATATGATTACTGTGTATAAGTACATTAACGGCCATACAATAAACTATCTGGGGCATTGTTCACCAATAGAACATGTCAGAGGACACATGGACATCCCTTAAGACTTGAAGAAAAAAGGTTTAGGCTTCAAGTTGGGAAAGGGTTTTCACAGTGAGAATGGTAAAGCTATGGAAATATCTTCAATTGGACATCTTGATGGCAGGTTCATTGGATAGTTTAAAAAAAGAAGCTGAATAAATGTCTAACAAAAAAGATGTTTAGGTTACTGGTATTGATACATAAATGGAGTTGATTCAAGGATATTTCCGTTGACACTTGGAGTCAGAAAGGATTTTTTTCACCCTTTATACCGTTTTTTTCTCTGCCACCTCTGGATCAACTGTTATACGGATATTATGGGTATAAAGATTGGACTAGATGGACGTATGTCTTTATACAACCTGTAAACAAGGAATATTGTAAGTTACTGGTATTGATACATAAAGTAGAGTTGATCCAGGGAAATTTCCGATTGCCACTTAGAGTCCAGAAGGAATTTTTTCCCCTTCATAAATTTGGTGGTTTTTTTTGCCTTCCTCTGTATCAACAGTTAGGCAGGAAAGAGGATATTGCTAGATGGGTTGGATTGGATGGACGTATGTCTTTATTCAACCTCAATACTATATTATACTACACTAACTATACTATACACTATACTATACTATACAAAGGTCAGGTGTCAAAGATCTGCCTGGCCAAAAGCCCATAGACCATAGCAAAATGGCCTTTCTTCACAGTTTGCTGCACTTGTTGTGCGCAATGGCGTTAGCATTTAGTAAGGTTTATTAGGCAAATGTTGAAAACTGCATCACAGATCAGATAAAATGCCATATTAAAAAAGTTCTTCTATTGTTATATAAAATTGATTATTTAAATGAATGATTAATTATTAAAGTGGAAAAGTGAACTATTCCTTTAATACATTTATTGAAGACCAGAGGTTAAGTACCTATATAGGACCTATGACTTAGATTCCGTTCTTCAATCATTCTCAGGAGCCAGGAACGAAGAGATAATTAGTAACGCTAGTCTCCGAGCGACGCACTTAGGTCTCCGACCACTTCCTGCTTCTGTTCAACTAGTGCGCATGCTCAAAAATGCTATAGTGATCCGAAACAGGAGCGGTTGGGAATTGAAAGTGCAGCCGCAGTGGTATTAAGCAAAGATAAATATTTTTTACCTTCGCTCCTGGCTCCATATTGATTAACAGAAGGTAAGGCCATAGGTCCTATATATAGGTCCTTAACCCTCTTCTTCAATCAATGTATTAAAGCTCACTTACAGTGAACTATTCCTTTAATGGCCCTTGATTAAAGGACAAGTATGCTCAACTTCCCTCCGCTCCTTCTTTTGGCATTAGCTTTACCCAGGGTGAGGACCTGAACCGCTAGTTTCTCACCCCTGGGTTCGTGTAACTTACCACTGTCTCAGAGCAACGCTGCTCTGGTAGGCTCTGCCCCCTCCTCCCCATCGGCGGCAAGGCCAATAGGAAGGCACGCTCTGCAACAAGCGTGGTTCCTATTGGCCTCGTGCGCCAATAGGAATAGGAGGAGGGGGCGGAATCTACCAGAACAGCATTGCTCTGGACTCTGCTGTAAGTTACGTGAACCCAGGGGTGAGGACCTAGCGGTTCAGGTCCTCACCCTGGGTAAAAGCTAATGACACAAGAAGGAGCGAGGAAGGTGAGTATAATTGTCCTTTAAATACACCATCACATGAAATCTTTAGAGGAAGGACTATTTTCTGCCTTTTTGGCTGATTGACAATTCCCATTTCTAACAGTCTTAGACTTATGTACTACATGATTATAAGCAATTGATGGTTTTCTGACAGTGACTGACAGCTCAATGAACTTACTGTGGTGGCTGATGTGTCGGAGTGTCAGACTTGGCACCCTCAACGCGCTCCTTCACTCATCTCCAACTTACTTCAGCACTGCCAGAGACACACTCAGCAATAATGCGCAGGCGCTGGCTTGATACAGGCTGCCAGGGCTTGCTTCTCATGATATTCAGGTGGCCGTGCGTGCATACTAGAGAGACAGTGTCAGTACCGCACACCATAGACGACTAAGAGCAGGAAGCTCAAGCAGGAAGAGTATACTCTGTACTAACACACTAAGAGATTCAGCAGCACAGAAGGAAATTTCGCCGCACTGTGTGTGTTCTGGTTTGCGGCTTGCCCAGATCTCGGGACTTTCCCCGGGACATTAGCACATCGGGACTGCAACCTAAAATCCGGGACTGTCCTGGTAAATCCGGACTTGGACTGTTGTGAAGGTTCTCATTCATCCAAGCATGTGGTATCTGTTGTATTCATTAGATCAAGGACTTGAAGTTTTAGTTCTTGAAGAATTTCACTAGTCATCCATGGCTTTCTCAATTCAGAATACTTGTACAGAATCTGTGGCAATTATGTACCCTGGAAAACCCCAATTAGCATACGACAGCCAGGTTTTAAGGGCGTGATTGCATAGTGGCTAGAGGTGAATTTTCCCTTTAATGGTCTCCGAGATATCTGTGAGTTTAATCCCCTCAAAAACTTTTCTTCTCCAGAGAAACAAACATTGCTATGAGTTTATCTTCATAGCACAAATTCTCTTTTCCTCTCACTAGATAGGTTTCCATTGTCCTGGTAACCTTTCCAATTCATAGATATTCTTGTACAGCAGCCTGTAAACTGCACAGCATACTTAATGTAAGGCCTTCCCAGGGATCTATGAAGAATTAGGCTTTCCTCCATCAACTCTATTCTTATATTGTAAAGTAATTTAGTGGCTTTGGTAGACACCACCTGACTTTGCTTGGAGTTATTAAGTTTATTATCCACAATAACTCCTAACTTACTCTTAGAAGGTTATGTGGTAAACACAAATATTTCAGCTCTGTTAAAGCTAAATACCAGTTTAGAGATATATAGGCTGGTGCGTTTTTAACTGAGAAATACGGCATTGGAACTTGTTATTTTCTAAACTTTCATTATTATATTTTCTTGTCAGAATAATGATTTATTGTCAGTTTTAACAATACGAAACACGGCTCAGCTTCATGTTTACAATTCAGGTATTTAAATGTATAAAATACGAGGCACAGAATAGGGATAAATCCCTTCTGAGAAATAATTTAGAAATATACACATAGATATAAATGAAACATTGATGCCCCATGGCAGAAACCATTTATTTAGCTAGCAAACAAAATAAAACATTATTTACTTTACAAACTTGTTCTAGACGATACGACATATACCTTGAATTTGCATGCAGAAATGATATGAAAGTTCTGTGGTCTGTTGTTGTTTTTTCATATATATGTGTGGTTTTTCATAAAAAAATGTGGGGGTTTAGGTATCTCTATATTTTCCTGCACTTTAAAGAGTAAGTCCACCCCCAACATAATTTTTAGTGTGTACATGCTTTAAAACATACAGTCGCGATTACATTGGTGCAGCCAGTCAAAAGCGAGCATGGCAATGTCCCCAGAAATCCAGGCTCACAGGAATCCCTTTCTGTGACGTATGTGAACTACGTCACAGGATGGACCCCTTAGATGCCGTCCTCACCAATGTGCCTTGTTAAGCAAAAAAAGCTGTTCAGAGACACTATCCACGGTCCGTGTGTTTGCCACACAGGAGCATAGTTGATGCCAGTGTAGGCGATGAGGGGTTCAGGAATGTAGCTTCTACGTGAATCTAGACCGGAAATTCAGCTTTACAGTGGACTGCTGATAACAGATTGAATATCTGGAAAAAGACATATATCGCTTTTATATCCATTTTGTATTTGGTTAGATCAACTGGACTTGAAGTTTAGTTCCTGAAGATGTTTCGCTAGTATCCGACTGGCTTTCTCAATTCAGAATGACTGTGACAGGAATCTGTTGGCAATTATGTACCCTGGAAAGTCCCAATTAACAGGGTACTTATTTGCCAAGTTTTCACATATCACTAGTCCTAATTTATTTGCCACCAAATTGGTAAATCTCAGTGAAGCTTTCCATCTAATTCACTAATCCCAGTACACTTTGCCAGCTAATTTAGCAGCCTCTGCCAGCCAATCAACAGACTCTTTTAAGTTGTTCAGCTAATTCACCAGCCCTAGATAATTTTGTTGCTAATTCACCAGTCTCAGTAAAGTTTGTCAGCCAATTCAATTCAAGGTAATTTGTCAATATTTTTACATTCAGTTTCAGTTACGGTAAGTTTTCCTGACAATTCACTATTTCACTATTCTCAATTCCAGCTACTATTCACCAGTCCTATAGTATTTTTCAGCTTATTTAATTGTCTCAGTTAAGTTTTTCAGCCAAAATCTCTAGATCTAATCTTGACAAACTATTTAACAAAACACAGGGAGATTCAATAAAAGTTCTTATCGTTTAAAATGGTGCTGATTTTGCTCCAACCAATCAGATCTTATTTAACATTTAAAAGCTAACATCTGATGGGTGGGGAAAATTTTTTATTGAAGAACCTGTGTTGTTGTAAGCTTATTACCAACTCTTCTAATTTACCAATCTCAGTTTGCAACTCATTAGTAATACTACACTATTATCTATGTGTCTGCCCATCTATATCTCTATCTTTCTATTTGATAAAATTACATTTTAAACTAAAGACACTTCGATAATGAAATGTCTGGTGTGAGAACTATGTAATAATATAATTGGATTCATGAGAAATAGATCTTGTCAAGCTAACCTGTTTTGCTTTTATGAAGCTGTAGGAAGAATTAAGATGACATAGCGGTGGATGTGGGTGTATTTTTCTAATGCTTTTGATACTGTGCCACATACAGTAGGAGACTTATTCATAAAATAAAGTTGAAAGTTTCCAAAAGTGTCCCCCTATAAGCCATGCCCATCTTAAAACACCCACTTTGCAGGAGTGGCCTGGAGGATTTCTGCAGATGCCGCGTATGTCAATTCAGCAAATCAAGGGAACATTTTATCTAAAATTTTGTTTTCATCAAGTTTGAACCCGCTCCTTAAAAGATTTGGAAGTGTTGCAGGCCCCACAAAATTATTTTAAAATCCACATTAACCAGATATTATATCAGGTATCAGTTTGTGCTTTTTATTGCATAGACCCCCTTATATGTTTGGAACTTTTCATGCACTCTTGTGTATGACACACTAAACTGACAAACCCAAATAACTGTTTAGGATAAAGTTTTCATGATCTATATTAAATAAATAAGGATTCATTGTATGCAGTGTTTTTGAATAAAAGCAAGGAAAATTATTTTGTATCCAGAAATGCACGTGTTACCATTCTATAGATATGAATGTAAAATGCACAGGAAAAAATGCTGGAAAATTAGTGTATTTGTGTCCTGTGCGTTTTGATCCAGATGTAGTGTATGGGGCCATAGAATCAAGTCTTATGAAAAAGCAAGAGATACTTTGGACTTTATCCTGAGGATTGGACAGTGGTGTTGTTTTGGCCGATAGATGTTGTAGCCTTAGACTTTAACATTGTATTTGTATGTTTAGTAAAAAAATCTCAAAATTTACAAGCAATTTCATTTTAAACTGATGCTTTCTAAATGTTTTTATACAATTTTTTCAGTTTGCATTTATTGATGTACAAATCTGTGTTAAAATATTTAGGGAAATTGCTGTTTTTAATTCCACGTTTTGTGGTTTTCCACATACTGGGAAGTTGTTAAAAGCTTCTCATTAAGTGGTACAGTAATAATTATTATATCCCTCCCCTTGGATTTTAGGAAAAGCACTAAATGGTGAAGAACTGTACAATAATCTATCATTACGCCTTTACAATAAACCATCAGTGTTTAAGTATCTGATTTTTCTGTTGGTTGGGCTTAATACACCGCTCATAAAAAGTGAGGTGCTTGAATTACATTTTCCCCTCATGGTGCTTTTTCAGCTTTTATATTATTATTTCTAATGGAAGTGAGTGCCTATTAGTTATAAAATTGTGCAGCATAAAGCTTTCTTTATTAAAAAATCAGATCAATATTCTGTGTGTTGACAAGAGAAAAGAAAATGTTGGATGATGGGGCAAATTATACATTTCTGTGATAATCTTTATATGGACTATTATGGCAAAACCCTTGAAAGCATGTCTGCTAAAATAAACTGTCACCATACTTTTTACTGTATAGAAAGGAGGCTTAAATGTCTTTGGACAGGCAGATTATCCAGTGGCATCTCCCAGTGTTGGAACATCAGCGGAGTTGGTGTCACCGGCTGGAAGAAGAATGAAGACACTCCCAAGGCTTTTTCTAAGAGCCAATGGGGGTCCTGGTTTTGATCTGCAGGGTCCTGGTTTCAATCTGCAGGACCCCCAATAAAGGCCCCTGTCAAAGGCACTTCTAAATGCAAGGGGGGGTTCGAGCTGCGGGACCCCTTAAGCCTAAAAGGCACTTGTCTTCTAAGTGCCAGGGAGGGGGAGTCTGGTTCGAGTTTTGGGGTCCCTCAAGCCCAAAGGGCCCTTGTAAGGGAAGGGGGTCCCAGTTTGAGCTGCGGGACCCCCCGAACATCTGGCCACGGCTTTTGCCCATTCGGGAATCCTTGACCATTCAAGGATACCGAATGACCGGAAATCCTCGAACGCTTGAAAATCATCGAACATTCAAAAATCTTGAATATTCAATGTGAAATCCACCGTGGATCCGGGTCGGATCCAAAACCGCCATCCCTAGTGGGGTTCCACTTGTTTTATGCCCTTTACAATGTATACGCTAGTTGACTGCTTTTATTACATATACAATACTATAAAGTAACTAGTAAGCTATGCGGTGAAATATTTCCAGTACCAAAATCTTATGGCCTTCTTTGCAGGTAAGGTAAGTTCTGGCAATGTTGAGCTTGGTGGAATAAGGCAGCAAAAACTATTAAACACACATCTCAGTTGCAAAATGGTAACATATTTTTATAGCTGAAATAGAAGCTGAATTTAAATTGTAGCAGAGATTTTTGTGGGAATACTTCGCCCTTCATTTTCAAATACTACTTAATTTCCCTATGTGAAGAGAGGCATTGTGTGCAAAGTTTTATAATTGTTACACATCACCATCCATTCATTTATGGCTGGACACTTACGGCTCATTTATGAAGTAGCGCTGGGTGGGGGGGCAGCAATGTTTTAGGCTTTTAAATTGCTCTTAAATCGCTAATCGATTGTAAAGTGGTTAGCGCAACTTTAAGCCTAGTTTGCGGTGGTTGCGTGAGTACTGGAAGAGACAGACATCGCATAGCCGTCTCAAGCCTATTTCCAGAGGCTGTGCGCACACAAGTATTTAGCACTTGCTGATAACTGCCGTAAAATACTTACGTGTGGGGTGAGATTCACCCATAGCTACGCAGTCTCTGGTACATAGTACGGGAGATTTGCCCAGAGAAAGTGCGGCTCTAGGTGAATCTCCTTGTTTGAGAAATATGAGTAAGAATAACAGTTTATTGAGAAGGAAATGTGTAGACTTTCAAGCTAATTGGTAAGAAATGTAAATATTGGGAACAATCTATAAACGTTTACAATTCTGCTTCATATGGACTTTTGTATTCAGAGTAATCACCCCAAAACGCAGTTTTCTCAATACTTGACAGTGACAGACAATTGTGCCTTTTCCCATTTTTATACTTTAGCTCCACATTAGGTATGAATATAAAAATGGGAGAAAGTACAGCCTCAAGAATTTGCAATTTTGTTATTAGAATCATTAGATGTAGCCCAAAGGTCAATACATTGCAGAATGGGCTTCCCAATCCCAAATATTTGCATTAGAAACTATTTAGATGTAGGTTTTTATTTATTTCTATGCGCAGGGCTTTGAGCCACATGCCATACTGGACAAGCAAGGCTTGTGATTTGAGTGTGCCTCAAATCCCAGATGAGACTGCATGGCAGGAAAACCAGCAGTAAAGCTATAAAAACGCAGAAGGCTCTGGTTCAATATGGGAAAAGTGATAATTGTTATTTTATTTTGGTTTCTACATCTGATTCTCATTCTTTGTACCACATTTTGAGGAAATATTGGAAACTCCTTGGAAAGCAAACTGCTGGTTCTATATTACACAGCATACTGGGATTATTAATATGGGATTATTGATACAGGTACAGCATACTGGGATTATTAATATGGGATTATTGATACAGGTACAACATACTGGTATTATTAATATGGGATTATTGATACAGGTAAAGCAAACTGGGATTATTAATGAGATTATTGATACAGGTACAACATACTGGGATTATTAATATGAGATTATTGATACAGGTAAAGCATACTGAGATTATTAATGAGATTATTGATACAGATACAACATACTGGGATTATTAATATGGGATATTGATACGGTACAGCATATGGATAAAATAGAGATTATTAATACAGGTACAGCATATTGGGATTATTAATATGGGATTATTGATACAGGTACAACATACTGGATTATTTTAAGTGATTATTGATACAGGATATAGCATCTGGGATTATTAATATCGATTATTGATACAGGTACAGCATACTGGGATTAATATGAGATTATTAATACAGGTACAGCATATTGGGATTATTAATATGGGATTATTGATACAGGTCAAACATACTGGGATATTTATAAGTGATTATTGATACAGGTATAGCATTCTGGGATTATTAATATCAGATTATTGATACAGGTACAACATACTGGGATTATTAATATGGGTTTGATATAGGTACAGTTATCTGGGATTAGCATCTTTAGTTGAGCTTCAACATCACTATATTAATAAAGTCAGTAAAGGTGGGTACACACTAACAATAAATTGACAATTACTTTTTTTACACAACTACTCTCCCTCTTACTGACACTCCAATTCTGTCCTGTTCGCAACACACGGGCAATAGACCTTCAGGCTCATCCTCTTTCTCAGTTCTAGCCTCACTGCCCTCATGTCTGATTCTAACTGATTCGCTTATACATTTGTATAACTCTATCTATCACTACTATTGACTCCTTTGCCCCCTACAAACTCACAAACATCACCCCGTAACCCTTCCTTGGCTTAATTCAGAACCAAGTTCCTACTCTATCTTACTCGTGCAGCTGGCAGCTGTGGAAAAAGTCCCGCAGTCAGGCGGACTTTAACCACTGCAAGCTCATGTTGTCGTGGACCACTCTCTTCTTAACAAATTCTATATTCTCTGGGCATGCAAAATCAAGCTGCGGGTGGTGTCTTCTTATCTCTCTAACAGATCTTTCTCTGTCTCTTTTGCTAATAAGACTTCCCCCCGTCCGCTTAGTGGGGGGGCCTCAGGGCTTGGTTTTAGGACCCTTGCTGTTCTCCATTTACACTATCTCTCTGGGAGAAATAATCAGTTCTTTGGCTTAGTATCACTTATATGTGATGATACCCAAATTTACTTGTCCACCCCGCATAACCCTGAAGTTCAATCCCCAATCTCTAAATGTCTGCTCTCCATCTCTTCTGGATGGCGCACCTTAAACTCAATCTATCTAAAACGGAATTAATAATTCCCCCCCTAAACTGGGACCTGTCCTCCCATCTCATCTCTATTGACAATATGGTCATTAACCCAGTTGAATCTGCATGCTGCCTTGGAGTAATCTTTGACCACTCTTTCCTTCCATTGTCCATTTACAATGTACTAGGACTTGTTGTTTTTCTCCTTGCAATTATGCCAAAATCCGCCTTTCCTCTCTCGCTCCACTACAAAATGTTCATCCATTTACTTTATAATCTCCCATCTTGACTACTGTAACATTCTACTACTTGGACTCCGCCTGCCATCTCAATTACAAATCTTCTCCCCCCCACCCCAACCTTAACTTAACTGCTGTATAACTGTGAGCTGCGATCCCCATAACCTCTATGCTTGGTCTGTCAAGAATCACTGCAGATCACCAGTGCAGACAGGAGTTTGAAACTCCGACTCACTGCACACTTGCAGTGGGTAAGAGAGGAGGAAGCATGTCTATCCTGTCCTGTGTCTACCAATACAACTGCACAATGATCACTTCTTTCACAAAGCACCAATACAAGGTGTAGCCGTTTCTCTTTTGGCCATTGGGGACCCAGACAACTGAAAAACAAGAGTCTATGGACAAGAGCAGTGGACTACCGTCCTCTTCCTGGACCACCGTCCCAAATATGAGCTAAATCCCACCATCCCAGTCACATGGCTCACTTAGCTTCTGACTCTCTACCAGAAACCACACACTTCACAGACAGTTACAACTAAAGAACAAAGACATCATGGCAATTTCAATTCGGACCAGAAAGTAACTTATTGATTGGGATCTAATAGTCAATATAAAGTGGTCCTTGAACAAGGATAAAGTGTTAAAGTGCAAACAAGGTGACGTACTGCTAACAAATGTGCAAAATATAGAGCATGTGATCACATTCATGTGATCACAGTAATGTATACTAAAACCCCTTTGTTTATAAAATATGCCAGTGTGCGATAATATGATATTGTATGGGGCCTAGGAATGCATTGATTATCTTTTTTAGTTTGTATAAATGTTTGACCCGATCAGTAGCAATTTCGCTAGATGTAGTTGTAAATTAGCTAATTGGAGTGCTTCCACAATCCTTGTATACTACAAATAGTGTCTCCATTGCTCTAAATAGATATTTACTTCTCCTCCTATGGAGGCCGTGAGGCAGGTAAAATATGAAGATTTAACCTCTTAATGTCAGTCACATTGTTGCAAAGTTTCTGCCTCAATTGGACACATGTATATTGTCTCACATTGCTTGTGCATAGTTACCAACATTTCTAAAAAGTTTCTGGGACACCTTTTCAAAGTCACACACAAACGCAAAATGCATTTTCGCCACGCCCACAATAAACCACTCCCCTTAGGCCACGCCCATTCAAACAAAGTCGATCACTCTTTTTTTTTATCTTGACACAAATGGTAACCACTCAGTGAGATTAGTAACCCACGGTACAGGTTTTCTACAGATAAAATAGGAACAGACAGTAAAGGTCTCATACAGTAAGAACAGACAGTAAAAGTCCATACAGTGAGAACAGATGGTAAAGGTCCATACAGTGAGAAAAGACAGTAAAGGTCCCATACAGTGAGAACAGACAGTAAAGGTCCCATACAGTGAGAACAGTCAGTAAAGGTCCATACAGTGAGAAAAGACAGTAAGGTCCCACACAGTGAGAATAGGCAGTAAGGTCCCATACAATGAGAATAGACATTAAAGGCCCATACAGTGGGAACAGACAGTAAAGGTCCCATACAGTGAGAACTGTCAAAGGTCCATAGTGAGAACTGTCAGTAAAGGTCCCATACAGTGTGAACAGACAGTAAGGTCCCATACAGTGAGAAACAGACAGTAAAGGTCCCATACAGTGAGAACAGACATTAAAGGTCCCATACAGTGAGAACAGACAGTAAAGGTCCCATACGGAGAACTGTCAGTAAGGTCCATACAGTGAGAACTGTCAGTAAGGCCATACAGTGAGAACAGACAGTAAAGGTCCCTACAGTGAGAACAGACAGTAAGGTCCCATACAGTGAGAACAGACAGTAAAGGTCCCATAAGTGAGAACAGACAGTAAAGGTCCCATCAGTGAGAACAGTCAGTAAAGGTCCCATACAGTGAGAGCAGACAGTAAAGGTCCCATACAGTGAGAACAGACAGTAAAGGTCCATACAGTGAGAACAGACATTAAAGGTCCCATACAGTGAGAACAACAGTAAAGGTCCATACCGTGAGAAAGACAGTAAAGTCCCATACAGTGGAAGATACAGTAAGGTCCCATACAGTGAGAACAGTCAGTAAAGGTCCCATACAGTGAGAGCAGACAGTAAAGTCCCATACAGTGAGAAGAACGTCAGTAAAGGTCCCATACAGTGAGAGCAGACAGTAAAGGTCCCATACAGTGAGAACAGACAGTAAAGGTCATACAGTGAGAGCAGACAGTAAAGGTCCCATACAGTGAGACAGACAGTAAAGGTCCCATACAGTGAGAGCAGAGGGTAAAGGTCCCAGTAAGAACATATAGTAAAAGGCACCAACAGTGATTAGAAGTGATGGTCCCATACGAGTTAAAACTACTTTTTAAGCACAATTTGCAAAATAACCCCCCCCCAAAAACTAAACAAAAGAAAAGTTACTTAAAAATGTCCTACCCGACTTAACCTTCAGTTTCCCTAATGTTGATTATAAAGGTATATGAAGGCTAAACTCACTTGTATTGAAATACATATTTTTATTATTTAACAAACAAACTGTATAAATTCAATTATAGCAGACAGTTATACTCAAACATATGTTATAATTAATAACATATTTATATATTCTTATACATATAATACAGAACAAAGTGCAATAAAAAATACCAGTGCAATACCAAACATGTCAGAAACATAATTGCACATTCAACACATGTAAACACAAAAACTAAAATATTGCACTCTGTGTAACCTGTAACAAAACAGGATTGTTAAAGAAATACAACATTGTTGTGTAGTGAAACAACAAACCTGTAAATGTTAATACAGAACAGTTAACAATAATCTGCGTAACTCATTTCCGCTGCTCTTGTCGCTGCCTAGTGTTGTGTATGTATTTTTTTTGCTTTCTTCACAAACTCATTACTGGGCTTCCATTCATAGCAAGACAATTTGAAAACAAGTTTATTTTTGAGAGTAAAATGCCAACAAGTGTGTTACGAATTCCTGGAATTCTGAGTAGACACTTGTAGCGACCTTGCCTCTTTAGTGTCTTTCCAAGCTGGTTTCTAAGTTCAGTTTGGACTTTTTTACATATTAAATATGGTTTCACAATAGGCATTGCTGTGTGGTATCAACAGAACATATTTTGAAAGTCGACAAAAGGAGGGGATACTTTTCAAGCCTGATGAGGGCCATGTTAATTGAAAGATGTTCTGCCAAATTGTGTCAATTTTTACTTTTTCTTGGCTTCACTTATTCGATTTCTGAGTTTGCAGAAATTTGATGTAATTTAAATTCAGAATGTAGATTATCAATTTTGCTTCTGCAATAAGCTTGGGGAAGCTGTCCAGCATATTAGTAATTTTGTCAAATGTAATGCCGACCTGTTTTTGGGTGGAGGTACCTGGCACCTTTCAAAACTGGACTGTCCCAGGGAAACGCTGATGCATGTATTTGAGAGCAGCACAGTAGATGCTCTGAATCTTTAAAACATTTGGTAATGGCATGGTCAGCAAGATCATCTTTACACAATCGTTGAGTTTGTCTGGCAGAAAATCCTATAAAAATCTGGTTATGTCTTTGTGGTTTTCTTCATTTGTATAGTCAATCAACAGCAATTCATCATCACTTTTGCTGGCTATTTTTCTTGTTTTATAAGTTTTACAAGAAAATATTTATAAAGTTCTACAATTTCCTCATGTAAATGTGAATCATGGGTCAGTGGATTGTAGCATATAATGTTAAATCTATCCCATTATTCAAAACCGCATGAACAAAAAACGGTACAACATTGTCATTTTATTATCAAATTTTGACAATAGGCGTTTCTATCTCAGTGCCCTTATTCCTTCCATTCCGTGCCATTTCTTGATCTCCAAAATATGTCAAAAATAGCCCTGCAAGGCATCCCACCTAGAAAGGATCCTTTCAACACACTTCATTTGGCTTAGCCAATGAGTTGAGCAGTGCTTTAGTATTTTCGGACATCTGTGTCACAAAACACCATAAAATCTCTTAAATCCTGTTTCCTGGAACAAGCTTTTTCAAAATGTAATATGTGTCTATTATCAGCTCTTCAACATTAACTGATAATGCCTTACAGCTTGCTGGCTTAGTAAATGTGCAAGGTGGCAAGGACACCCCACATCAATTATATACTTTGTTTTCCTCTTATGCGGCTAAGCACGCTGTTGTGCTTTCCAACCATTACACTTGCATTATCACTGCTGTAGGCCACACAATTCTCCCAAGCAAGTTCTTTTCCAGTGATGACATCACTAAGGGCATTAAATATTTTTCACCAGTTGCTTTAGCAGGGAACATATCTAGTAAAGAAGTTGTGACATTAATAATCTGTTTCATGATGACGTATTAGAACAGGAAATGTTTATCATCTGTATCACTACTCCATCAGTGGCCACAGAAAACCATCCTTCGTTTGTGCCATTCAATGCATTTAAAACTTTATATTGTGCTTCTGGGGCAATTACACATTACACAAATGTGCAGCTTTGGTTTCTCCACATGCAAATTGGTAGAAACATCTCTGGAAACATTTCCTTGAATAATTTTGCAGCATGGTCACTAGACAGGAAGGATATATTATGCTCAATCATAAAACCAGTCCATAGCAGTGCTGCTCTATTGGCCTGCTCATCCAGGGGAGCAGTCTCTGATGTACTGGCCCAGCTGGTTATTTTTCTGTTTAACACTGCAGTTTCTGTAAAACAGCCTTTTCCTCGTGTGTGTACTTTAATATGACGTATCGTCATTTATGCCACCATGAGAAATACTTATGTCTTTGCTGCAATAGCTGCAAAAAGCATAGGAACCACCCAAGGTACTCTTCTTAAAAAGTCATATTTAGACTGCCAATCAGAATTAAATTTACACAAGCGTTTCTTTGTAGCTTTGAAGACAGAATCTTTTCTGAAAGGGGTCTTTTTTTGTTCCTTGCACTTGTGTTTAAATCTCCAGCAGCAGACATCTGTTCCTTCTCCACTGTATCAGGCTCCGATGATATCTCTTCAGTTGCAATATTTTGCTCACTAGGGTGCAATTCACTTTCAAATAAAGTTGCATTTTCTGCCTCTCATCCTTGGTGCTCATACTGGACATCTTGAACATCCCCCGTGTTGGTTCTTTTTGGTGTTGTTCTGGATGGACTGTCCAGATTGGTCTCATGCTCACCAACATCTGAAATATCTACCACCTGCGGTTCAGTGCTTTCAACGGGTGGTGATTTACTTTCTACTCTTGCACTTTTCAGGAAAAAAGGATGGATTGCACTACTGCCTGAGCTACTGGCAACACACTGTACTCCCTCAACTCCAACAACAGCTTGTTCATCTTGCAACGATGAACCTGTTTCACTTGTAATTCCACTGTTTGATGACTTCTTCCTGAAGAAATGTGAAATATTTTTGTTCCTGCAGCTCATCCTTTAGTTTAAGTTCTGATGTCTGAAATGGTACATCATTGCTTGTTATAAAGAATACAGTAATCCAGATTGCCAATCATACACAATCACATAGATTGGATAAGTTACAATTATGTACACTAGAAAAAGGGCGCTTGCGTGGGGATATGATTACTGTGTATAAGTACATTAACGGGCCATACAATAAACTATCTGGGGCATTGTTCACCAATAGAACATGTCAGAGGACACATGGACATCCCTTAAGACTTGAAGAAAAAAGGTTTAGGCTTCAAGTTGGGAAAGGGTTTTTCACTGTGAGAATGGTAAAGCTATGGAAATATCTTCAATTGGACATCTTGATGGCAGGTTCATTGGATAGTTTAAAAAAGAAGCTGAATAAATGTCTAACAAAAAAGAATGTTTAGGTTACTGGTATTGATACATAAAGTTGGAGTTGATTCAAGGATATTTCCGATTGAC
This sequence comes from Hymenochirus boettgeri, assembly GCA_019447015.1. Classification (NCBI taxonomy): domain Eukaryota; kingdom Metazoa; phylum Chordata; class Amphibia; order Anura; family Pipidae; genus Hymenochirus; species Hymenochirus boettgeri. Next base: position 299,715,761 of record CM033470.1, on the reverse strand, counting down.
ACTTGGAGTCAGAAAGGATTTTTTTCACCCTTTATACCGTTTTTTTCTCTGCCATCCTCTGGATCAACTGTTATACGGATATTATGGGTATAAAGATTGGACTAGATGGACGTATGTCTTTATACAACCTGTAAACAAGGAATGTTGTAAGTTACTGGTATTGATACATAAAGTAGAGTTGATCCAGGGAAATTTCCGATTGCCACTTAGAGTCCAGAAGGAATTTTTTCCCCCTTCATAAATTTGGTGGTTTTTTTTTTGCCTTCCTCTGTATCAACAGTTAGGCAGGAAATGAGGATATTGCTAGATGGGTTGGATTGGATGGACGTATGTCTTTATTCAACCTCAAATACTATATTATACTACACTATACTATACTATACACTATACTATACTATACAAATGGTCAGGTGTCAAAGATCTGCCTGGCCAAAAGCCCATAGACCATAGCAGAAATGGCCTTTCCTTTCACAGTTGTGCGTTGGCCCTGCAATGGCATGTGTACAATGCTTTAGTAAGGTTTTATTAGGCAAATGTTGAAAACTGCATCACAGATCAGATAAAATGTCCATATTAAAAAAGTTCTTCTATTGTTATATATAAAATTGATTATTTAAATTGAATGATTAATTATTAAAGTGGAAAAGTGAACTATTCCTTTAATACATTTATTGAAGACCAGGAGGTTAAGTACCTATATAGGACCTATGACCTTAGATTCCGTTCTTCAATCATTCTCAGGAGCCAGGAACGAAGGTAAGAGATATTTACCTTTCCACGAGATCCACTGCTGCAGGACTGACAGGTCCCGACCACTTCCTGGTTCTGTTCAACTATAGTGCGCATGCTCAAAAATGCTATAGCTGATCCGAAACAGGAAGCGGTTGGGAATTGAAAGTGCAGCCGCAGTGGATTAAGCAAAAGATAAATATTTTTTACCTTCGCTCCTGGCTCCATATTGATTAACAGAAGGTAAGGCCATAGGTCCTATATATAGGTCCTTAACCCTCTTCTTCAATCAATGTATTAAAGCTCACTTTTACAGTGAACTATTCCTTTAATGGCCCTTGATTAAAGGACAAGTATGCTCACCTTCCCTCCGCTCCTCTTCTTTGTGCATTAGCTTTTACCCAGGGTGAGGACCTGAACCGCTAGTTTCTCACCCCTGGGTTCGTGTAACTTACACCTGTCTCAGAGCAACGCTGCTCTGGTAGGCTCTGCCCCCTCCTCCCCATCGGCGGCAAGGCCAATAGGAAGGCACGCTCTGCAACAAGCGTGCTTTCCTATTGGCCTCGTCGCCAATAGGAATAGGAGGAGGGGGCGGAATCTACCAGAACAGCATTGCTCTGAGACTCGTGTGTATGTTACGTGAACCCAGGGGTGAGGACCTAGCGGTTCAGGTCCTCACCCTGGGTAAAAGCTAATGCACAAAGAAGGAGCGGAGGGAAGGTGAGTATAATTGTCCTTTAAATACACAATCACAATGAAATCTTTAGAGGAAGGACTCATTTTCTGCCTTTTTGGCTGATTGACAATTCCCATTTCTAACAGTCTTAGACTTATGTTACTACATGATTATTAAGCAATTGATGGTTTTCTGACAGTGACTGACAGCTCAAATGAACTTACTGTGGTGGCTGATTGTGTCTGGAGTGACTCAGACTCTGGCACCCTCAACCGCGCTCTCCTTCACTTCCAACTTACTTCAGCACTGCCAGAGACACACTCAGCAATAATGCGCAGGCGCTGGCTTGATACAGGCTGCCAGGGCTTGCTTCTCATGATATTCAGCGTGGCCGTGCGTGCATACTAGAGAGACAGTGTCAGTACCGCACGCACATAGACTGACTAAGAGCAGGAAGCTCAAGCAGGAAGTAAGTACTCTGTACTAACACACTAAGAGATTCAGCAGCACAGAAGGAAATTTCGCCGCACTGTGTTGTTCTGGTTTGCGGCTTGCCCAGATCTCGGGACTTTCCCCGGGACATTAGCACATCGGGACTGCAACCTAAAATCCGGGACTGTCCTGGTAAATCCGGGACTTGTGAAGGTTCTCATTCATCCAGGTCATGGTATATCTGTTGTATTCAATTAGATCAACTGGACTTGAAGTTTAGTTCTTGAAGATATTTCACTAGTCATCCGACTGGCTTTCTCAATTCAGAATGACTTGTACAAGAATCTGTGGCAATTATGTACCCTGGAAAACCCCAATTAGCATACGACAGCCAGGTTTTAAGGGCGTGATTGCATAGTGGCTAAGAGGTGAATTTTCCCTTTAATGGTCTCCGAGATATCTGTGATATCTCCTCAAAAACTTTTCTTCTCCAGAGAAAACAAAACAAACATTGCTACTGTAGTTTATCTTCATAGCACAAATTCTCTTTTCCTCTCACTAGATAGGTTTCCATTGTCCTGGTAACCTTTCCAATTCATAGATATTCTTGTACAGCAGCCTGTAAACTGCACAGCATACTTAATGTAAGGCCTTCTCAGGGATCTATGAAGAATTAGGCTTTCCTCCATCAACTCTATTCTTATATTGTAAAGTAATTTAGTGGCTTTGGTAGACACCACCTGACTTTGCTTGTTGTTATTAAGTTTATTATCCACAATAACTCCTAACTTACTCTTAGAAGGTTATGTGCTTTCCTATTTGTGCTAAACACAAATATTTCAGCTCTGTTATAGCTAAATACCAGTTTAGAGATATATAGGCTGGTGCGTTTTTAACTGAGAAATACGGCATTGGAACTTGTATTTTCTAAACTTTCATTATTAATATTTTCTTGTCAGAATAATGATTTATTGTTCAGTTTTTAACAATACGAAACACAGGCTCAGCTTTCATGTTTACATTCAAGGTTATTTAAATGTATAAAATACGAGGCACAGAATAGGGATAAATCCCTTCTGAGAAATAATTTAGAAATATAACACATTAGAAAATGAAACATTGATGCCCCATGGCAGAAACCATTTATTTAGCTAGCAAACAAAATAAACATTATTTACTTTACAAACTCTGTTCTAGACTGACATTACCTTGAATTTGCATGCAGAAATGATATGAACATGTTTCTGTGGTCTGTTGTTGTTTTTTCATATATATGTGGTGTTTTTCATAATAAAAATGTGGGGGTTTAGGAGTATCCTATATTTTTCCTGCTACTTTAAAGAGTAAGTCCACCCCCAACATAATTTTTAGTGTGTACATGCTTTAAAACATAACAGTCCGCGATTACATTGGTGCAGCCAGTCAAAAGCGAGCATGGCAATGTCCCCAGAAATCCATGGCTCCACAGGAACTCCCTTTCTGTGACGTATGTGAACTTACGTCACAGGATGGACCCCTTAGATGCCGTCCTCACCAATGTGCCTTGTTAACGCAAAAAAAGCTGTTCAGAGACACTATCCACGGTCCAGTGTTATGCACAACAGGAGCATACTTGATGCCAGTGTAGGCGATGAGCGGGTTCAGGGAATGTAGCTTCTACGTGAATCTAGACCCGGAAATTCAGGCTTTACAGTGGACTGCTGCATAACAGATTGAATATCTGGAAAAAGACATTATATCGCTTTTATATCCATTCGTTGTATTTGGTTAGATCAACTGGACTTGAAGTTTAGTTCCTGAAGATGTTTCGCTAGTCATCCGACTGGCTTTCTCAATTCAGAATGACTTGTACAGGAATCTGTTGGCAATTATGTACCCTGGAAAGTCCCAATTAACAGGGTACTTATTTGCCAAGTTTTCCACCTAATTCACTAGTCCTAATTTATTTTGCCACCAAATTGGTAAATCTCAGTGAAGCTTTCCATCTAATTCACTAATCCCAGTACACTTTGCCAGCTAATTTAGCAGCCTCTGCCAGCCAATCAACCAGACTCTTTTAAGTTGTTCAGCTAATTCACCAGCCCTAGATAATTTTGTTGCTAATTCACCAGTCTCAGTAAAGTTTGTCAGCCAATTCAATTCAAGGTAATTTTGTCAGTATTTTTACATTCAGTTTCAGTTACCGGTAAGTTTTCCTGACAATTCACTATTTCACTATTCTCAATTCCAGCTAATTCACCAGTCCTAGTTATTTTTTCAGCTTATTTAATTGTCTCAGTTAAGTTTTTCAGCCAAAATCTCTAGATCTAATCTTGACAACTATTTTAACAAACTCACAGGGAGATTCAATAAAAGTTCTTATCGTTTAAAATGGTGCTGATTTTGCTCCAACCAATCAGATCTTATTTAACATTTAAAAGCTAACATCTGATTGGTTGGGGCAAAATTTTTTATTGAATAACCCTGTTTGTTTGTAAGCTTATTTACCAATCTCTTCTAATTTACCAATCTCAGTTTGCCAACTCATTAGTATCTACTTACCTATTTATCTATGTGTCTGCCAATCTATATCTCTATCTTTCTATTTGATAAAATTACATTTTAAAACTAAAGAAGACACTTCGATAATGAAATGTCTTGGTGAAACTATGTAATAATATAATTGGATTCATGAGAAATAGATCTTGTCAAGCTAACCTGTTTTGCTTTTATGAAGCTGTAAGGAAGAATTAAGATTGACATAGCGGTGGATGTGGTGTATTTTTCTAATGCTTTTGATACTGTGCCACATACAGTAGGAGACTTATTCATAAAATAAAGTTGAAAGTTTCCAAAAGTGTCCCCCTATAAGCCATGCCCATCTTAAAAACCCACACCCACTTTGCAGGAGTGGCCTGGAGGATTTTCTGCAGATGCCGCTGTATGTCAATTCAGCAAATCAAGGGAACATTTTATCTAAAATTTTGTTTTTCATCAAGTTTGAACCCGCTCCTTTAAAAGATTTGGAAGTGTTGCAGGCCCCACAAAATTATTTTAAAATCCACATTAACCAGATATTATATCAGGTATCAGTTTGTGCTTTTTATTGCATAGACCCCCTTATATGTTTGGAACTTTATCATGCACTCTTGTGTATGACACACTAAACTGACAAACCCAAAATAACTGTGTAGGATAAATGTTTTCATGATCTATATTAAATAAATAAGGATTCATAGTTATGCAGTGTTTTTGAATAAAAGCAAGGAAAATTATTTTTGTATCCAGAAATGCACGTGTTACCATTCTATAGATATGAATGTAAAATGCACAGGAAAAAATGCTGGAAAATTAGTGTATTTGTGTCCTGTGCGTTTTGATCCAGATGTAGTGTATGGGGCCATAGAATCAAGTCTTATGAAAAGCAAGAGATACTTCTGGACTTTATCCTGAGGATTGGACAGTGTGTTGTTTTGGCCGATAGACTGTTGTAGCCTTAGACTTTAACATTGTATTTGTATGTTTTAGTAAAAAATCTCAAATTTACAAGCAATTTCATTTTAAACTGATGCTTTCTAAATGTTTTTATACAATTTTTTCAGTTTGCATTTATTGATGTACAAATCTGTGTTAAAATATTTAGGGAAATTGCTGTTTTTAATTCCACGTTTTTGGGTTTTCCACATACTGGGAAGTTGTTAAAAGCTTCTCATTAAGTGGTACAGTAATAATTATTATATCCCTCCCCTTGGATTTTAGGAAAAGCACTAAATGGTGAAGACTGTACAATAATCTATCATTACGCCTTTACAATAAACCATCAGTGTTTAAGTATCCTGATTTTTCTGTTGGTTGGGCACTTAATACACCGCTCATCAAAAGGTGAGGTGCTTGAATTACATTTTCCCCTCATGGTGCTTTTTCAGCTTTTATATTATTATTTCTAATGGAAGTGATGTCCTATTAGTTATAAAATTGTGCAGCATAAATGCTTTCTTTATTTAAAAAATCAGATCATATATTCTGTGTGTTGACAAGAGAAAAGAAAATGTTGGATGATGGGGCAAATTATACATTTCTGTGATAATCTTTATATGGACTATTATGGCAAAACCCTTGAAAGCATGTCTGCTAAAATAAACTGTCACCATACTTTTTACTGTATAGAAAGGAGGCTTAAATGTCTTCTTGGACAGGCAGATTATCCAGTGGCATCTCCCAGTGTTGGCAACATCAGCGGAGTTGGTGTCACCGGCTGGGAAGAATGAAGACACGTCCCCAAGGCTTTTTCTAAGAGCCAATGGGGGTCCTGGTTTTGATCTGCAGGGTCCTGGTTTCAATCTGCAGGACCCCCAATAAAGGCACTTGTCAAAGGCACTTCTAAATGCAAGGGGGGGGTTCGAGCTGCGGGACCCCTTAAGCCCTAAAAGGCACTTGTCTTCTAAGTGCCAGGGAGGGGGAGTCCTGGTTCGAGTTTTGGGGTCCCTCAAGCCCCAAAGGGCCCTTGTAAGGGAAGGGGGTCCCAGTTTGAGCTGCGGGACCCCCGAACATCTGGCCACGGACTTTTGCCCATTCGGGAATCCTTGACCATTCAAGGATTACCGAATGACCGGAAATCCTCGAACGCTTGAAAATCATCGAACATTCAAAAATCCTCGAATATTCAATGTGAAATCCACCGTGGATCCGGGTTCGGATCCGAAAAACCGGCCATCCCTAGTGGGGTTCCACTTGTTTTATGCCCTTTACAATGTATACGCTATGTTGACTGCTTTTATTACATATACAATATACTATAAAATGTAAGCTATGCCGGTGAAATATTTCCAGTACCAAAATCTTATGGCCTTCTTTGCAGGTAAGGTAAGTTCTGGCAATGTTGAGCTTGGTGGAATTAAGGCAGCAAAAAACTATTAAACACACATCTCAGTTGCAAAATGGTAACATATTTTTTATAGCTGAAATAGAAGCTGAATTTAAATTGTAGCAGAGATTTTTGTGGGAAATGACTTCTGCCTTCATTTTCAAATACTATTAATTTCCCTATGTGAAGAGAGGCATTGTGTGCAAAGTTTTATAATTGTTCCACATCACCATCCATTCATTTATGGCTGGACACTTACAGGCTCATTTACGAAGTAGCGCTGGGTGGGGGCAGCAATGTTTTAGGCTTTTAAATTGCTCTTAAATCGCTAATCGATTGTAAAGTGGTTAGCACGACTTTAAGCCTTAGTTTGCGGTGGTTGCGTGAGTACTGGAAGAGACAGACACTCGCATAGCCGTCTCAAGCCTATTTTCCAGAGGCTGTGCGCACGCAAGTATTTAGCACTAGCTGATAACTGCCGTAAAATACTTACGTGTGGGTGAGATTCACCCATAGCTACGCAGTCTCTGGTACATCTAGTACGGGAGATTTGCCCAGAGAAAGTGCGGCTCTAGGTGAATCTCCTTGTTTGAGAAATATGAGTAAGAATATCAGTTTATTAGAGCAAGGAAATGTGTAGACTTTCAAGCTAATTGGTAAGAAATGTAAATATTGGGAACAATCTATAAACGTTTACAATTCTGCTTCATATGGACTTTTGTATTCAGAGTAATCACCCCCAAACGCAGTTTTCTCAATACTTGACAGTGACAGACAATTGTGCCTTTTCCCCATTTTTATACTTTAGCTCCACATTAGGTATGAATATAAAAATGGAGAAAGTACAGCCTCAAGAATTTAGCAATTTTGTTAATTAGAAATCATTAGATGTAGCCCAAAGGTCAATACATTGCAGAATGGGCTTCCCAATCACAAACTATTCTGCATTAGAAACTATTTAGATGTAGGTGTTTTTATTTATTTCTATGCGCAGGGCTTTGGAGCCACATGCCATACTGGACAATGCAAGGCTTGCTGATTTAGAGTGTGCCTCAAATCCCAGATGAGACCTGCATGGCAGGAAAACCAGCAGTAAAGCTATAAAAACGCAGAAGGCTTCTGGTTCAATATGGGAAAATGTTATAATTGTTATGTTTATCTTTTGGTTTCTACATCTGATTCTCATTCTTTGTACCACATTTTGAGGAAATATTGGAAACTCCTTGGAAAGCAAACTGCTGGTTCTATATTACACAGCATACTGGGATTATTAATATGGGATTATTGATACAGGTACAGCATACTGGGATTATTAATGAGATTACTGATACAGGTACAACATACTGGGATTATTAATATGGGATTATTGATACAGGTACAGCATACTGGGATTATTAATATGGGATTATTGATACAGGTACAGCATACTGGGATTATTAATATGGGATTATTGATACAGGTACAACATACTGGTAATATTAATATGGGATTATTGATACAGGTAAAGCATACTGGGATTATTAATGAGATTATTGATACAGGTACAACATACTGGGATTATTAATATGGGATTACTGATACAGGTAAAGCATACTGAGATTATTAATGAGATTATTGATACAGATACAACATACTGGATTATTAATATGGGTGGTTATTGATACAGGTACAGCATACTGGGATAATATGGATTATTAATACAGGTACAGCATATTGGGATTATTAATATGGGATTATTGATACAGGTACAACATACTGGGATTATTTATAAGTGATTATTGATACAGGTATAGCATTCTGGGATTATTAATATCAGATTATTGATACAGGTACAACATACTGGGATTATTAATATGGGATTATTGATACAGGTAAAGCATACTGGGATTATTAATGAGATTATTGATACTAGGTACAGCATACTGGGATTAATAATATGGATTATTGATACAGGTACACAACATACTGGTATATTATATGGGATTATTGATACAGGTAACGCTACTGGGATTATAATGATAGATTATTGATACAGGTACAACATACTGGGATTATTATATTGATTATGATACAGTAAAGCATACTGAGATTATTAATGAGATTATTGATACAGATACAACATACTGGGATTATTAATATGGGTTATTGTACAGGTACAGCATACTGGGATAAATATGAGATTATTAATCAGGTACAGCATATTGGATTATTATATGGGATTATTGATACAGGTACAACATACTGGGATTATTTATATGATTATTGTTACAGGTATAGCATTCTGGGATTATTAATATCAGATTATTGATACAGGTACAACATACTGGGATTATTAATATGGGATTAATTTGATACAGGTAAAGCATACTGAGATTATTAATGAGATTATTGATACAGATACAACATACTGGGATTATTAATATGGGGTTATTGATACAGGTACAGCATACTGGGATAAATATGAGATTATTAATACAGGTACAGCATATTGGGATTATTAATATGGGATTATTGATACAGGTACAACATACTGGGATTATTTATAAGTGATTATTGATACAGGTATAGCATTCTGGGATTATTAATATCAGATTATTGATACAGGTACAACATACTGGGATTTTAATATGGGATTATTGATACAGGTAAAGCATACTGAGATTATTATGAGATTATTGATACAGATACAACATACTGGATTATTAATATGGGTTATTGATACAGGTACAGCATACTGGGATAAATATGAGATTATTAATACAGGTACAGCATATTGGATTATTATATGGGATTATTGATACAGTACAACATACTGGGATTATTTATAAGTGATTATTGATACAGGTATAGCATTTGGGATATTAATATCAGATTATTGATACAGGTACAACATACTGGGATTATTAATATGGGATTTTGATATAGGTACAGTTATCTGGGATTAGCATCTGATAGTTGAGCTCTCAACATCACTATATTAATAAAGCTCAGTAAAGGTGGGTACACACTTTAACAATAAATTGACAATTACTTTTTTTACCAACTACTCTCCCCTCTTGACTGACACTCCATCTTCTGTCCTTGTTCGCAACACACGGGCAATAGACCTTCAGGCTCTATCCTCTTCTCTCAGTTCTAGCCTCACTGCCCTCATGTCTGATTCTAACATTGATTCGCTTATACATTTGTATAACTCTATCTTATCAACTACTATTGACTCCTTTGCCCCCTACAAACTCACAAACATCGCCCCGCTAACCCTCGTCCTTGGCTTAATTCAGATACCAAGTTCCTACTCTATCTTACTCGTGCAGCTGAGCAGCTGTGGAAAAAGTCCCGCAGTCAGGCGGACTTTAACCACTGCAAGCTCATGTTGTCGTGGACCACTCTCTTCTTATACAAATTCTATATTCTCTGGGCATGCAAAATCAAGCTGCGGTGTGGATGTCTTCTTATCTCTCTAACAGATCTTTCTCTGTCTCTTTTGCTAATAAGACTTCCCCTCCTGTTCCGCTTAGTGTGGGGGGTCCCTCAGGGCTTGGTTTTAGGACCCTTGCTGTTCTCCATTTACACTATCTCTCTGGGAGAAATAATCAGTTCTTTCGGCTTTAAGTATCACTTATATGCTGATGATACCCAAATTTACTTGTCCACCCCCGCAATAACCCCTGAAGTTCAATCCCAAATCTCTAAATGTCTGCTCTCTATCTCTTCCTGGATGGCGCACCTTAAACTCAATCTATCTAAAACGGAATTAATAATTCCCCCCTAAGCTGGGACCTAGTCCTCCCATCTCCATCTCTATTGACAATATGGTCATTAACCCAGTTGAATCTGCATGCTGCCTTGGAGTAATCTTTGACCACTCTTTCCTTCCATTGTCACATTTACAATGTCACTAGGACGTGTTGTTTTCTCCTTTGCAATATTGCCAAAATCCGCCCTTTCCTCTCTCGCTCCACTACTAAAATGTTCATCCATGCACTTATAATCTCCCATCTTGACTACTGTAACATTCTACTACTTGGACTCCCTGCCTGCCATCTCAATTACAAATCTTCTCCCCCCCCACCCCATACCTTAACTTAACTGCTGTATAACTGCTGAGCTGCGATCTCCATACACCTCTATGCTCTGGTCTGTCAAGAATCACTGCAGATCACCAGTGCAGAGCAGGAGTTTGAATCTCCGACTCACTGCACACTTGCAGCTGGGTAAGAGGGAGGAAGCATGTCTATCCTGTCCTGTGTCTACCAATACAACTGCACAATGAATCACTTTTCTTTTCACAAAGCACCAATACAAGTGTAGTTCGTTTTTTCTCTTTTGGCCATTGGGGACCCAGACAACTGAAAAACAAGAGTCTATGGACAAGAGCAGGTACTACCGTCTCTCTTCCTGGACCACCGTCCTATATATCAGGCTAAATCCCACCATCACAGTCACACGGCTTCACTACTTTTGAACCTTCCTAGCCAATCGCGTCCATCAATCTGCCCCGCACACCTCCATGTTTGTCTGCACCGCTGGAGCCCTCCTTGCATGACAGGGTTGCCAGATTTTTTTTCTCCCTGAGCAGGAGGGGGCAGGTCTGTGATATTGGGGAGCGGAGCTGTTATGTCACCTTGATGTCACAGTGGGCAGGTGGGGCGGAGCCAGAGGCACGGTTAGAGGCTGGGAGAGGGGTTAACAGTGTAACTGGGCGTTAGTCGGCATTCTGGGGCGTAGCTGTCGGGGCGGGACTCTGGATTTTGGCCCTGCAGTTGGGGACAATCCCGCCCAAATCAGGATCTGGCAACACTGATTGCACCCTTTTTGCAAGTAAAAAATGTTTTGAACTGGTGCAGCCAGTGCAAAACCCTCCCTAACCCATTAGTACATTGGTTAGTGAGGGCAGTATGTATAATATAGGTATACTAGTTAAATAATAATGTTTTTCCACTAAACTTCCCTTTAAAGTAAATATCCATTCGCTATACCTGCTTTTCAGTAGAAAAGATAAGTTATATTGATTTATTAAACCTTCAAGGTATATGGAAAATTGCCAAAACATTGCATTCCAGGCCATATTATTAATTGTCACTTGCTGGAGCCAAGAGAAAAAATGGAGATGCTGAAAGTGAAAATGCAAGTAAATTTACTGTGTCTGGCAGAGGGTATGGCACAAAATCAGTTAGACAAAGTTAATATGGAGGTAGAGTAGGGTATAAAGGTTGGACTAGATGGATGTATGTCTTTATACAATGTCCAATGACATGTTACTATGTAACTGTTAGACAGGCATTATGAGTAGGGTATAAAGGTTGGCCTAGATGGACGTATGTCTTTATACAACCTTAATTACTATGTTACTATGTAACTGTTATACAGGCATTATGAGTAGGGTATAAAGGTTGGACTAGATGGACGTATGTCTTTATACAACCTTAATTATTATGTTACTATGTAACTGTTAGAGATGCATTATGGGTAGGATATAAAGGCTGGACTAGATGGATGTATGTCTTTATACAACCTTAATTATTATGTTACTATGTAACTGTTAGAGATGCATTATGGGTAGGGTATAAAGGTTGGACTAGATGGACATATGTCTTTATACAACCTTAATTACTATGTTACTATGTAACTGTTAGACAGGCATTATGGGTAGGGTATAAAGGTTGGACTAGATGGACGGATGTCTTTATACTACCTTAATTACTATGTTACCATGTAACTGTTAGACAGACATTATGGGTAGGGTACAAAAGGTTGGACTAGATGGACGTATGTCTTTATACAACCTTAATTACTATGTTACTATGTAACTGTTAGACAGGCATTATGGGTAGGGTATAAAGGTTGGACTAGATGGACGTATGTCTATATACAGCCTTAATTCCTATGTTACTATATAACTGTTAGACAGGCATTATGGGTAGGATATAAAGGCTGGACTAGATGGATGGATGTCTTTAAACAACCTTAATTACTGTGTTACCATGTAACTGTTAGACAGGCATTATGGGTAGGGTATAAAGGTTGAACTGGTTGGACCTCTCTTTATAAAACTATGTATGTATGTATGTATATTTTATTTATAAAGCGCCACTTGGGGACGCAGCACCTTACAGTAACAAAATACAATAAAGTCATACAAGGGGGATAAATACAAAGATTGTTCAGTATGTAAATATATAAATTAAATTAATAGATTAATAGCTAGAACTTTGCCACTAGAGGTAAGGCGGTCCCTGTCCCATAGAGCTTACAATCTAGTTACTATGTAACTTTTATACAGGCATTATGGGTAGGGAATAAAGGTTGGACTAGATGGGCAGATATCTTTATACAACCTCCAATTCTATGTTACTAAGTAACTGGTAGACAGACATTATGGGTTAGGAATATAGGTTGGGCTAGATGAATATATGTTTTTATACAACCTCCAATACTATGTTAATAAGTAACTGTTGGACAGGCATTATGGGTAAAGTATATAGGTTTGGACTGGATGGACATATATCTTTATTTAACATCCAATACTATTTTAGGGGGGCCCACTCCTACCATGAAGCAATATGAAAGTTTTGACAGCAGCCAGAGGACAGCAAGTGCCAACAGCAGCCAGAGGACAGTAAGCACCAACTGTAGCTAGAAGATAGCAAGTGTCAACAGCAGCCAGAGGACAGCAATCGCCGACAGCAGCCAGAGGACAGTAAGCACCAACTGTAGCTAGAAGATAGCAAGTGTCAACAGCAGCCAGAGGACAGCAAGCGCCCACAGCAGCCAGAGAGCTGTACAACCACACCCACTTTGCTGCTGCGCAAATATGGAAAATATTTAATACCCTGCATTACCCACCACCCAGTGTTAGGTGTATTAACACATGATTTTCCAAAAATTTTTGATCAATTAGTCAAGCAGGAAATGCTTCAAGCTGCAAGTTACATTGGCGATCCAACATGTACCCACTATAACTATGCTGCCCAAACAGTATATAGTGAAGAGAATATTAACCTTTTAATTTTATATTAAACTGTGCTTAGCCAGACACACCGAGGCATGACTGGGTAGGTTGGGCATGGCTGGTAGAGCCAGCTGGGGCATAAATAGGCTCAGCCCAGTACCTACATAATATTTTTTAGCTATTAACATTCATTTCTATACAGTAATACACTACAGGTTTTAACTAACTGATGGCCAGATTAACCATCAAACACTTCATGGAGAACTAAAGTGCATATAAAGGTTTTTTTTTTTAAAGTTACAATGAAAAGTACCTGGGACACGGAGTTAGTATTGGTTATTCCTACCTCCTAACATCTGTGAGGAGTGCCAGCATGAAGAAAAATGCTTCTGCCAGGCTTCTTCAATGCTTCAGCACTATCTTTAATACAGGAAAGCCCAGGACCCTAACCTGGCAGATGAAAACTGTATGTGCATCAAAAGGATTAAACAACCCCCCCACCCCTGTTATTTAAAGGTCAGCTAAATGCAAAAAGAACCTTTGGTCCATAAAACTACATTTTTGATGTTTTATGTATTGTTGTTAAGAAGGGTTAGGTTGGGTTGAGAGGTGATCAGTAGGTGTGTGTACATGTGTCTGTGTGCTGTTAGGGGTTATGTTTTTGCATTTTACAGCATAAAACTAAGTTTTAAAAATGTGTTTTTTTTACTATAGTTACCATTTAAGTATGGCTGCCACGGTTATGGAAGGGTATGTCAGTTGGTGAGTGTACCTGTGTCTGTGTGGGGGTTGGTGGGTATGAGTGTTAGTGTTTATGACCATAAAAACTGTTTTTATCACATGACCCAGAAATGTCGAAAATGTCCACAGTTGAGGATTGGACCCATTACAGCCAATGGGAAAAAAAGTGTCCCACATGTCTGTAACGAATTTCGTGTCTCTAGAGTCTAACTCAAAAACTGTGGGAGTAGATAAAGAAAAACAGAAGAAAAAAAAAAGAAAGAGCAGGAATTCGCCTCTGTAAGCCAAATTAAAAAAACATCTATTTATTACAATCTTTAAAGCACCAGCTCCAAGTTGATACAATGGGGGACTGCAGGCTATAGCAGTATAGTATTACAGAGATACTAGAATGTAGGTTTAGAATACAGTGTTCTGTCATTAGATGGCAGTGTTCTATTAAACAGCTGTACAGTGTAAGCTAGGTATTATGCAAAGAAAAAATTGTTACTGTAATGCGTGTTCTCCTAAATAAAGTTATTGTAAACCAATAAGAGAAATGTAAACAGCAATAATGGGGATTAGGAAAGAAAAGGAAAGCAATGCAATGGTTTGAAGGAATAAGAGGCAGCAGGGTATATACAGCTAAAAGGGCATGTCCACCCCCAAAACTAAAATTTAACCCCATACTGGCCCAACTGTGTAGTGTTCAAAAATCCTTACCTTCCATCTCTGTTCCTTATGGTCAGTGAGTCATCCGGTCCCTGCTTCCTCTCTGTCCTCTGAGAGGTTTCTGGCAGCAGCCCGAATAGTACCGGGGGGACCTGTAAGTATCTTTCTGTGGCTTTGCAAAAGTAAATCTGTGGTAAAAAGGGATCTGTGGTGTGTGTGTGGTGGGGAGGTGGGGCATGTGCATTCCCAAATGTGTTTGGAAGTACCACAGTGCACCTGATACAAAACCAATTTGGTTACTTTTAGCTTTACCTCGTAGTGCGAAACTAACAGTAACAGGGCTTTGTATGAGGCGCAACCGGAGGTTCTTACCTTTATGCAATCCCACGATGCAATACCAGACGTGATCTCGTTTGCTTCTGGTATTGTATCGCCATAGGTAAGTAGCGAGAGCTCTGCATATTGATTCTCCCCGTGTGTCTTTTAAGCTGTATATGGACCCAGCACTAATAGTAACATTGATAATTGACACAAGAGGAAGAAATCACCATTCATTCACTTCCCACAGTCTAGGCCATTAGTTAAGTTGCATTCCAGTGTCTGAGCAATAGCACCAACAGGACCTTTGACATATGATTTATGACATTATTAAAAACTGTATGTTGTCATTTCAGCAGTAGATCTTTAGGCTAAACAGTTTCCATAGTGTTACATAGATAATATTTTATAATGTCCCATACAATTTCAATTGTTCTCAGATGAGTTTCCTGAGCTATGTTTGGCAAATGATTTTTATACGTCTGTGCTGTCTACATGGGGAGATTTAATGGGATTGGTCTGCGGGTACAATTATATTTCAGACATTTTCTTTGGAAAGTCTCCACATCAATATTTAGTACTAGCAGTGGCTGGCGTTGCCTAGTTTCTTGCAATCAAAATTTTGTTGGGTCTCATCGAAATTGTACCGGATCATTACCCAACAACCACTGACATTAATAAAGGGGAGGTATCACTACAGGGGAACTTAGAGGATAAAAACTCTGTGATCAGGAGTGCGTGGTTGCTAAGTAAAGAGCGTGTCCACTGTTAAAACAATGCCCCTAACA
This sequence comes from Hymenochirus boettgeri, assembly GCA_019447015.1. Taxonomy (NCBI): domain Eukaryota; kingdom Metazoa; phylum Chordata; class Amphibia; order Anura; family Pipidae; genus Hymenochirus; species Hymenochirus boettgeri. Next base: position 299,699,631 of record CM033470.1, on the reverse strand, counting down.
CCAACTGCTATTTTTAGGCCTTTGTTACATTTCTAAACAGCTAATTATCCATAAGTTCTTTTTCATTCTGGCAAAGGTATCTGCCTATTCCCTCTGTTTAGTGAGCTTTCAATAAGCTTGAGCATGTGCAGAGGAGACAGCAGGGGAAACAACAGCCATCACTGTTTGTCAGTGGTCACAGCCTTTATTGATTGCATGGAGGGAGTAGCCAGCTTACTCTGTCAGAATGGGGACAATAATTATCCTTAAATACCTGGTTAATAATACATCTAATAATGTGCTGAATATATCAGTTGGGGTCAGGGGCAGATGATGGACCTGTGACCAGTTTTTTAGTTTTAGGGTGGACATGCCCTTTAATATTCTGCATGATTCCCTAATATGGGCTTTTATTCTCCTTTTAGATGTTGGTAATTCCAGTATTCCATGATCTGTCATTTTAAAGGACAAGTCCACACTCTGAAATTAAAATTTTTATATTTCAGAGAGATTAAAAAATAAAAGACTAGTTTGAATGCTGCACAATGCTGTCCTTTTACCCCTCTTTCTGCTTCCTGGTTCTTCCAGTTAGCAACTGTCAATCATGATAGTTGATATTACAGTCAACCACTGAATGTTATTTCCGCAGCTGCATCCTCTAAACATGTGCAAGCTCATACCTAGCTCAGAAAGCTTGGAGAGTAGACAGAAACCTTTGAAAGGCAGAGGAAAGGGGGAGATAGCTGCATAACAGGTTAGTACTACATCTGTCCAATCTCAAATAATTGCAGATTTTTGGGTTTGGGGGGTTGATTTACCTATATACACAATTTGCGGTGTAGTATTGCCCTTTAATATATCCATACACAAAGAATAATCTTCATGCTAAAACTACTTTAAATAATTCTACTTATAAGTGCAGGGGATGTAGGATAATGTGATTGAATAAGAATGATATTCCATATATATTCTCATATTCCACAGAGATGTTAATGACAAAAACGTGGTGAATAACCATAAGAGATGGAACTATTGGCCATAAGCAAATTAACCTACAGACATCAATCGATTTATCCCAATGTTCCCAGACGCGATGTTGGAGACAAAGGCTTTTCCCCATCATAGATTTATTGACACACAGTATTTGACCAGCAATACAAAGAGGCTGGAGTATAAAAACCTTTATGATTTTTAAAGTTCATTGACTACAGTTATAGAACTTGGGAAACACTATAGGGCATATTTAAAAACGGCCTTTAACTTTTCGCGGTCGGGTTTCCTGCCGTTTTTGCCAAAATCACTGTTAACTCGATTTATAAAAAGAGGAAACCCGTCGGCAGAAAGTTAACACCTCGTAGTTCCAGCCCTTCTTCACAGCCAGCGACACCAACTCTGAGGCCGCCAGTGACCCCGCTGGCACTGCCAGCTCCAACAACAAGAGGGCACTCACTTAGTGAGTTTAGTTAAAATAGTGGATGTACAAGTGTGTGTATGTATTTTAGAATGCCAAACTTTCTTGCCTTGGCAGCGTAGGGGATCCAGCCATTACTAGCCACATCGGCTCCTGGTGGGATTGGAGAGTGCAGATTTTTTTGCAGATGGGAAGAGAAGACACAGCAGGTGGAGCACCTTGGACCGTTCAATACTTCAAAATCCAGATACCCTATAAAAAAAGGAGGCAAAGTTTAGTTAAATAGTGGACGTACAAGTGAGTGTATGTATGTTAGAATGACAAACTCTTACCTTGGTTGCGTAGGGGATCCAGCCTTTATTAGTCACATCGGCTCCTGATGGGATTGGAGGGTGCAGCTTTTCTTCTGAATGGAAAGACAAAGCCGGTAGAGCAACTTAGACTGTTCAAGACTTCACAATCCGGATACCCTAGAAAAAAAGAGGCAAAGTTTAGTCAAACAGATAATGCACCAAGTGTGTGTGTATGTATGTGTAAGAATGCATGACTTTCTTATCTTGATCCAGCCTTTACTAGACACATCGGCTCCTGATGGGATAGAAGGGTGCAGCTCTTGCGTATGGGAAGACACAGCAGGTGGGGCACCTTACACTGTTCAAGTCTTTACAATACTGATACCCTAGAAAAAGGAGGCAAAATTTAGTGAAATAGTGGATGCACAAGTGTGTGTATGCATGTATGTAAAAACGTAGTGCTTTCTTCTGTGTCATCATAGAGCGAAGGTATGCATTTTTTCAATTTTAACTTGGAAAAACTGCGTTCACCACTTGCAACAGTAACAGGAAGTGTTAGTAGTATACGAATGGCAATGCAGACATTCGGAAAGATTGGGCTCATCTTGGTTTTGTAGATATACTTTACAACAGTCCATGGTGTCTTACAGTCTGTGGGTAGAGTGCATACAGCTCATAGCATAACTCCTCAGCATCAATATCTCTTTGGGTATCATGTGAAAGCACTTTCTCCAACTGATCACATTGCTGACGCATGTCTTCCTTTGTTGACTCTATGACTTTTTGGATTGTATTCAGTAAACCAAACTTGTTGCTGTGCTCCTTGATCTGCTCAAATCGATCTTGTTCTGACTCCCATACACAATCTAGACTCTGTAAAAAAAAATCCACCTTAAATCTTTGCTTTGGATCTGTAACCGTTCATCCCGTGATTCATAGTCAAATTGTCTCCTTGTGCGACGTACTCTACCACATTGTTTAGATGGAAAATTGCCATCAATGTCTAGTTGTTCAGCTAAACGTTGAGCAGTCTTGAGGGAGTCTTCAAATTTTTCATCTGACCGATAATCTTGCAAGAACAGCCTTGTTTTTTCTATCTGTTTCACTGCACGATATAGGTCTGCCTCAATTTCCTGGAGTCTTTTACTTGTGAGGTTGACTTGAAATAATATGTCATACCACAGAACTAGTCCACATACGAATTTAAAGTTGCAAATGTTATTCTGGATGCCTCAAGCTTCAGCAATGGTTTTAGACTTAGTTGCTCCCGTTGAAGTTGTGTCTTCCGTAGCAGCAGAGAGGGCATCGTCTATATTTCCAAGCTGGTTTCGGACAGCTTTAACAGCATCAATGCGGCTTTGAGAAAGGACCTAGACTGTCCGAAACATGTCGTGGTGTGCACAATAAATGCACATTTGTTTATAGCAATACCTGTGGGGTTGTCTGAGTTTTTGGTTGCTCTATACTACACACTTTTATTTTGAATTTATGTCTAGGAACAGACATTGGGGCAATCAAATTCTATAGGAGATGTGGTGAGCTAAATTGCATTTTTGTCAGGGAGTAGTACTTAATGGTTTAAGTGTAAGCCACTGTTGTCTCTCTGACAGGTGTTGCTTCAAAATGTTCCAACAATGTGTGTCGACGCAGAGAAGAACACATAAAGGCTCTGGATGATATTAAAAAACTCAACTGCCTTAATACAGCAGGGTGCAGCATCACTAACCACGAGATTTAAAGAATGTGAATTGCACGGCACATAGAAAGCTCTAGGGTTTAAGCTTCGAACATGAGGCTGCACTTCTTTGCTTTTGCCTTTTATGTTGGACCCATTATCATAGCCTTGGCCCCGCATGTCTTTTAAGTTCAATTTTAACGTTTCTAGATTCTTAAGCAGCACTTTTGTCATCCCTGCTCCTGTTGTGTCATCCACTTCAATAAATGACAAAAAGTGCTCATTGATGGAAACTGTTTCTGAGCCACTTTCAGGATCTTCAGTCGCTGTAACAAAACGGACCATCAAAGTCATCTGCTCTGTATTACTGATATCTGGCGTGCAGTCCAATATAATAGAGTAATACTTGGCAGCACTAAGTTGTGTCAAAATCTTCTCTCTAAACTGCATAGCCAGTAAATTAATGATTTCATTCTGGATTCTGCAACCAAGATAGTGATTGTGTGTCTCCTTGTTGGTAACTTTTTTCACATGCTTCTCAAAAATGACATCAAACTCGCTTATTGCCTCCACAAATTTACCATTGTTTCTTTCATAAAGCTTGGTGGACTTGCCTCGATATGTGATGTTCTGCGTAGCCAGAGTTCTGCTAAGTATAATGAGTCTTTTCAAAACTTTTCTCCAGGGCTGTGTTTCAGATTCAATTTGTTCTTTGTGTCAGCAATGGTTAAATGCAGTCTTATCCTTGTCTGCAACTCTTTCCATTTGCAGATTGCCTTTGTATGGTAATCTGCTTTCTTATGATTAGACAAATTCCGATTTATATTCCTCCAGTCGTTAAATCCAGTTGTGCACCTTAGGAGGAAATATTTTACAGCAGAAACAGAAGATGGCATCTCTGCTCTCAGAGTACAGAAGCCACAGTCTATCAGCTATCTCAAAATTTGGCAATTCCCGTCTATAATATTTCCGATCAAAACTTCTCTTTAGCTTGTCCTTTGGGAAACGAAATTGGTTGACCTGCTGTGGAGCATGCGATTCAAGGAAATGTCTTAGTTCATTGGTCATATTCATCCACAGTGCAGGGTCTCTGAGAAGTGAAGAACTGAATTGTATGCATGGACCACTTGGTTCATTCAGTTCCTCCACAGGTATGTCTTCCTCCTCCACAGGAATGTCTTGCTCCTCCACAGGAATGTCTTGCTCCTCCACAGGCATGTCTTCCTCCTCCACAGGAATGTCTTGCTCCTCCACAGGCATGCCTTGCTCCTCCACAGGCATGCCTTGCTCCTCCACATGCATGTCTTCCTCCTCCACAGGAATGTCTTGCTCCTCCACATGCATGTCTTGCTCCTCCACACAAATCGCTTCCTCCTCCACACAAATCACTTCCTCCTCTGTCACAGAAATAATTCTTAATGTAGTTTCAGGGATTTGAGATCTTCCTCCGAATGGCACTCATAGAAACTCCCGCACTGCTCCTTTCTGTTTTGCTAAAGCAGCTTCTTTAGAGTCACATATTTTTTTGTATGCTGCTCCAGACATCTTCTTAAATCCACCCTCAGACATTTTCTTACTCTGAAAAAAAGATCTTAAAACAAACAAACAAAAAAAAATAATCAATACATTTCCCACATCTTACAGGAAGATAAATACATTTTATGCATACTTTACCTTTGTATGGCAAACACTTATGAGGTGAAAGGTGTTTTTCCAAGGTAACTGCGTTTAACCTGAAACAAAAAAGCAAGTATGTACTCATGCAGATCTAAAACTTTTCTTTATTTATTCTCCTCTCCATTTCCATCAATGTGTATTCATATGTGTAATTTTATTCAAGAGCAGTGACACATCAATACAACAAAGTGAATATAAAATCAGGCATCAGTAGGAAAATTACCTCTATATGGTAAACACAGTGTTAAGTGTGGTATCGCAATAAGATGGTGTGTTTTCCAAGGTGTTTTTTTAGCCTGAAATGAAAAATTGTCTACTTACAAAACTGACCCAAAAGTTTCAAATTTATTTCATATACACACACGTAACTTCCATGTTCCAGCATGTTCCACCGTGTCTGGGTGCCATTACCATAGATAATAACATGTGTGTCAGAACCTTAACCAAAGCGTTTCAGCCACAGTCAAGGCTGGTGTCATGGTCTTGGTTCTCTTTTAATCTGCTACTTGGGTGTCAGACACTCCCAACAAAAGGTAAGAGTGATAAGTCACATGAGTAAAAACTAGGAAATGCTGCTTTATGGATGATAATTTACCCTCAAAAAAAAAGTGTAGATTTACAACACAGACCTAAAAACAGCTGGCATTGTTTGTTATACAGATTATTATTCAATTTCAAACTAACACAGGATTAGTAATAGGATTACAATCCATGGCAAGGATGAACAACATGTGTCTTTCCAAATGTTGGTAACACCAAAGGGGGCAGCCAGAGCGTATGAGGGGGAATGCTGGGAATTGAAGTTTTCATCTGGACAGTTACAAATTGGCCTGTTTTGCCCTAACAAATTGTAACAATTGTAAAAATTCTAACTATATCAAAATAATCATCATCATAAAAAATAATTTTCGGTATGAAAATGGTTTTACCTAAACACCTACTATAAATACACACGCCAAATCCATATTAAATGGAGGCCACCCTTTAATAAATACAGTGCAAAATACTCAGGTTTCTGCATGCTTAAAATAATCCTTTCACTGATCTGGCAAAGCCTTGTGTAAATAACCCACAAATTCAACACAAATGACATTTCATTAATAAATAAAATACAGCAAATTCATTGACAGACATTTTCTGTCCTATTAAAACTTCTCAACAAAAACACCCTACATAGTCAACATTTCAACCCAGTGTTAGCTACCATCCGGCTAGACAAACGGTACAATTATAGACAGTATGTAAGATAAAAAAACACTAAAAAGTGCAGTTTTTAAAAGACTTTTGCTTGACCATGTCCTATTGCAATTGAACAGACATTCCAGAGACAGCATTACATCATTCCAACATCTTTTCTCTGCAATCATTAATTATTAATTTACACTGCCAAGTTAAAGGTAAAATACCCCACATAATTAAGATGTATTCATATTATTTAAAGGGCAACTATAAAAGAAAAATGTTCCCATGTTAAAATCTATTTCTATAGAAAATCCTATTCCTATCTCCATGGAAGTTCAAATCCTGCACACCACTTCGCTGCATTGCACAGAGAAATTTTACCTTAAAATATATATTTTAACTTTAAAATCATATTTTAAAGTTTTTGTTTAATGCATTAATTGAAGCCCGGGAGGTTAAGGAGCTATGTCTTACCAATCAATTTCTCAAGAGCCAGGGACAAAGGTAAGTATATTTACCATTTGTGCGCTCCACCGCAGCTGAACTGAAAACCCCCAACCGCTTTCTGGTTCTTAACCACTATAGCGCATGCACAATAATGTGCGCTATAGTGATTGAGAAACAGGAAGCAGTCGTGGACTTTCATTACTTTTTCAGCAGCACTGGATCGTGCGGAAGGTACAATAAATATACTCACCTTCGTCCCTGGCTCCTGCGAAATTGAATGAAGAACGGGAGGGAAGGCATAGCTCCTTAACCTCCCGGGTTTCAATCTATGCATTAAAAGAATTTTCAAGTGAACACTATTCTTTTAAACATTTTCCATTGTAGTTGCCCTTTAACAATACTGTCATAACATCTAATAACATGTCAGTAATACACACACACTATGTGTATATATATAAATATATATATATATATACACACATATACACAATAGAAAGATTGTGGAAGCACTCCCACTTTATAAACATAGAAAAGATAATCAATGCACATACAAAAGATAATCAATGCACATTCCTAGGCCCCATACAATATTATATTATCTGCACACTGGCATACATTACAAACATAGAAAAGATAATCAATGCACATTCCTAGGCCCCATACAATATCATATTATCTGCACACTGGCATACATTACAAACATAGAAAAGATAATCAATGCACATTCCTAGGCCCCATACAATATCATATTGTCTGCACACTGGCAATGGCTTTATAAACACAGGGGTTTTAGTATACATTACTGTGATCACATGAATGAAAAGCCTTCCAATCACGTCAAGGTAACCCCGGTCCAACTGCCTGGGTGCTACTGAAGGAACCACCGATTCAGATTAAGACATATCAGAGCACTCAAAGGTCTTACAAAAAAGGTGAGTTTATTCACACAATGTTTCAGTCCCAGTTCTAGGACCTAGGCCTGATAAATGTCCACGCAAGACCAGGGACCGAAACGTTGCCACTTGTGTGAATAAACATATATATATCCTCGGTCCTCCACATATCCTTCCAGATGTCCTTGGTCCGGTCGTCCACACGTCCTTCCAGACGTCTTCAGAATCTTGAGACTCTTGAATGGTGGTGATCCTCCTCCACCACAGGCCCTAGTCCCCTCTCTCCAGGTCACACAGCCTTAAATCACCCCCCACACACACACTCACACAGGCACAAAACCACCAGACAGTCTTCCTCTGACCAACCCCAAATAATTGCTCTGCTCACCACAATTAGGAGGGCCCAGGCCAAGGCCCAGCCAGACTGTCAGCACACAACAATTGCCCCAGCACCAGCAGTGCAGCACACACAAAAACCCACCACAGAAAAGACCAGGCCCCAGCCAGAAACAGCACACTCAAACTGTAGAGAGAGATCAGACCCCACTGCTCCAAAGCCCAGATTCCCCTCCCAAAGGCACCACCATTCTGTTATGCAATGTAAGTCATGGCTTCCCCTCCTATTTAAAGTGACAGTACCTCCTGAAAATATGTGTTTTTTGACTAACTATAGTTACCCTTTAAAACTACAGAAGAAAATTTTCCTCCTTGCAAGAGGTATCGATCCTTCGACAGAATGATCGATACGTCAAGTCGTCTATTAAAACCAATATGATCCAAATACATTGTCTGTTAAATCTTAAAAGAGTGTATCATTCAACTATTCAATACATTTCTGGTTTGGAAGCAACTTACCAACAGCCATTTGGATCTACACTATTGCAGTATTAAAAGTATTTTACAGATGTATTTACTCTGATCCTTTGAGAGATTTTTGGAATTACAAAAACCTCTGCTTAGAAATACTCGAAAATGTAGTTAAAACACTTTTACAGTATATACATATACACACTATCTAGTAAAACAATACCAAAAGAGAAATGCATTCTGGGAGAGCTGCACCATCATTTTGGATGCTTTAGTATTTTATAACTACGGTGCAATATACTAATCAAGCACAGGATTTTGTGACCATGTGTTATAGCTCCATTGCCTACAATAGCGTTATTTTATAGTGTGGTCATGAAAAAATTTTCTGGTTGTAGAATATATATTTCTAAGAACAAAATTTATACAACATGCAGCTTCGGTTCCTAGTGAAAAGCAATATTTCATGATCTGACCTTGTGAAAGTCTGTGACCAGGAAGCAGGAGGCTGTCGAGCTATTTGGTCGATTCAGAACTGAGGAAGTTTGCTCTGAGCCCTCCAAACCCATCACTGCCTACATTACCTGATAATACAGTATGAAAGGAGGCTATAAAATGATGATAATAATGAGTGGCTAATTCTTTCTATTATTCATTGGCTGATATTTTAACTTTACTAAAATTGTTATTAAATCTTTTAAATCTAAAGTACTTCTCATTTCAGTGTGCCCCCAGTGTAATGACCTGCTGCATCTCTGGCATGAGATGGTCACACTGGCACACTAAAAAGAGCGGTGATCTGTCAATCACTGCATGAGTTACACTTTGACAACTCACAGTTCCTGCAAATATATGCCTGGGGAGGTGGAGAGACCATTTCCTACAACCCTGGGTTAGAGGTTTTATAATGAGAAAATGTCTTGGGGGTTGAATGTTGTTGTGCTTTAAAGGACCGATCCTGCAACATTCAATTCATTTTGGAGGAACCGCCTTTCCAGATCTTCTTTGCAACTGACCGACATACAGTATGATCTCAATATGAATGGTATAGATGGGACCTCACAATGGTATGGCAGCCGCAAAGAAGATCCAGAAAGGCGGTTCCTCCGATATTGATTGAACTGTCTGCAGATAAGCTGTAATGTATGGGCACCTTAAAGGACAACTCCACCCTCATAAGAACATCTTTTAGAAGGAATGACCTCTTTAAAATATGTCGATATATCATACTTTGTCCTATGAATTCATTACTGTATGGTTGCTATGCTTCTGGATGCCTCATGGAAACTGAGCAATTTAGAAACCTGTACTGAGCCTGTACTGAGCCTGGGCATGCTCAGAAGAGGCAGACAGGGGATTAGCATTCAGTTATTGGCTGTGATGTCAACTGTCAAATCCATGTCACATGGTAAAAACTAGGAAATGCTGCTTTATGGATGATAATTAACCTAAAAAAAAAAGTGTAGATTTACAACACAGACCTAAAAACAGCTGGCATTGTTTGTTATACGATTATTATTCAATTTCAAACTAACACAGGATTAGGAATAGGATTACAATCCATGGCAAGGATGAACAACATGTGTCTTCCAAAGTTGGTAACACCAAAGGGAGCAGCCAGAGCGTATGAGGGGGAATGCTGGGAATTGAAGTTTTCATCTGGACAGTTGCAAATGGCTGTTTTGCCCTAACAAATTGTAACAATTGTAAAAATTCTAACTATATCAAAATAATCATCATCATTAAAAATAATTTTCGGTATGAAAATGGTTTTACCTAAACACCTACTATAAATACACACCGCCAAATCCATATAAATGGAGGCCACCTTTAATAAATACAGTGCAAAATACTCAGGTTTCTGCATGCTTAAAATAATCCTTTCACTGATCTGGCAAAGCCTTGTGTAAATAACCCACAAATTCAACACAAATGACATTTCATTAATAAATAAAATACAGCAAATTCATTGACAGACATTTTCTGTCCTATTAAAACTTCTCAACAAAAACACCCTACATAGTCAACATTTTCAACCCATGTTAGTACCATCCGGCTAGACAAACGGTACAATTATAGAAAGTATGTAAGATAAAAAAAACACTAAAAAGTGCAGTTTTTAAAAGACTTTTGCTTGACCTTGTCCTTGCAATTGAACAGACATTCCAGAAACTGCACCCATTACATCATTCTAACGTCTTTTCTCTGCAGCTTTGACCACTAATAACCAATTTTTAATTATTTTAGACTGCCATGTTAAAGGTAAAATACCCCACATAATAAGATGTATTCATATTATTTAAAGGGCAACTATAAAGAAAAAAATTTCCCATGTTAAAATCTATTTCTATAGAAAATCCTATTCCTATCTCCATGGAAGTTCAAATCCTGCACACCAACTTCGCTGATTGCACAGAGAAATTTTACCTTAAAATATATTTTAACTTTAAAATCATATTTTAAAGTTTTTGTTTAATGCATTAATTGAAGCGGGAGGTTAAGGAGCTATGTCTTACCAATCAATTTCTCAAGAGCCAGGGACAAAGGTAAGTATATTTACCATTTGTCGCTCCACCGCAGCTGAACTGAAAACCCCCAACCGCTTTCTGGTTCTTAACCACTATAGCGCATGCAATAATGTGCGCTATAGTGATTGAGAAACAGGAAGCAGTCGTGGACTTTCATTACTTTTTCAGCAGCACTGGATCGTGCGGAAGGTACAATAAATATACTCACTTGTCCCTGGCTCCTGCGAAATTGAATGAAGAACGGGAGGGAAGGCATAGCTCCTTAACCTCCCGGGTTTCAATCTATGCATTAAAAGAATTTTCAAGTGAACACTATTCTTTTAAACATTTTCCATTGTAGTTGCCCTTAACAATACTGTCATAACATCTAATAACATGGCAGTAATACACACACACTATGTGTATATATATAAAATATATATATATATACACAACATAACACAATAGAAAGATTGTGGAAGCACTCCCACTTTATAAACATAGAAAAGATAATCAATGCACATACAAAAGATATCATGCACATTCTAGGCCCATACAATATTATATTATCTGCACATGGCATACATTACAAAAAGAAAAGATAATCAATGCACATTCCTAGGCCCCATACAATATCATATTATCTGCACACTGGCATACATTACAAACATAGAAAAGATAATCAATGCACATTCCTAGGCCCATACAAATCATATTGTCTGCACACTGGCAATGGCTTTATAAACACAGGGGTTTTAGTATACATTACTGTGATCACATGAATGAAAAGCCTTCCAATCACGTCAAGGTAACCCCGGTCCAAATGCCTGGGTGCTACTGAAGGAACCACCGATTCAGATTAAGACATATCAGAGCACTCAAAGGTCTTACAAAAAAAGGTGAGTTATTCACACAATGTTTCAGTCCCAGTTCTGGACCTAGGCCTGATAAATGTCCACGCAAGACCAGGGACGAAACGTTGCCACTTGTGTGAATAAACATATATATCCTCAGTCCTCCACAACCTTCCAGATGTCCTTGGTCCGGTTGTCCACACGTCCTTCCAGACGTCTTCAGAATCTTGAGACTCTTGAATGGTGGTGATCCTCCTACCAACAGGCCCTAGTCCCCTCTCTCCAGGTCCACACAGCCTTAAATCACCCCCCCAAACACACATCACCCACAGGCACAAAACCACAGTCTTCCTCTGACCAACCCCAATAATTGCTCTGCTCACCACAATTAGGAGGGCCCAGGCCAAGGCCAGCCAGACTGCAGCACACAACAATTGCCCCAGCACACAGCAGTGCAGCACACACAAAACCCACCACAGAAAAGACCAGGCCCCAGCCAGAAACAGCACACTCAAACTGTAGAGAGAGATCAGACCCCATGCTCCAAAGCCCAGATTCCCCTCCCAAAGGCACCACCATTCTGTTATGCAATGTAAGTCATGGCTTCCCCTCTATTTAAAGTGACAGTACCTCCTGAAAATATGTGTTTTTGACTAACTATAGTTACCCTTTAAAACTACAGAAGAAAATTTTCTCCTTGCAAGATCTTAATTTTTTCGACAGACTGATCGATACGTCAAGTCGTCTATTAAAACCAATATGATCCAAATACATTGCTGTTAAATCTTAAAAGAGTGTTCATTCAACTATTCAATACATTTTGGTTTGGAAGCAACTTACCAACAGCCATTTGGATCTACACTATTGCAGTATTAAAAGTATTTTAAAAATGTATTTACTCTGATTCTTTGAGAGATTTTTGGAATTACAAAAACCTGCTTAGAAATACTAGAAAATGTAGTTAAAACACTTTTACAGTATATACATATACACACTACTAGTAAAACAATACCAAAGAGAAATGCATTCTGGGAGAGCTGCACCATCATTTTGGATGCTTTAGTATTTATAAACTACGGTGCAATATACTAATCAAGCACAGGATTTTGTGAACATGTGTAAGCTCCATTGCACAATAGCGTTATTTTATAGTGTGGTCATGAAAAAATTTTGGTTGTAGAATATATATTTCTAAGAACGAAATTTATACAACATGCAGCTTTGGTTCCTAGTGAAAAGCAATATTTCATGATCTGACCTTGTGAAAGTCTGTGACCAGGAAAGCAGGAGGCTGTCGAGCTATTTGATCGATTCAGAACTGGAGAAGTTTGCTCTGAGCCCTCCAAACCATCACTGCCTACATTACCTGATAATACAGTATGAAAGGAGGCTATAAAATGATGATGATAATAATGAGTGGCTATTCTTTCTATTATTCATTGGCTGATTTTAACTTTACTAAATTGTTATTTAAATCTTTTAAACTCAAGTACTTCTCATTCAGTGTGCCCCCAGTGTAATGACCTGCTGCATCTCTGGCATGAGATGGTCACACTGGCACACTAAAAAGAGCGGTGATCTGTCAATCACTGCATGAGTTACACTTTGACAACTCACAGTTCCTGCAAATATATGCCTGGGGAGGTGGAGAGACCATTTCCTACAACCCTGGGTTAGAGGTTTATAATGAGAAAATGTCTGGGGGTTGAATGTTGTTGTGCTTTAAAGGACCGATCCTGAACATTCAATTCATTTTGGAGGAACCGCCTTTCCAGATCTTCTTGCAACTGACCGACATACAGTATGATCTCAATATGAATGGATAGATGGGACCTCACAATGGTATGGCAGCCGCAAAGAAGATCCAGAAAGGCGGTTCCTCCGATATTGATTGAACTGTCTGCAGATAAGCAATGTATGTAGGGCACCTTAAAGGACAACTCCACCCTCATAAGAACATCTTTTAGAAGGAATGACCTCTTAAATATGTCGATATCATACTTTGTCCTATGAATTCATTACTGTATGGTTGCTATGCTTCTGGATGCCTCATGGAAAACTGAGCAATTTAGAAACCTGTACTGAGCCTGTACTGAGCCTGGGCATGCTCAGAAGAGGCAGACAGGGGATTAGCATTCAGTTATTGGCTGTGATGTCAACTGCAAACATAACTGATGGTTACTAACTGGAAGAACCAGGAAACAGAAACGGGAAACAAGGCATTGTGTAGGATTTCAGTTAGACTTATATATTTCACATTTCGAACTATTACCGTTTAGGGTTTTGGGGGGTGATTTACCTGTATGTAAGTTTTCATTTGGGACGGACTGCCCTTAAGTCTCTAGCAACTGTCAAATAAATAAAAAAGTGATAGGAATGCAGCCCTTGTAGGCAAGGATTAAGATGAAATGGGTATTAAAGCAGGATTGTAATTTGTGTATGTTATATTCAGTTAATAGAAGAAGAGGTTGTAATGCAGAAAACAAACATTTAAAAATCATGTAGACTGTAAGGGCTAGGCACACTACCACATTTTAACTCACAATCCAATAGCGGCCATATAAAATTTAATGAAGGCAACCATTGTTTTTATATTATCTGCAACAGTCAATATGGGTAGCACAATGGCTCACTGGCTAGTCTGATGCCTTGCAGTGCTGAAGTCCTGATTTTGAATCCACCCTTGCCCACATCTGCAAGGAGTTTGTATGTTCCCATGTGGGTTTCCTAATATGTCTGTGTGTGCTTAGATTGTAAGCTCTTCAGGAAGGGCCTAATTAAATGATATGTAAAGCGCTACAGAAAAAGTTGGCGCTTTATAAATCAATAATAATATTAATAAAATTCCTGTCCGGTAGCTATTTGTACATGAATGGGCCGGACATTAAAACTTTTGGTACACTAAGCTTGTGAAGGTTGACATTCATCTAGGTCATGGTATATATGTTGGAGAAGTCAGGGAGAATGGTAAAGTGGAAGTGAGGTTTACAGAAGACCAATCCGCACAGACCAGTATTTGATATTTGACTCCCACCACCCTTTAGATTGGGTGTCATCAGAACCCTGAAACACAGAGCGAGAACATCCCACTAGCACAGTGGTGAAGGCTAAAGAAAATGAAACATCTCAGAGCCCTTAAAACTTGTGTACCGTAATACTGAGTATAAACCGAGTTTTTCAGGCTGAAAAATCAGCCTGAAAACTCGGACTGGTTTATACTCGAGTCAACCGCTTACCTGGGCATTCCGGCAGCCGCGCGATCTTTTTCTGCACTGGCGCGCCGGCCTGACGTCACTGCCCGGCGCCAAGCCGGCGCCGGGCAGTGATGTCAGCCGGCGCGCCGGTACAGGAATGGGCGCGCGGCTGCCGGAATGCCGATACCGTACCTGCCAGGAAGCCCTTGGATGGAGGAGAAGCCCACAGATAGAAGAAGAAGAGTGTCCACAGGAGAAGAGTCACAGGAGAGAGTCCAGGAGAAGAGTCCAGGGAGAAGAGTCCACAGGAGAAGAGTCCAGGAGAAGAGTCCACAGGGAGAAGAGTCCACAGGGAGAAGAGTCCACAGGAGGAAGTGTCCACAGGAGTCCACAGGGAGAAGAGTCCACAGGGAGAAGAGCCCACAGGTACAAATGAACTGAGGGGGAGGGGGGCATTCAAGATGTTTGGGAACTACAACTCCCAGCATGCTTATAGCTGGGAGTTGTAGTTTCCAAACATCTTGAATGCCAAGTGAGGGTGGCATTCAAGATGTTTGGAAATAACAACTCCCAGCTAATAAAGCATGCTGGGAGTTGTAGTTTCCAAACATCTTGAATCACCCTCACTTGGCATTCAAGATGTTTGGAAACTACAACTCCCAGCATGCTTATAGCTGGGAGTTGTAGTTTCCAAACATCTTGAATGCCAAGTTTCTACCCTAGGTTTATACTCGGGTCAATACTTTATTAGGATTTTTAGCTGAAATTGGGTACCTCGGTTTATACTCGGGTCGGTTTATAATCGAGTATATACGGTATATCCAGACTGGGCCTTTGTCAAAAGAGTAGAAGGAAGAAAAGAACACGAATACCAACAGTGAAGGGGAAAAGCAAGAAAAGAGAAGAACATGGTCATCCCATATGTAGCAGGGGTCTCTGAGAATTTAAAAAAAAAACACTGTATCCCTGTATAACCAAACAACAAACAAGAACATCAATGCACATTCCTGGGCCCCATATATCATAATATCTGTGCTAGTGCAACAATAAAAACATGGGGGGTTTTTAGTTACAATTTTATGCATAAAAGCGAAAAGCCTTCCAACCACGCCAAGGTAACCCCAGTATGGAAAGTCCTAACAGTTTACCTTGGGTCATTTATGGGCTGACACCCCTGCTTGGTTGCATTATCTTGGGAAGGTTGTCTCCCTGACCTTGCATTGGATTAGTATTACAGGCTATCATTTCACCCCCCCCCCCCCCCCCCTCCCCCCCCGCCTACTGGCTTTTAACAAGGAGGGAAGAGGCCTCTCATCCAATGCTTAGTATTCAAGGCATAAGACCTCCAATTAAAGGGACGTGTTGGGGGTGCTACTACCGCATGGAAGCTTGGCCAATCTTCCTGCAGAGAAACTCTGCTACAATATATACACAAAAGCGGGGGCTGTGGGAGCACTCCTGTGGCAAAATTACTTTATAACAAATAGTGGAAGTGCTACTGATCTGACCAAAACATTAGAACAAACAAGAAAAGAGATGATCAATGCACATTCCTGGGCCCCATATATCATAATATCTATGCTAGTGCAAAAACATGGGGGGGGGGGGGTTTAGTTACAATATTATGCATAAAAGTGAAAAGCCTTCCAACCACATCAAGGTAACTCCAGTAAGGAAAGTCCTAACAATTTACCTTGAGTCATCCATCTGGGCTGACACTCCCTGCTTGGTTGCATTTTCTTGGGAAGGTTGTCTCCCTGACCTTGCATTGGATTAGTATTTAAGGCTATCACTTCCCCCCGCCTACTGGCTTTTAACAAGGAGGAAAGAGGCCTCTCATCCAATACTTAGTATTCAAGGCATAAGACCTACAATTAAAGGGACGTGTTGGGGGTGCTATTACCACATGGAAGCTTGGTCAATCGTCCAAACAACACACTGAGGCAACTGGTGCAACCAAAACACTCACTACCGAAACACAAGAAAAGCGACATCATATACACATTGCAGTGTGCTCTGATTTGTATGTGGGTGAGACCAAACAGCAACTGCGCCAACGTATGACACAAATTCCCACAGGAGAGTCGGTCCGAATAAGAGTCCAGAGTACTCCAAAGAAAGTCAGCATAAATATGAAAGAACGGACCAGGATACCAACGTATGACACAGCACAGAAGAGCCAATTCCTCAGGTTAGAATTCGGCACACATCTGCATCTTAAGGAAAAAGGACATACGTTTAAAGATTGTGATGTCAAATTCTTGGCAAAAGAGCAGGATTGGTTCAAAAATAATTTATGTCAAAATAAAGAAAGCCTGAATAGGTGTGGGGATGTTCAGTACCATTTATCTGCCATGTACAATGCTGTTTTGATGCCTTACTCTGGACAATATCGATAACACCTCTGAGCCACAGTGTAATCAACACCTTGTATTTAAGAGGTCCCTAACACTGTTTTATACCTTCCAGGGTATTTATTGCTAACAGATTCTTGTACAAGTCTTTCTGAATTTAGAAAGCCAATCAGATGGCTAGAGAAATGTCTTTAAAGGGCATCTGTAGTGGGAAAATGAACTTTTTTGTCTTTCTATAATTCCTAACAACCCCCAGAGTGTCTTCACTTTTTTCAGATTCCCTCTCTGTCCTGAGATACACTTAGAAGAATAGTGATTACATTCCTCTACTGATACTTGGACTGTCAATCAAATCCCTGTGACGTGATCCCCCTCCCTGCTCTGTAATAAACATAGAGATAACAGCATTAGCAGGGGGAGAGAGGTAGCTTTGATGGTAGACATAAGGCTGCACTTGACCCCCCTTCTTAATAGCTTTCACTGATTGAGGATGCGCAATAAAGAGAGAGATCGTAAACTGTGCTGTTCTCCTTCTTCTTCTGTGTCTCCAGGACAGCTTGCTTTCAATTGGCCACTATGCGTGGGTGCGTTTTTCAGGCTGTTGAACTTTCAACTCCTACTGCACATGATAAGCTTGTCGGCAAGTCGGAGTTGAGACCAGGAGGAGGTAACAGAGGGGAGGGGGAAGGGGGAAGTGCTGCACACAGATCTGACACCATGGTTAAACAGAGTCACTGACATAGATAGGATAAGGCAGCACAGAATACATGAGGGACAATGTGTTTTTTCCACTATAGATGCCCTTTAAGAACTTCAAATCCTGTTGATCTAACTGAATCCAAAAGATATTTACTGTATTAGGTGCATTGTTCACCAATGAATCAGAGGACAAGTGGGTTTACATTGAGATCAGAAGAGAAGAAAATGCGTTTTCAGTTTCTGAAAGAATTTCTTACAGTAAAAGTGGTTAAAACTATGGAACTGGTATTAAAGGAAGAGTTCACTGAAAAAGTGAACTATTCCTTTAACGCATTAACTGATAAACGGGAGGTAAAGGAGCTATTTTCACAGGAGTCAGGATGAAGCTGCACTGATAGTTCCTTTAACTCCCGTTCTTCAATCAATGCATTAAAGGAATAGTTAACTTTTTCAATGAACTCTTCCTCTAATATAAAACATTTGTATTGATGGGGTTCTAACAGTTGTTTTTTCTAGTCATAGAGGAAGAAATGGACGTGTGTCTTTATTAATTTGGCTTGAAAAAGCCAAATTACTGTTCTTTCTATTTCTTCTTCTTTTTCTTCTTCTTTTTCTTCCGTTTTATTCTTCCGCTTTTTTGGACCGTATCTCCTCCCACAGTTTTTGAGCTAGAGAAGCGTTACGGAGTTATCGGCGAATTTCCAGACATTTTTTCCTATAGACTATAATGGTAACAATCCTCAAATGTGGATATTTCAAACCGTTTGTTTCATGGTCATAAATACAAATGGTGATACCCCCACCCCCCCACACAGACCCAGGTACACCCACCTACTGACCTACCTTTCCATTCCCATGGAAGCCATATTTAAAGGGTAACTAAAGTCAAAAAAACTAATTTAGATTTATCCTCAAAAAAAGATAGTTTTATGGTTATAACACAAAAAAGACATACCCCCCTCAACTAGACCCAGGCACACATGCCTACTGATCTACTATCCATTACGTGGCAGCCATATTTAAAGGGTAACTAAAGTCAAAAAACAAATTTAGATTATCCTCAATAAAGATAGTTTTATGGTTGTAACACAAAAAAGACATACCCCTCTTACCAGACCCAGGTACACACACCTACTGATCTACTTATCCATTACAGTGGCAGCCATACTTAAAGGTACTAAAGTCAAAAAACAAATTTTGATCATAATCAAAAAACTTTGTTTTTTTAACCCCCAACGTGATAAAGGTATACACAGCTACTGACCTACCCTCCATTACTTTTGCAGCTATACTTAAAGGGTAACTAAAGTAAAAAAAACTAATTTTGACCAATCATCAAAAAGTTTGTTTTTTTTTACTCTCAACCCGACATGGGTACACACATCTACTGATCTATTTATCCATTACTATGGCAGCCATACGTAAGGGTAACTAAAGTTAAAAAAAAACTAATTTTGACCAATCATCAAAAAAGTTAGTATTTTATCCCACACACACCAACGGACCTACCTTAATGCAGTGACATATTTAAAGGGTAAGTAAAAAACAACAATGTCCTCTTCATTGACATTATTGAGTTTTAAAATCTGCAGCACAAACACACAAATTCCCTTCCAAAATGCAGTCTTTCAAGCCAAATTCAAAGTTTGTACTTAAACTTTCCCTTTCTAGTTTAACTACTAAATCACTACTATGCTGCTGTATTACTGGTAGTGATGAATTTTGGGTGTGAAACAGAGCTGGTTTTGATTGGGAAATGCTGGTTTCGAAGTTCACAAATCTGACATTTTTGAAGCTGTGAATTTTTCATCGTAAAAAAAAAAATTTCGTTGTAAAATCGAAAAAGCGAAAATTTATATTTAATACTCATATTGTCAGAATGAAGACAGATTTGCATGAAACTTCAAACTCCGCCGATCTTTACTTACCTTCCCTCTATCCTCCGCCGCACTGCCCGGCCTTCTGCTTGCATGGAACTGCAAGCAGGGGGCCGGACTGGCAGCCGTGTCTGTGATTGGCTGAGAGGCAGCGGCTGCCAGCAGTTCAGAATGTCGGAGGAGAGAGGAAAGGTAAGTAAAGATCAGGGGAGTTTCTGCAAATAAGATTAATGCGGTTGGGACTGGGGGAGGAAGCCCTACAACATATTAAAAGGGTTTTGGGCTAGGGGGAGGGAGACCAAAATGGGAGGGAGAGGGAGGGCTGCTCAGAAAATGCCACAAACCTCTCAGAGGAAGCCTCAGAGGCAAAAACAATTTCCCCCTCTGCTAGGCTTCTGGTGGACAGTTTTCTGGACTTTGGAGAGGCATTGCAGGGCAACCATTTGGAGCTGGGATGTAAGGTAAGGATTTTTCTACACTACACAGTAGGGCCAGTAATGGGTTAAATTATAATTTGGGGGGTTTACATGCCCTTTTAATTTGAAAACGTTTTAGTGAGCTCTGAAGACTCCTTATTCATCATCATTAAGGGTGAGGCCACACTGCAACGCACAGGAATCGCGCACAAAATCGCGAGCGTTATCGCACGCGATTGTGTGCGCGATTCTTGCACGTTTCGCGTTCTGCGCATGTGTTTTCGCCTTTTTGCGTTATGGACACGCATGCGTTAACGCACCAAAAATGGTGAACGCATGCGTTACCAAAAAGCGAACGGACGCGCAATCGCATGTGCATCGGAAATCGCGGGAATTTTTGCGTTCCCGCGATTTCCATTTTAGCGAAAATCGCGGGTGCAAACGCGAGCGCGAAACACGCGCGCAAACTCGCGAAAAACGCGCTAGTGTGGCCTAGCCCTAAATGTACATTTTTAATTCAAAAATATTTTTTTTACTTCCTCACATTCCTGCATTGGCCCTCATCCTAGCCCATTTATTTGTTGACTGCAAAATGATTAGGCAAGACTGCTAATCTGAACATCAGGCTGGGACCCTACCCCTCCATAATCAGCCATTTTTAAACAGCTGATCGCGCGAATGTTGAACTGTTGAAAAACAGCTGCTTGTGGAGGTTATGGGCTCTGCGATAAGAGGGTATGGGCTTGTGGCGGGTGGCGGGGGTGGCAGTTACGCTACTGTTTTCTTTTCAATTCCAAACCTTAATTACTGTGGTCAGTTGTGATTGCTTCTTCTTTTCCAGGTTCTGACTGTGCAATGTGCTCACATAACCATATACTGTATATCTTTACATTTGCTCATGAGTCCAGTTGCTGAAGTTACAGATGTTGGCATGAAACCCAATTTTAAGAAATATTTTTGTGTTTAAACATTTCTGGTTTGGAATGCAATCTTCATAAGTGGTTACATTACTCAGTCTATCATATATTTTCCATAAGCTAATTAATAAGACAGTGATTTTAATGTGATAGTAATATTGTAACTAGAGGGTATTTAATTGTTTAAAAACTGTCAGGGAAATTAAATATAAAAGACTCGTGTTACTTACCATTACATGATCCCGGAATACAATACCAGACATAAACGATATATAATGTCTGGTATTGCATCGTGGGATTGTGTAAAGGTAAGGCGCTCCTGTACAAGATCCTGTTAAGTTTTGAGCTATGAGGTAGCGCTAAACTTAACCAACGGGGTTTACGTTTCTAAAAAACATTTGGAAATGGCGCTGTGCCCTAAAATCCGTGTAAAGCACATGTTATCCCGATATTAATTTGGGTTAACGTGGGTTTTAGACGGATTTTACCAATATTGAATCTCCCCCTTCTTGTTTAATTGTTTTTTACCCAAAGATTCAATGTTTTCAATAGAAATGGCCAAACTCACTCAAATCTGTTTTGTGGATTTTTGAAAAAATCCGAAAATTCGAAAATCCGCTAGCGAACCCATTGTCATGGGGTTAAAAAGTTTGAAAGTCCCGCCTAAAATGAAGGTATAAATAGCAATGGTAACTGACTGTAAATGGCTCAGGGACCTGGGAAATGACCTGGGGAACACATATCAATGGCCAAAAATCTTTATAAAACACCATCCAGTACCGGAAACATCATGTGCTTCCTGTTTTGGCATTCTGGGTAGTATTTTCAAAAGTCGAAAATTTTTCGAAATTCTTAAATTTTCAGAAATAGTTCCACGAAAATAGATCGAGAAAATCAGAAAAAGTTAGAAACCTGCAAAGTCCGAGTTCTGGTGGATCCGTGAAATCAGAACCGGGCTCAGATTTAGTTTTGTGTGGCCCTTCTTAAGATTTCACAATGAAAAGACATTGCTTCATTCATGCTTTGAGTTTTATATGCTCATTATCCAGATGCAGTAAGTGTATTGAGTATAATGATGTGTTCTAATTCCAGTCATACTTATGGTGGTCATAGACGGATTGATATTATTGCCTGGTTGCAGCAATAAAAACTGAAACTTCCACCCATCCCGATAACAAAATTGTCCTGATTGATAATTGGCGACACTCATTATTGGTCGATAGTATCACTACATTCCTATACATGGCCAGCATTAGTAAAGTACATCTGGTTACTTAAAGCTTTCTACACTAAGGGGCTCATTTACCCAGAGCCACTATAGCTCTCGGTAAATGCTTCTTCTGCAATTTAATATCGCGGTTGCGAATGTGGGTGAATCCTGGTAAGGGGATTTACCCACTGCGGGATTTTAACGCCAGTAGATACTATCTACTGGCGTTAAAATCCTGTGCTAAAACAATCGCAAATGTGATATTAAATTGTGAGTGTTGGATGTGTGGGTGATTTTTGCGTAACCCATCCGACGCTAATATGGAGCTTAAGTCGCACTAACTGGTAGCGAACCAGTTAGCGCGACTTTAACTCTATATATTTGCCCAGCGAGTCTGGGGGAATGAGCCCCTATGTCTACTGTGCAAGAAACCATTTTAATAAACAATATAACAAATTCTTATTGGGGGCTTTTAAAAACATATCAACACAGTTTAAGATTGTGTAATATTATTGTGTGCCTAGTTATACTTGTGTTTACCTTTTCTGTTTATTCATCTAATTTCTCCTTGGCTGTTGGGTACAATTGGCACCCACTTAATAAAAGATTTGTATAGAGTGCAGACCAATTAGCAAGGTACAGAACTTTTGACTGCAGTTGCTAATTGGAGATATGTTCATGCATCCAAGGATAAGCAACACTGAGCCACTTTTGACACATCAATGCACTGAATGCTGCCATAGTTTGCTATTAGTGTGTTGATTACAGCTGGATTAGCGCTCTGTACCATAACAGAATGTCCTTTATTGATCTCAGCAAAACCACCAAGTAGCAGACTGTATCCCATACCATCAATACTTGTTTAGTTGTGGCCAAATAAGTCAACCCCTCACTCTTGAGTACTGTGCATCCCATCGCATATAGAACTATGGCTTTCACTGTGAGATTGCCATGTTATTTCACAGAACTTCTTTATTAACATTACATAGCCTTGAAAAATACATATTTTATTTTTTATAGTACAGTACAGCCACTCTCTCCCTCAGAGTCAAAAAAATTGGTGTTGAACACCCCCCCACCCCCAAACATTATTTGAACAAATGGTCCAATAACCCACAGAATTATCGTTTTCTTGAAATGGCTAACCCAGACCTCGCTAGGTTTATTTCCCCAAACTTACAAACGTATTTACCAGCCATTGTTCCAGCGCAGGCCTTCTGCAGCAGAAGGGACCGGACCGGCAGCCACTCAATGGGAGACACCAAGGTAACATAAACATTGTTACAGTTCATTGAAATGGCCATCTAGATTGCTTAATAAGCGGTTTTATTTTCTACTTACTATTGGGTTTTCTCAGTATCAACCAACTTTAGATTTGAGACCTTAACCCTTGGGGTGCAACTGTGTCTTAAGGTTCGTACACACGTGCGATTGCGGGTCCCGACCGGCAAGGCACGATGTGTACGAACGTTCGTTTCGGACGTTAATCAGCCCGTGTATGGGCCCTTTATCGGCCGAAACAGCCGGTCATTCGGAGATCCGCCTTTACTTAAACACGACTCCAGAGGCTTCCTTTGGGATGCAGAATCAACTGAAGAGTGGCTGAAGTGGCAAAAGTGAAAGAGCAATGCAGATTTATATGGAAAGTTATGGGCAGTGTGTTTACAATTAGTCAGTAAACAAGTAAAATGTCAAAACCAAGAATTGTTTATGATAGTAAGAGCTGGGATTAAATGTTAGATGGGGAAATTTACTAAGCAACACGTAACAGGGAAAATAAAGAAATAACTTTAGGTTTAACTGTTTAAATCCTAAATAACGTAATCTTCCTTTGTCAGCTGTTTACGAAAAAAAGTAACGTTCATGGGGGGAAAGTTCACCACTTGTGCTAATGCAGCAGAAGTACCTTGAGGCCCATTGGACCGCTGGTAATTTAAATTTGACTTGATATACTTTTCTTTTTATATCCAGAGTATTTATGGTAACAAACTGCCCAGGGACCTCTTTGTGCAGTATATCCTAGACCTTGCCTCCATACTGTCATAAGGACTATCCCAGTTTCAGAGCCTTTTCGATTGTCATATTCTACAACTGCATCTCTTTTGTTCCACTAAAGCTGGTTTATTTGCCTTATAAAAGATGTGCTGAGACAGAGCAGTTTGTTCTAATATTTTGATTGACATTGTTTTGTTTGGATTAAGTTGTGTGTGTTGAGAATTAGTCTGCGTTTCCTGTTTGAAGTCGTGTATCTACATCTTGCTGTCGCTGATTGGTGACAACCTACAATAGCAGCAATTTCATCTTGTCGAACAGACTGCTGTAATATTCTTTTGTTTGTGTCTTGAGTCATCTTGTAGCATTTAAATTTTCATGCCAGGAATGTTCAAAGGGTGAATTCGCTTTCTTTTGGGAAACCAGGAAAGAATGTTTGGTATTGCAGCTTAATTTAACAAATTCATTTTAGAATTCTCTTCCCTTTTTTATGGGAACAATAAATACTGCAGCCATCAGTGGGACATATATAGATTCTTTTTAATTATTGCAGTAAACATTATCACAATACAGAACAAAGTTACACTCCAGCACACTGTTAGCCAGACAAGGTGCAATCCTCCTTGCCCTCTACTCCTTACGGCGAATACATCCAAGCAGGAAATAAAGCGATGGAGGAGCACACTACTTCAAGTGATAACTTCAATTTATTAGGTGCAAAACAACATGTACATACAACATGGGAATGCTATGTCCAATACCTGAGTACGGGACATAGAGTTCCCAAAACGTTGTATGTACATGTTGTTTTGCACTTAATAAATTGAAGTTATCACTTTCAGTAGTGTGCTCCTCCATCGCTTTATTTCCTGCTTGGAAACATTAACACAAACCTTCCAAATCTGCTAACAGCTTTGTGGTAATTATGTATTATGCATATTGCAAACATTCCCAAAAGTTCATTGTTTTTGAGCCTGTTGACTGATGATGATGCTAGGCCTCGCTGGGCTATTTTGGTGTGCGCTGCCCTGTCAACCCTTTTTGCAGCACATGCGATCACCCTTTTTAGTGGGCATTGCATGCACCGCACATGAATTGCGATTCTTGTGCACTGACTTGTGGGGCCTTGCTCTTAAAGGACAATGATACTCACCTTTTCCCCGATCCACTGCAGCATAGTACCCAGGGTGAGGACCTAAAATCCCTAAATCCTCACCCTGGGTACTTTCCCTAACTCCTGCACTACTTACTGCAAATCTGCTTTGGCGATCCGCACTGTTCCACCTCTCTTCTACTGTCAGTGACAGTAGCTGGGCAGCCAATTGGAAGACACGCCTCCTTGCAGAGCGTGTCTTCCTATATGCTGCAATCACGATCTGTCACTGAAGCAGGAAGAGTGGATGAATGGAGTGATCGCCAAAGCAGATTTGCAGTAAGTAGTGCAGGAGTTAGGGAAAGTACTTAACGATTTTAGGTCCTCACCCTGGGTACTATGGAGCCATGGAGGAAGAGGAGCGAGGGTGAGGTGAGTACAATTGTCCTTTCAAAGTGTTTTTAATGTGTTCATTTTAGTTTTTTGTTTGAATTATTTACATTATTATATTTTTCTTAATTTCTCGAAAAAGATAATATTTAAATGCAGTAGCGAAACTGCCCTCCTGCAAGTTTCATGGTCAGGCCCCCTGAAACACCCCAACTTTCCCCAGCTGCACGGTAGGTAAAAAACATCTGATTGCGCACATCTTTACAAAAATATGTTTAAAAACAGCTGATCACTGTCCCTGTCCTAAAGATTGACAGGCCCTCCTAGGTGATTTTGTTCCGCTATTATTTTAATGGAACCTTTCAGTTTTTTGAGCGAATCTAATTAGGAGCTTCACAAGACTAATGAATACTGGATTTATGTGGTTAATGGGAAGTACTTTATAATTAAGAAAATGCTGTAGATGGATTTCACGTCAGATTAGATTGCAGATTTGAAGTCAGGAGTCAGATGTGACCATTTAACTCACTCATTGTGACACTACTGTACATCATTGGCATACTGCAGTTAAGAGTGAATATGCATTCTGGCCTCAGGTGAGCTGATGTACGTGCTTCTGGTGTCATGGCAGCTTCGTTCTACTGGCTGTGTGCCATTGTAGGTAAGCAGTTAATTGCTCTGTCTGGCAAAATGACCTTTCATTCACTTTCTTTTATGAATATTTATGCGAATGTTTCACTCGCAGCGGCAGACATTTATGAGTTTTCATTGTTTCTGTTGTCTTTCCAGATTTATACCAATCCATATTTGTCCTCATCTGGGCTCAGAACAACAAACTGCTGCTTTATGGCTCTCTTTTCTTTATGTCTGTACCAGCCAGGCAATCTACATGGGTTCCGGGCTGCTACGTTATTTCAGCTTTTCTCTCTGAATTACTAGCTGTGTTAGTATACAGTCATTGTTTTTATAGGTGCTTTTATATAAACCGTGCTATGCCATTCCACCTTAGCTTGGTCCCCATAACTGGGAAGACTTGACCTTTGCACTTTGTCTTCGACTCTTAAGGTCAGCGGCTAACCCGTGACGCACGTGGGTGCATCGAAAGTCTGTTTGACCAACTATCCTTTAATGCATGGGTACATGGTCATGCCATTCTTCAGATTATCAGCAAGGTCAGACCATTAAGCCATACTCGTCTGGAACTGCTGTTCGGTTCACTATTTGGCCCCACAATCGTGTATGAAGTTTAAGCAAGTTCATGTTTGGATCTTGCTGTCTTACTGCAGCTACAGTAGCTAGGTTGTAACTTGTTGCTGAACTTCCTGGTGGTGCTGGCTGTGCTGGTAATGTAACAGGTCTGGCGCTCACCCCCCCAACAGATTAGGGAGGAAGTTGGGCAGCTGGCGGATGCCGGCCTCCATTTAAAAAAGAAAAAATTCAGTGTGTGACAGTGACAGTGCGGCAGTGCCACTTCCCTACAGGGTGCCGCTCTGCATTGTGCTGCACCCTGCATCATTAGCGAGGCGGCCCTGAGTAGCTTTCTCATCTGTCCCTAGATTTCGATCTCTATGATCATTCAGTATTCTTTGGACTATTACTTTTTTACTGTTGCTGAATTTCTTCTCTTATTCAGTTTCCCAATCCTTTGTTTCTATCTCTACATTATTGCTTCAATATCTATTATTAACTATTTAATTATGTGATATTTGGCAAACAGGTACAGACAATATATGGCTCAGTTGAATGGCACTGCAATGTTTCATTCAATCGCAACAAATACTGTTGGTCATTGTTGGCACAACTAATAAAACAAATCGGACAAAGAATAGACCTGACTTGTTGGTAAATTTTGACCAATCGTATGGGCTTCAGTGGGTTGATTAAAGGCCAGTGGTCTGCCAGACTGCCAATCGGTTTATTAATTTGTAGTCATTCCTAAAAAAGTATCAAGATTAAACCATGTTCTGGGCCTAGGCTTTGTTCCAGCCTTGATTTTTAGCCCTGCTAGACATTTCTAACTGGGAGTACCAGTCCAGGATATTAGTCCGCACACCCTACTA
The DNA here is from genome assembly GCA_019447015.1 of Hymenochirus boettgeri. Lineage (NCBI taxonomy): Eukaryota > Metazoa > Chordata > Amphibia > Anura > Pipidae > Hymenochirus > Hymenochirus boettgeri. The sequence continues at coordinate 299,671,704 of CM033470.1, read as the reverse complement.
ACTGGGGGTACTAGCACAGGATATTACCCTGCATACCCTACTAACTTGGAGTACCAGCGCAGGATATTAGCTTGCACACCCTACTAACTGAGAGTACCAGCACATGATATTAGCCTGCATAACCCTACCTTATCTGTGAGTACCAGCACATGATATTAGCTTGCACACCCTACTAACTGGGAGTACCAGCACAGGATATTAGCCTGCATACCCTACTAACTTGGAGTACCAGCGTAGGATATTAGCTTGCACACCTTACTAACTGAGAGTACCAGCACATGATATTAGCCTGCACACCCTACTAACTGAGAGTACCAGCACATGATATTAGCCTGCATACCCTACTTACTGGGAGTACCAGCACAGGATATTAGCCTGCATACCCTACTTACTGGGAGTACCAGCACATGATATTAGCTTGCACACCCTACTAACTGGGAGTAACAGCACAGGATATTAGCCTGCATACCCTACTTATTGGGAGTACCAGCACAGGATATTAGCCTGCACACCCTACTAACTGGGAGTACCAGCACAGGGTATTAGCCTGCATACCCTACTAACTGGGAGTACCAGCACAAGATTTTACCCTGTATACCCTACTAGCTGGGGGTAACAGCACAAGATACTGTATTAGCCTGCATACCCTAATCCCTGAAGGCTTAGATGAAAGAGAAAATTCCTGTGGAAGATGTGTAGATGTGGGGGAAAAAATTCCTTCCTGACTCCAACATATGCAAGTAGCCTCTTGGATTTGACTCCAATGCAAAACTATTGCCACAATAATATATCCTGATGTCTTTTGAAAAACATCCAATCCCTATGATACACATTGTGGTACAGTAACCTGTTTCACAGTTTCCCTTTTGCCCTGTACCTTTTGCAGCCTCTGAAATTTATAGAAGCTGCTCGGCTGCTATTATCCACGTAAATCGTCTTTCTGGGAGAACGTTACGGTTATGGATTACAAACAGGGGGATACAATTACATTACTGGTGGAGGAGGGTGTGTGATTAATGAAATCTCTTACACTGCTATTCAAATAGAAATCTGTAAAGTGTTTCCACTTAATATTGCCAAGTTTGATTTACTGAATATTCCAAAGACGGACATGTGGGTATCAGCTGTTTATTAATTACATTTACTTACCAATGACTGTAAATAATAATGAACCCTTGGGGAGACCTACAGCAAGACACTTAAAGGAAACAAGCAAGTGAAGAAAAAATCAAACTCATTCAAATGAATTCATACGAGAGCTTATGTAGGGATAGAGGCGCGGAAGTCTATGGAACAGATAATGTATGTTTCCTTGCTTGGTTTTTACTGTATTGGCAGAATAAGTTTTATTTATCAGTGAGAAATATTGAAATGAGATTGTCAGTAACTATATAGACATTTCTGTTATATTTAGAACATACGTGCCTGTGAGTAATTTATTATTCTTTAAAACGGAAATGCTGCTTACGCCCCAGACATATTAATGTCACCATCTAAATTATTTATTTTGTATTACCGCAACTCATTGTTCTTTAAGGAAATTGTTCCCTTTATTAAAAAATCCCATTTGCTCTGTTATTACTCAGTTTGTCTTAGTTTAAAATCTATTTGCAGGATAGTGAAAAGGACCTAACGTCTTTAATGTGGTAAGCCATACACATGCAACTTGGTCACCTGGTCACCAAATCTGGGCTGTGATAAATGGGCTTTAGACAATAGTCAAAATGTAAATACTTTCCACCTTTCTAATTGCTAGACCAGGGATTCTCAATCTACAACTCCCAGCATTCCTCCCCTACAGAGGGAAACCGGGGAATGCTGGGTGTTGTCATTTTAAAACAACTGTAGGCACCCTGTTTGAGAATCCCTGTGCTAGACTCTTGTCAGGCCATCTATTATATAGTGGCACTGGATGTAGTACTAAGCTAAGTTATATGTTCTAAAGAAAACTGCTCAAAATCAAGTCATGCAAAGGTGATTCATTGATCAGTACTCACTGATTATTTTCCCAACAGAATAATCAGATCCTATGTACATGGGAGTTAAACTGGTGAGTTTCCTTCTGACAGCCGTTCTGTTGAATCTGTTTAAGTTCTGAAAATCTGATTCAAACCCATGAATTCACAATAGGTCCAAAAATCACTTAATGTTCATGTAGCCAAGACTTGCAATGCAAATAGCCATGGCAGTGTTTCTTAACCAAGGGTCTTAGGGCCCCCTATTATTTCCTGAGAGGTTTCTAGAGGTTCCTCAAAACATAGTGACAGGAACTGTATTCATCTACCCTTGGGATGAAATTAAAGGACAATTAAACTCACATTCCTCTTGCTCCTCTTCTTCCTGTCATTAGTAGTACCCAGGGTGAAGACCTAAGTCATTCTTCGAAGCATATCTTCCCATTGGCTTCATCTCAGATTGTCACTGACAGTGACATGGAACAGACTGAAGCGCAGAGAGAAATTTGAGTAAGTATATCAGCTGCTATGTAAAGTACCCAGGGGTAAGTACTTAACGATTTAGGTCCTCACCCTGGGTACCATTCAGCTATTGAACAGGCAAAAGGTGAATAAAATTGTCCCTTAAGTCCATTTATTTTAATTTAGATAGAAAGAGATAAATACAATTATATTAATTTTTATTTACACAGTCACTTTTTTTTCATTATTTTTTCATTTACATTGTTTAAAATAGTTTTCCAGTCCAGTTATTATTCTTATTATCTCAAGCTGCTATTTGTTTAATTATGTCAGGATTATAAACCACATTATAAAGGTACTGATTCTGCCTCCTATTGTTCCTTGATACTATTGTGAGAATATCTGTTGCTGCCATACAGACAATATTGCGCAGTTGAATCAAACATTTCAGATGCTGTAAAGCTAGCCATACATTTCAATAACAAAAATTATCCATGAATCCCAGTCATAGGCAATTTTAGGATGGAATTACAGAATCCCCCCTTTATGTTGTCATTCTTATCTGCAGTTCTGGCACCTTGAGGTCATTAGAAAGTGCAATGAATGCCATTCTGAAAGGGGATTAAAATAACGGGAGACAAGATGGCGGCATGAACAGAAAGTGTTACTTGTTTGGGGACAAGTGTGAAACTGATTACATAGACAGTGATAGAGACCACACAGTAACATAAATGGAAACTTATCATCCTTAGGCTTATTGTCCTGGTACCAGTATTAGCATAAACTGGACTCCAGGAACAAACAAGAATTTATATCATAATGTTGTTTTAACTATAATGAGGTTTGTACCTGTAACAAAGCATAGGGGAGAAGATTACATTATGAACTAATATATACATACCCATACCTCATACTGTAATATGGTCATAGGACTCCTTGGTGACTTTTAATATCCTTATATTTCATAATAAAGAGGAACAATATTCTAAAATCTAGGGGTAAGGAAAATATAAAGTTGCCATGCTTTAATACCGAAGTAGCTTTTAAAAAGAGGTGAGTGAGGGTGTGGCTAAAATGGTGGTGTGGTGCGCTTACCGCTGACCTTGATAACTCTTCCAGGAAGACCTCCCTGTGCTGGCCCCTTCCAGTCATCAACCATTTGTATTATCAGCTATCACGTGAGAAATCAGTCAAAAATGAATCAAGCCATACTGTACTTTTTACTGCTTGAAGCAATACAAGGTGTTTGGCCATCAGATTCCCATCACGTGCATACATTTGTAAACTTACCTGATACGAATCTCAATTGAAGGATTCCCATAACTCCCATGGAATCTAGTGATTGGGCAAGTTGGAAGTAATACATTTTTTGGCAGATTTTATCAAAGTGATTAAATGTGGCACAATTAAAAATATATGGCAGCTTAATGATCAGACAAAATGGGGTTTATCCTTAAAGGACAAGTATACCCTCTGCTTTCAAAATTAAAGGGCAAGTCCAGCCCTAAAATGAAAACTTACATACAGGTAAATCATCCCCCAAAACCCTAAACGGTAATAGTTTAAAATCTGAAATATATAAGTGTAACCTGAAATCCTGCACAATGTCCTGTTGCCCATGTTTCTGCTTCCTGGTTCTTCCAGTTAGCAACTGTCAGTTATGGATTTGACAGTTTAAATCACAGCCAATGACTGAATGTCAATCCCCTGTCTGCCTCTTCTGAGCATGCCCAGGCTCAGTACAGGTTTCTAAATTGCTTAGTTTCCATGAGGCATCCTGAAGCATAACAGGCATACAGTAATAAATTCATAGGACAAAGTATGATATATCAACATATTTTAAAGAGGCCATTCTTTCTAAAAGATGTTCTTATGAGGGTGGAGTTGTCCTTTAAACAGTACCCTGATAAAAGAGGTAAGAATATTTCTACCTCCTTATTCTGTTTATTAGCAAAGCTGCAATGTTTAGAAGATCCGCCTGCTGAATGTTCTATCACTGATGGTGCCATGATAAAAGACAAGATGAAGCCCAAGACTGACAGATTTGAAATTGGAATCGGATGTGCCACACTCTGCTGTTTTGCTAATAATGAGAATTGTGAAGTAGGAGTACTCAACCTGACTTCCCGTACTCCTAAATATTTCATTTGTTTTGCCCAACCCCTTTAACTTTTTAGTATATATAGTTCTTTAATATTTACTTTATTTACAGCTGTAATTTCACTTGTGAGAACCATTCTCCATAGACCCAAAGTAATTATGGTAGAAATATGATTGAGCTATCTAGGCCAACTTTATGGATCAAATTGCAATTCATACCATCAGTCAACTAGCAAACACACCGTTGTGATCTGTTGGAAAACATCTGTTCTATTCGACAAGCTCTAGCAGTTGGGAACCTTAAACAAAGAAACAATCAACATATATTTTACAATCAAATATGTTATTTAGAAATTTATGCAATTTGATCCATAAAGTTGGCCCCCTGCGCTTGCCACTGTCCTCTCAAAGGACAAGGAGGAGGCAGAAACCTTTCATACAGGAAGACAGCTCCTACTCTTTAGTTTCCTGGACTTTGGACAAGCACTGCATGAGAACCATAAGGAGCAGAGATGTAAGTAAGTATTTTTGTAAACTACAGAGTGGGGCCGGTAGTGGGTAAAATTTTAGTTTGGGGGTGAACATGCCCTTTAAAATTTCAAAGCTGTTCCACTAAAATACTTTCCCTACATGATGGGAAACTGCTGGAGTTTCACCCTCACGATTTTAAAATCTCCATGCAATAGAGCCTTGGTAATTGAAATGATGTTAACTCAATGGAGCTTGAAAGTATATTACAGAATTGTATAGCTCTGTTAATCAGAAAAGAAAATTTGGGTTGGAATAAATTCAAAAAGTTACCAGTTTATTTACGAACAGATGGGATGTTCATGGTTCATATTTTATTCTTATCCGTACATTTTTCTTACCATAATCAGTCATTGTTAATCTTCTATGGAGTTAGAAAGTGGAGCTGTAGCTGCAGATCACGAAAGGCCTATTTCATAAGTATTTCATAACCTATGGGAAACAATTAAAGCACCAATCTTGTTTTTCTCAAAGCAGCCCTAAGCTAATGTTTTGTGGCCCGTTGGCTTCTGTCATTAGTAATCCTGGATGTTTTGGGAAGAATGCAAACTGATGATTCATTTTCAGGGGGTGAATTAGAACTAATTGCTCTAGTCAGCGATAGCTACATGCTACTCTCTAAATATAAGTATTTATACAAAACCCTACAAACGGTAATTTTCATTTGATGTAATGATGTAATCCATTTCAGTATATATATATGTAAAATTATAGATCTTTTGTTACACTTTTCTGCGCGTATGAATGAAACAAGCTGATTCTTCCACGATCAGCCATTTTTAAACAGCTGATCGCGCATATGAATGAAACCAGCTGTTTAAAAGACTGGACCCGAACTTCAGGAAGTTCGGGTCCGGTCTTTTAAACACCTGATCGCGTGTATGTTTCATACATATGCGCGATCAGCTGTTTAAAAATGGCTCATCGTGGAAGAGATCTTGGGCTTGTGGCGGGCCCTACTACCATCCGGGCCCCCTGCGGGGGGTTGCGTGGGTGCTAGTTACGCCACTGCCCCTTTTTAATGATTATCCCTGAGAAAACTGACTGTTAAAGGGCATCTATACTGAAAACAATTGTGTTTTTGAATTGTCCGTTACTGTAAACTATAATTCTTCCTAAATTTGTCCCCTATTTCTTTAGAAACTTCTTACATTTCAGCCTTATTTTTATGATCTTCTGATGTGTGCTGTTTTGTCGTCTATCAGTAACTGGTGAACTGGAGGGCTCACTGTAAAGCTGGTTTGTGAACTGGAAGGCTGATTGTAAAGCTGGTTTGTGAACTGGAGGGCTGACTGTAAAGAGTTTGTGAACGGGGGGGCTGACTGTAAAGCTGGTTTGTGAACTGGAAGACTGACTGTAAAGCAGGTTTGTTAACTGGAGCGCTGACTGTAAAGCTGTTTTGTGAACTGGAGGGCTGACTGTAATGCTGGTTTGTGAACTGGAGGATTAACTGTAATGCTGGTTTGTGAACTGGAGGGCTGACTGTAAAGCTGCTTTGTGATCTGGAAGGCTGACTTAACACTGTATTTTTTGGGTTTTTTTTAACTAGAGGGCTGACTGCTAATTGTGGATTGTGGATTGCAGAGCTAATCTTATCATTGGTTTGTGAACTGGAGGGCTGGCTGTAAACAATGGTTTGTGAAATGGAGGGCTGACTGTAATGCTTTGTAAACTGAAGGGCTGACTGCAAAGCTGGTTTGTAAACTGGATTGTTTACTATAATGCTGGTTTCTAAACTGGAGGGCAGACTGTAAAGCTGGTTTGTGATCTTAAAGGGCATTTCCACTCCAAAATGTAAATTACCCCCCTAAACCCCACTTTCGCAATATTCACACTTTCCACCTAGATGGCGAGGGACCGGGTCAGGTAAGAAAGTTCCGGAGCATTTTTGAAAGCTGTGTATATCGCGAAAGTGGGGTTTGGAGGGGTAATATACATTTTAGAGCAAAGGTTTTTTTGAGTGAACTTGCCCTTTAACATTGGTTTGTGAACTGGAGGGGTGATCTTAACACATGTTTGTTAACTGGAGGGATAACTGTAATTCTGGCTAATAAATGAACTGGAGGACTGGTTAATGAACTGGATCACTGGCTTAACGCTGGATAATGAACTGGATGGCACTGGCTAATAAATAAACTGGAGGGCTAGCTTTAACACTTGTCAGTTTAAAGGAACACTAAACCCATAAAAACAACTATGTGCCATCCGTTTCTATTATTCACAGGGAGGTGAGAACGCTTATTCTCACCTCCCTGTGAATATATTACGCTGGGGGACCTGGAACGTACCTTCACAACGCTCCTCTTGCAGCCGCTTCTTCACTGAACAGCTGTTCTCTCCTGATCGCACGCCCTATCTTTTTTATTGGCGCGCATGCGCCTAAGATAGGGCACACAGTCGGGACAGAGCGGCTTTCAGTGAAGGAGCGGCTGCGAGAGGAGCGGGGCGAAGGTAAGTTCCAGGTCCCCCAAGCGTCCTATTATTCACAGGGAGGTGAGAATAAGCGTTCTCACCTCCCTGTGAATAATAGAAACGGATGGCACATAGTTGTTTTTATGGAGGATGGGGAGTTTACAGTCCCTTTAAGGGATGAATCAAAGAGCTGGTAACACTGGTTAATTTCATTACTATTTCTGAGATTCCCATAATTGCTTTCAGCTTCCTTCAAAGTATTGCCCAGACTGTCAGACAGAGATAGGGCTAGGCCACACTGCTGCACTTTTTTTGCGTTTGCGCATGCATTTGCGCTTGCATTTTTTTCATGTCATTGAAAACGCGGCAACGCACCGAAAACATGTGTTTTCGGGTGCATTGCGATTGTGATTTGCGTTCCGCATTTTAAATCGCAATCGCATGCGGTTTTCAATAGTTAATGAAAAAACGCACGCGCTAAAGCAACGAAATCGTTGCAGTGTGGCCGTGCCCTAATAAACTGAAAATCTAGCAGTCTGAGCAGCAATTTTGGGGGTCTCAGAGATAAATGCAGACCAGCAGGCAGCAGCTCATCCTCCCCCGGGCAGCACATAAACAGAGCAAGGCTAGATTCAGACAAATGTCTGTGTACTGTTTGTGCAGCGTTGTCACCACTGGTTACTGAACGTTGCTGGTAGGAAAATGCTGCATGCATCCGTTTGTCTAAATTTAGCCCAAGTCAGTGTCTCCCGAATTAAACCATAAACACTACTGACCTCCTATACAGAAACCTGATATTTGAATTCACATGATACAGCTCGGCTCTCAGTCTCCACCCGGCTGTGCAGTGTATCAGCAGTCAGCACTAGCAGATGAGGACAGAGAAGGTTCCTGTCACATGCCCATTAGGATTAGTCCACCTCTAACTCCTTCCGAAAAACTTCCTACCGGCTGGGCACTGCCTGTTAGGGTGGTTATACATTAGGATGATTTTACTTACCTGACCGAGTGATCCCACAACATTAGACTGATCCTGCGGGAACCGCCTTCCCCGTTCCACTTTGCAACCGACATGTGTACACAAATCCCATTAATTTTGCGATTGCATGTCAGTCGCAAAACAGAACGACTGTCATGGGATCGCTCGGTCAGTTAAGTAAAATCATCCTAATGAATGGCCACCAAATGGACTCAGTAAAGGCACAAGTCAGAAGGGAGGGGGAGGAGTTAGAAGGACGCTCTACCAGTAAATTGCAAGTCAGAAGGGAGGAGGAGTTAGAGGGACTCTACCAGTAAATTGCAAGTCAGAAGGGAAGGGGAGGAGTTAGAGGGACACTCTACCAGTAAATTGCAAGTCAGAAGGGAGGGGGAGGAGTTAGAGGGACGCTCTACCAGTAAATTGCAAGTCAGAAGGGAGAGGAGGAGTTAGAGAGACACTCTACCAGTAAATTTTAAGTCAGAAGCGAGGGGGAGGAGTTAGAGGGGACGCTCTAGCAGTAAATTGCAAGTCGAGAGGAGGGGAGAAGTTAGAGAAGTTAGAGAGACACTCTACAGTAAATTTTAAGTCAGAAGGAGGGGGAGGCAGTAGGAGTTAGAGGGACGCTCTACCAGTAAATTGCAAGTCAGAAGGGAGGAGTTAGAGGGATGCTTTACCAGTAAATTGCAAGTCAGAAGGGAGGGGGAGGAGTTGTTGCTGTATTCTGCCTGTTCATGTTAAGCTTGGTACACACCAGCAGATATTTCCATCCGTGACCAAGCTTGGTCACCTGTTCATCTGAATCGGATAAACGGGTGATTGGTAAATCAGGGACGATCGGTCACGTGCACTGTTGGCCTGCTTTAATGGACGGACATTTAATATCACAGACAAACCCTTTTTAGACACATTTTTACAGACTGTATGTAAATCTACGGACGGTTGGCAATCCTGGCCACATAGATTTTTACCTCCCACTCTTCAATTAAAGAGAATAATGATTTTTCATTTCGGGAATAATGAGCTATCATTAATTGCAACTTGTTTATTTCAGCTGTCAGATTGGCTTGAGAAAAGAACGATAAGAATTTTATGAAATTCATACAAACAATATCAAATAATTGACATTGGCTAACTGTAGCATTTTTTTAGCCCTTATTTAATCTTTATTGTCAATAAATTCTGTCTGGTGAACATATTTAAAGTACAATGGGGAAATGTTCTTGGCAAATTGTATAATCCGTTAATTTTTATTAAGGAACAAATTCATTCCGACAGCGGTTTTGTGAAACCTACCGAATTTCCAAAAATTCTATTCAAACCCAATGAAATGGAAATTTTTGGTGATTTTCAGTAGCATTTTCCTTAGGAATTTATAATTTTTTCTAATTTTTGATTTTCAATTCATTGATGAAAGTGTAAAAAAATCCATCAGGTCCATGCAATGGGCATGTGCAAATTTTCCCGGAGGAGACTATATGGAGACTATATGGAGTCTGCTAGGCTCCTGGTGGCCAGGTTTTGGGACTTTGGAGGGGCATAGCAGGGCAGCCATTTAGAGCAGGGATATAAGGTAAGGATTTTTATGCACTATACAGTGGGGCCAGTAGTGGGTTATTATAGTTTTGGGGGTGGACATGCCCTTTAATAAAATGAATCCCAAACCTGATTTTGAAGCTGATTTTCCAAATGCGCCGGAATTTTGATTTTGTGAATTTCTGACTTATTCGGATTTTTCCAAAAGCAGAACTATTTTTGCTCCTTTTTAAGCATTTGAGAATTTTCCAATTTAAAAATTGAAAATACTTGAAATTTCTTAAAATTTCGAATTCACAAATTGACAAATTTTAGAAATTTCTAGAAATCTAGGAATCACATGAAGTTTACGTTACTGGGTTGTGTTTTTTTAAAGGTTTTTGGACATTAATACTTGTTCCCAGACGATTTCCAGGTCCCTAAACCATTTACTATAAGATACTGTTGCTATTTATACCTTAATTTTATGATGAACTTTCAGATGTTTAAAGGGTATGTCTAGCAAAAAAGGAAATCCCCGAAATCCCCGACACCTCCGACGCATCTCCAGTCCTTTGCACTGTGTGCGCATGCGGCGCTGGAGTGGGTCCGCAGGTAAGTGTCTCCTCCTCTCCTGGAAGATTTACTGAAGAACGGGAGGTATGAGATGCATTTGAGTGCATTTACCTCCTGTTCTTCAGTAAATCATTTAGAAACATACTTATTTTTTTGCTGGACATACAATTTAACTCCTGTTGACTTCAATGGGTCCACTTTTGAATTTTTGGATTTTTTCAACAGGGGACACATATGAGCAATTCAATCCAATTTAAAGCCACTCTAGTACACTGCCAATAGCTTTAGCCTAGTAGTCTGTAGGTGCAATCCTCCACACCCCCTGCCCAAAGAGCTAAGGTAATCCAACAAATGTAACAGCAAGAGAAGCAAACTACTTCTGAATTTGACAGTTTATTTAGTGCAAAACAAAACCACAGCAATGTTTCAGGGTGCTTACTGCCCCCTTCCTCGGGTATAATCAGTGTCTTCACCCATCAAACATTTATACCCTTAAGGCCCCTCCTACTAGTGATGAATCAATCTGAGTGATGGGCTGGGGATTTTACATTAACACATAACCAAAATTTTTGTTTGGATGTAATGGTCACCATAAAAGGTACTGCATTGGTCACAGACATATATAAGCCCACAATCTGTTGATGGCTAGTAGCTTCCACCCCAGAGGAAAAATCAAAGGCTTACTATATAGCCAATTCCTGAGGGTGAGGAGGATAGTAAGTGACAATGACCAATGCAGACAAAGATTGACAGAAATGAGCAATAAATTAATTGAGAGAGGTTATGATGTAACTACGTTAACTAATGATTGTGAAAAGGTTATCAGTCTCGCTCAAATTGGGGTGTTCTCCCGGGCACCCGCAAGACCACCCCAATCTCCTGCAACAGAGAAGAGTCCTGAATCTCCTCCCCTTCACGCCCCCTTTTTGTCTGCCATGCCCCTAGATCGCCCACACCACGCCCATAACCCCAACTTCTCCCACCTCCTAGTGTGCGTGCCCTGCCCATGACGTGACATCACATCGACGTGCCCCCGCTTCCAGCCTGGGTTATGCAAGTCGAAAGGTCTAATATATATATATATATATATAATTATATGTGGTTGCCTTTTTACTCTACTTCACTCCCTCCTTTTTAATTTTGTTTTTTTTCTTACATTTTTACATTGAATTTTGTCAGATTCAGAGGATAACCATATCTGTGTGTTTGGTATAATAATCTTTGGTATTTAACTTGCCCGTTACAGTTTAATGATTAGGAAACATGCTTTTTAGAATCCTTAGAATGACAGATCATTTACAAGCTGTATGGAGTAGCAGCAAGTTTAGATTAGAATCCCCGTTTTGTAATGTTAAAACTGAAAAACAAATGGTGTCTGTCAGATTTGTAATCAGATCAGGTGCACAAACTGCACTAATTTATAAACAGATGTGGCATCTAAATAAGTTACTAATTAGTTATGCAGAAAGGTTATTTTCTAATGATCTGCTTTTAAAAGTTTGAAGGTGGCAACCCAATATAGTCTGTGAACTACACAATCCACCTGTATCCTGCAACTGAAATAATTACTTATCAGTCAGGCTGAGTTAATGATACAGTATGTCCTTTATCTAAAGGAATGACCTAGCTGTACATTGGTTCATTCTTAAAGAGGAACTGTGGTCCAAAAATGACTTTAGGTAATTGAATAAGAATTGCTCTCCTGAGAGTTTTTGCATTTTATTTCCATTGTTTATTTTGCATAGTTTTGAAGATATTTACATTTTTGTGTGTGATATGGCAGCAGCATCACCAGGTCCCCTGCACTTACTGCTTCCTGCTCTGAAACCTGTCATTCAATCTGCCCTGTGTCTCCTCCCCTTTGCAGCCCCCCTGGTCCCTCCCACTCATGGACCCCATGGTCCCTCCAGTTGCAGGCCCCCCTTGGCCCATTCCCTTACAGCCCCATGTGGCCCCGCGAGTGGGCTGTGGGCAACTCTGACAACCCCCCTCCCCCACCAAAAAAAAAACTCTGTGGAAACAGCCTTTTCAGGCAGAGTGAGAGTGCCTGAAAAGGCTGTTTTCACATAGTGAGAGAGAAGGGCTGTAGATTCCCTTACCTGCTGCAGCTGCAGGTCCTTCACACAGCAGAGAGGAGGAGGGACTTCCTGTCTCCCTCACACACTGAGGGAGTCTGAGGCTGTGCTTGTCGGGGGCACTGTGTAGAAGAAGCCTTGGGAATGTCACATGTCAGCCTCCCACCCATTAACTTTCTGGTCAGTCATTTCTTTATATCTTGGGCTGTGGAGCACGTAGAGAGGTGGTTAATGGCTCGTTTTAAAGGTAGGAAACTGGCCTTTCATTTAAACTCAACTTGTTTGGAGACCACATTTCCCCTTTAAAAGCAAGGTAAGGGCTAGGCCAAACTAGCGCGTCTTAAATGGAATGGAATTTCCGCAATTTCCGATGGTAACGTATGCATTCACCATTTTTTGTGTGTTAAAGCAAGTGTTTCCATAATGGAAAACGGCAAAATTGAATGCGCAAACGCAAAATGCACAGGAATCACGCGCACAATGGCGCGCGATAACACATGTGATTTTGTGTGAGATTCCTGTGCGTTGCAGTGTGGCCTCAGTCTAAAAAATATTGATTTTCAGGGTGTATGGTCAGCTTTGTTGGATTTGGGAGCTTGCAAAACATGTTACTTACAGAAAAAATGTAAGAGAAAAATAAGGGAATAGGTTAAGATGTGGTACCTCTCAAGGCATTCAAACAACTCGATAATGAAATTGCTATCTGTTTATTGCACACTTGAGAAAGGACCTCGAAAGTCTGAAACATGTTGTGTGCAACAAACAAGCAATTTCATTATTGAGTTGCGTGAAGTCCTTTTCAAAGGCCACCTAGGCAAAGAACTAGATACAATACAAGGATTGTGGAAGCACACCAATTAGGCTAATTTACAACTACATTTAGTGGAAGTGCTACTGATCTGGTCAAACATTTATACAAACATAGAAAAAATAATCAATGCACATTCCTAGGCCCCATACAATATCATATTATCTGCACTTTATAAATGAAGGGGTTTTAGTATACATTACTGGGATCACATAAATGAAAAGCCTTCCAACCACGTCAAGGTAACCCCAGTCTGGAATGTCCTAACGTCTAACCTTTTCAATTTCTTTTACTTCAATTACGATTAGCAAACTTTTGCATTTCTCATTCTTACACACTGGATCCATATAACAGGCTCTCTCCCTTCCCCCTCAGCACTTTGGCTTTTTAAAATGAGGGAAGAGGCCACCCAGTGCTTTATATTAAAGGCATAGGACCTCCCATAAAAGGGGCGTGTTTGGGGTGCTATTACCACATGGAGGCTTGACCAAGCCTCCCAATAAATACATATAATAAACGGATTGTGGAAGCACTCCAGTTAGGCTAATTTACAACTACATTTAGTGGAAGTGCTACTGATCTGGTTAAACATTTATACAAACATAGAAAAGATAATCAATGCACATTCCTAGGCCCCATACAATATCATATTATGTGCACACTGGCATACTTTATAAACAAAGGGGTTTTAGTATACATTACTGTGATCACATGAATGAAACGCCTTCCAACCACGTCAAGGTAACCCCAGTCTGGAAGGTCCTAACATCTAACCTTTTCAATTTCTTTTACTTCAATTACGATTAGCAAACTTTTGCATTTCTCATTCTTACACACTGGATCCATATAACAGGCTCTCTCCCTTCCCCCTCAGCCCTTTGGCTTTTTAAAATGAGGGAAGAGGCCATCCAGTGCTTTATTTTAAAGGCATAGGACCTCCCATTAAAGGGGCGTGTTGGGGGTGCTATTACCACATGGAGGCTTGACCAAGCCTCCCAATAAATACATACAATACAAGGATTGTGGAAGCACTCCAATTAGGCTAATTTACAACTACATTTAGCGGAAGTGCTACTGATCTGGTTAAACATTTATACAAACATAGAAAAGATAATCAATGCACATTCCTAGGCCCCATACAATATCATATTATCTGCACACTGGTATACTTTATAAACAAAGGGGTTTAGTATACATTACTGTGATCACATGAATGAAAAGCCTTCCAACCAAGTCAAGGTAACCCCAGTCTGGAAGGTCCTAACGTCTAACCTTTTCAATTACTTTTACTTCAATTACGATTAACAAACTTTTGCATTTCTCATTCTTACACACTGGATCCATAACAGGCTCTCTCTCGCTCATAGGCAAAGAACTAGGGTTCCTATGTTAAACCCAGGTGAGCCTATCTCCCTAGCATCTCCCTGTCAGCTTTTACTTTCAGTTTCAGATCTGCTCTCCATGTTCTGCAGCTGTAATTTGCAACATTGTAGTGAGTAGAGAGCCTGAACTCCACATGAAGCTGAACTTCGTGAACTCCACACACTCTATTTAGCAACACATATTGCATAGTAATGAGGAGAACAGTTGTAAAATGCCAGGTAGAAGCTGCTGCAGACTTTATAACAGTGACCCCTGTGACTAGCAGCCATGAGATCCCTATCCCAGCCTCTTTCTTCCTTCCTCCCAACTCTCCAATTAGAACTTAGAGTAGGTGAGGAGTGAACAATTCAATGGAGGAGACATGGAAAGCAGGTACATACTGTGTATCATGTCAGTGCTGGTACATACTGTATATCATGTCAGTGCTGGTACATACTGTATATCATGTCAGTGCTGGTACATACTTTATATCATGTCAGTGCTGGTACATACTGTATATCATGTCAGTGCTGGTACATACTGTATATCATGTCAGTGCTGGTACATACTGTATATCTGTCAGTGCTGGTACATACTGTATATCATGTCAGTGCTGGTACATACTGTATATCATGTCAGTGCTGGCTGCTAGAAACAGCCCTGTCCTTGAGAACTACCAAATCTTAGCCTATTTTACAGTACTTGTATGCTCTGGGGCAGAGCACAGAGGAAACCATAGAGGCAGCTATATATTGTGAAAACCTGGTAAGTAATAAATAATCAGAATACACTGTTCTGAGAAAATTAAACAATGTTACTCATTTTGAATAACACGTGAAACTCACTGAAGAGCCCAGTGCACTCGGAGGTGCGTTTGGGACCCTCCCTCTATCTAACCGTTACTCCTATGGTGTATAAATGAGCGTCCAGAAATGTGGGATTTCCTATGATTAAGGGATAAAGTAAGCCTGAAACGCATCAGGGTATCCCTGCCTTCGGGTAATATCAATAAAGAGTATATGAAGTTTTAAGGAGCTGTGTTGGCTGTCCAATTCCGGTGTGCGCCTGGCTCTTCAGTGAGTTTCACGTGTTATTCAGTATATTGGACTGGGTGAGGGGTGAGGGGCAGGCTGCACCCAGACCACCGTTGGGATACGGCGAGTGTTATCTAAGCCATACTTTGGAAGTCAATAAAGCATTATGATGTGAAGATTGGGAGGTCGTTTTACTTAGAGTGTGTCAAGCGACGGGCTCAGGGCTGGAGCATCTGATCCACTAACCAATTGAGGTGGGGAGATTTTAAATATAAGGAGATTATCCCCAGCCTCTATTACTTAGTATGAGTCTTACAGGGAGATTCAATAAAAGTTCTTATCGTTTAAAATGGTGCTAATTTTGCCCCAACCAATCAGATCTTATTTAACATTTGTAAGTTTACATCTGATTTGTTGGGGCAAAATTAGCACCATTTTAAACGATAAGAACTTTTATTGAATAACCCTGTTCGTATTTTTAACTACAATATGACCCATTAGAGGCCATTGTGTTTTCAATATTACTCTCTTAGTAATTTCTACACATGGACCAGCAAACTTTTTGGATTTTTTCATAATTCGATACGTATCCAACAATTGAAAATGATGAGAGAATTGAATTGAAAAAACAATTGAGAATGATTCTAAAAGCATGAAAATGCTACACGGAATGCCAAAACAGGAAGCACATGAAGTTTCCGGTACTGGATAGTCCCTGGATGGTACTGGATGGGCATGTCCACCCCTTTTGATATATTTTGATAAACTGTAGGGCTTCCTCCCCCAGCCCCAACCGCTATATTCCTTTTTACAAAAACTCCCACAATCTTTACTTCCCTTACCTCTTTCCTCCTGGAAGGTTTCAAATACAAACCCTGGAGCGACAATGTTACTATTGGTGATATGAATGACATTTATATACAAATATAAACCATGTAAAGACTATGTTACTATTGGTGATATGAATGAAATTTATATACAAATATTAACCCTGGAAAGACTATGTTACTATTGGTGATAATATAAATGTGATTCATATCACCGATAGTAACATTGTCTTTCCAGGTTTATATTTGTATATAATGTCATTCATATCACATAGTAACATATCTTTCCAGGGTTTTATTTGTATATAAATGTGATCATATCACCAATAGTAACATAGTCTTTCCAGGGTTTATATTTGTATATAAATGTCTTCATATCACCATAGTAACATAGTCTTTCATAATCACCAATAGTAAACATAGTCTTTCCAGGGTTTATATTTGTGATAAATGTCATTCATATCACAATAGTAACATAGTCTTTCCAGGGTTTATATTTGTATATAAATGTCATTCATATCACCAATAGTAACATAGTCTTTCCAGGGTTTATTTGTATATAAAATGTCATTCATATACCAATAGTACATAGTCTTTCCAGGGTTTATATTGTATATAAATGTCATTCATATCACCCATAGTAACATAGTCTTTCCAGGGTTTATATTTGTTATAAATGTGGTTCATATCACCAATAGTAACATAGTCTTTCCGGGTAATATTTGTATATAAATTTCATTCATACACCATAGTAACATAGTCTTACATGGTTTATATTGATATAATGTCATTCATCACCATAGTAAACATTGTCCGCTCCAGGGTTTATATTTGTATATAATGTCTTTCATATCACCACATAGTAACATAGTCTTTCCAGGGTTTATATTTGTATATAAATTTCATTCATATACCCAATAGTAACATTCTTTACATGGTTTATATTTTGTATATAAATGTCATTCATATCACCAATAGTAACATTGTCGCTCCAGGGTTTTGTATTTGAAACCTTCCAGGAGGAAAGAGGTAAGGGAAGTAAAGATTGTGGGAGTTTTTTAAAAGGAATCTAGCGTTGGGCTGGGGGAGGAAGCCCTACAGTTTATCCAAATATATCAAAAGGGGTGGACTGCCCAGCATACCATCCAGGACTATCCAGTACCGGAAACTTCATGTGCTTCCGTTTGGCATTTCCGTGTAGCATTTTCAATGCTTTTAGAATCATTCTCAATTGTTTTTTTCAATTCAATTCTCTCATCATTTTCATTGTTGGATAGTATCGAATTATGAAAAAATCCAAAAAGTTTTGCTGGTCCATGTGTAGAAATTACTAGAAGAGAGTAATATGAAACACAATGGCCTCTAATGGGTCATATTGTAGTTAAAAATAGCGAACAGTGGTTTATTCATAAGTTCTATCGTTAAAATGGTGGCATTTTGCCCCAACAAATCAGATGTAAACTTACAAATGTTAAATAAGATCTGATTGGTTGGGGCAAAATTAGCACCATTTTAAACGATAAGAACTTTTATTGAATCGCCCTGTAGACTCATACTAAGTAATAGAGGCTGGGATAATCTCCTTATATTTAAAATCTCCCCACCTCAATGGTTAGTGGATCAGAGTGCTCCAGCCTGAGCCGTCGCTTGACCCACTCTAAGTAAAACATTGATACCTCACCAATCTTCACATCATAATGCTTTATTGACTTCAAAAGTATGGCTTAGATACATCGCCGTAATCCCAACGGTGGTCTGGGTGCAGCCTGCCCTCACCCCTCACCCAGTCCCAATATACTGAATAACACGTGAAACTCACGAACGAGCAGGCGCCACCGGAAACAAATATAAACCCTGGAAAGACTATGTTACTATTGGTGATATGAATCACATTTATATACAAATATAAACCCTGGAAAGACTATGTTACTATTGTTGATATGATCCACATTTATATACAAATATAAACCCTGGAAAGACTATGTTACTATTGGTGATATGAATGACATTTATATACAAATATAAACCCTGGAAAGACTATGTTACTATTGGTGATATGAATGACATTTATATACAAATATAAACCCTGGAAAGACTATGTTACTATTGGTGATATGAATGACATTATTATACAAATATTAACCCTGGAAAGACTATGTTACTATTGGTGATATGAATCACATTTTCAGTTATTTGTGGTTATTGTCATGCTAAGAAGTTTAAAGGGCAAGTCCAGCCCTAAAATGAAAACTTATATACAGTTAAATCTTCCCCCAAAACCCTAAATGGTAATAGTTTGAAATCTGAAATATTTAAGTCTAACCTGAAATCCTGCACAATGTCCTGTTGCCCCTGTTTCTGCTTCCTGGTTCTTCCAATTAGCAACTGTCAGTTATGGATTTGGCAGTTGACATCACAGCCAATGACTGAATGTTAATCCCCTGTTTGCCTCTTCTTAACATGCCCAGGCTCAGTAAATGCTCAGTACAGGTTTCTAAATTGCTCAGTTTCCATGAGGCCTCCAGAAGCATAGCAGGCCTACAGTAATGAATTCATAGGACAAACTATGATATATCAACATATTTTAAAGAGGCCATTCTTTCTAAAAGATGTTTTTATGAGGGTGGAGTTGTCCTTTAAAGCAGAGCCTCCTGGAATGTGACCACACCCCCAGATATTGCTTTCACGGCCACACCCCCAAAACATCACAGTCATGCTCATACCCCAACCCTCAAGGCCACGCCCCCAAAGATAACTGCCACACCCCCAAACATCACAACAGTGCCCCCAAATGTTGTGAGTATGCTAACAGATATTATGGTCACCCCCCCAAAAAAAACCTATTACGATCCACCCCTATACATTATGGCCACACTCCCAAACATTACAGGTACATCCCAAAATCATGCCCACATCGACCTACTCAAACCGGAATGGTTGGGGGGTATGCACTACATGGGAATTACCTGCATTACCTGGACTTATGCACCAGACACACACTGTCACACACATGTCACACACTTCACAGACAGTTACAACTAAAAGAACAAAGACATCATGGCACTTTCAATTCAGACCAGAAATTAACTTTATTGATTGGGATCTAATAGTCAATATAAAGTGGTCCTTGACCAAGGATAAAGTGTTAAAGTGCAAACAAAGGGACATACTGCTAACAAATGTGCAAAAAATAGAGCACACTTGTAGAGCTCAGGCAGCGTAACAGAATGAAGCCCGACTTTAACAATACAGACAAAGAGCCGCACGTTACATGATCAGAGACACTGTTGCTTATCAGTCACTCAAGTGCTGCGGTATTCAGTTGCAATCAACATGTTTTCCCACAGCAAATTCCATGTAGCATGTTCACGAGTAGGTACACCACAACATTTGTATATTTATGCTCCAAGTGCAAAAACTGATAATTTTGTATATAAGGTTTTGCTATAAACATATGTGCTATACGTCCCTCAAGCAATGTCACCTCCTCAACCCAAAACTATAAAATACATGACGTACATTACCAACTGTGCACTTCGTCCCCCCCTGTCTCTTCCATCTAAGCCAAACACACACCTGCACTTAAAAAACACTATACCCACATGTGTACACGGGCAATGCTGGGTACATCTGCTAGTATGTTATATTTGTACTTGAAGGCAAGGCACTAGGGGAAGATGAAGCAAGACCAGAATACAGTGAGGAACTGAATTCAATATTCCTCATCATTTACAGTATTATTTTAAAGACCCAGTTCAGTGGAAATTATCAATATTAGTTAAAGGGCATGTCCACCCCCAAAACTATAATCCCCCCAACTACTGGCCCCACCATGTAGTGTAGTTTAATCCTTACCTAACATCCCAGCTCCATAGGGTTCTCCTGTAGTCCCACCCAATGTCCCAAAAACTGCCCACCAGGAGGATAGCAGAGTCCATATAGGACACTGCCTCCTACCTGGCCTCCGTGAGAAGTTTGGCATGCGTACTGCAGCCCTTCTCCCCCTCCCGCAAATCGTTCATGGGATAATTTTCGAATGTTCGAAAGCGAGAGCTCGAACGTAGTGCGTGTTAGAGTAAAATCAATTTTTCGGAAATCCTAGACATTCAAACTTGTTCCCCTGACCATTTCCCAGGTCCCACAGCCATTTACATTAAGTTACCATTGATATTTTAATTGTATTTCATTCAAACTTTTCGAACTATTTGACTCCCATTGACTTTAAACAGACCGAACTTTTGAAAGTTCAGCCATCTCTACAAACTACGTGACACGCAATGCCAAATATCAGGAGGTTCTAATTGAGGAATGTATATAATTACCAGCAAGCACATTGTTTTATTATTATTCATGATAGACATATACATTATTATTGTCATTGAATGCTCAGTGAAGCTGGTGTTCAGTGTGACTTCATCAAGCCACAATTAAAAAGTTAAACTACAACACATATAGTAGCTAAATTAAAATTCAATTTGGTGAAAATACATCCCTAATTTGCACAGCAATCATGTAAAATATACAGACTTTTTTTTCCTGCAAAGCTCAAATAGACATTTCCTACAACAAAATCTCTATGCAATGTTCTACAAACGCAGCCAGATAACTACATATGACAGTATTTCCCTTTCAAAATATAAACCGATGCATTTCTAAATACGGTTATAAAACTTCAAATAACTTCCCTGTAACTTTGAGATCTATCATTTTTTAAATTCTAACGGTATTTCCTTTTGAATATTTAAATTAGATTTGTTTCGCTCCAACACATCGGCACCCTACCAGATGAAAGAGAGGTGGAAAAGAATAGGTGCACAGCATGAACAAAGCTAGACTGCCCAAGGATCCAAACGTGCATTCCCTTGGTCCAAGCAGCTTTGTACTTAATTAAAATCTTTTTCCTTTACAGAATGTTTGTTGTAGTGAAGGGCTAAGGAAAACTATACAGGGAGAATCAATAAAAGTTCTAATTTTGCCCCAACAAATTGGATGTTACACTTATTTTAGTATTATCAAATCTCCCTTTGGATTCCTGGAAGTCACCAAGCAGTTTCATCATTTCATGGCCATATAAAGGAATGTGGTGTTGCCTTATAGCATGATATTTAAATGTATCTTTATTTCCTTAACACACAAGTTTCAGAAAGTCATGTGACACTCATGACCAAGCTAATCCCTGATCATAGCCGATGACATATCCCAGTATTGTATAGTTTGTAAGGCATTTATGGCTCTTGTGTATAATATACAGTTGACATAATTTTTCAATATCCTGTTTTTCTTTGTACAACCACAGGTTTTGTGAAAATAACAAAACAGATTTCATGCTAGAATTGAACAGCAGCCATCTGCCTTCCATATTCATGTTGTTAGGGGCCCCCTGGACTGAAAGAGGGGTATGGTGTTATCTCCATACCATACTTCATTATGTTTACCACCTCTATGGTTGGAAATAGACTAGTCATCGTGGTTATACTGCAAGATCATACACTCCACCTTGCCCATATATCTCTTCCTCTACATGTTGTCTCCCTCTGACTCTTTTCACTGTCCACTTGTCCCACACTGATGAACATCTTCTGGTTCAGATTATTTCTGTTGTTTCTTCTGGACTTTTATTAGCTATGGCTTTTGGCCTCTATGTGGCCATCTGTAACCCTCTACGATACACATATATCCTCTGCAATGCTGTTGTTGGAAGGATTGGTGTGGCATCGGCTGCTTTATCTCCTACATAATAATCATCAGAACTGTGCTTGCCATGAAGTCTGGAGTTGATCGTTCCAAAGTGTTCGACACTTGTGTTTCCCACCTCGGCGCCATATTTCTCTTCTACGTCCCTGTTGTGGGGCTTTCCTTTATACACAGGGTCGGGACGCACCTCTTTCCTTCCTTAAAAATATTCATGGCCAATGTATATATTATGGTACCTCCGATGTTGAACCCTATTATTTACAGCTTTAAAAGCAGACAGATCCGAGTAGAATTGGGTCGACTTTTCCAATTAAACAGGGTTCAAGCTTCAAACTCACGAGTATCAATGTGACAATACTGCGTGTATCATACAAGGGCAAATATTCAAAGTTTATTTGCTTTCATACAAATCCTGGGTCTCAACAAGGAGGCCTCCTAAAAAATAACCTCAATATTATATGTGAAATTACTGGTTGACGTTCCTTGTGGCCTATCTTGGGGGTTTCCAATGCAGAGGTTGAACTTGACAGGCCTACTGTAGTGTTCCTTTTCATCCTTACCTTTCATGAACTACACAATGGACAACCCTTATTTATTCCATCCTTACCTTTCATGAACTACACAATGGACAACCCTTATTTATTCCGAAATTGTGTCCCTAATCAAATTAATACTGGGGCCTTTATTTCCTATGCCGATCCCTCTTTGTATTGCTTATTATAGTGTACATTTGTGTCAGGTGGTAAATTCTTATGACCAGTGGACTGTAACTACCTCTTGTGTATTGACTTGTGCTCTGGTGTGACTGGTTCACGTTGGAGTAGCCACAATATAATCTGTTATGGAAATAAAATGAGGACATGAGGGGTATCCTGTTTCTTCGTATAGTCTTTTGGATCAAGGTCATTGTGACGACCTTCCTACCCATGTCTGGGTGTCCAGGTGAGTCGGGGTATTTTGGTTACTGAATAGGGATAATTTGATAAATGGGATCGAAGTCGGCAGAAAAAAACAAAAAATGCAATCAACATATGGGTACTATAAGGCCACAAGTAGCATCAGCCCAATGACAGGGAAGCTACATAATTTTAAAGCTGTTCCATGGGGGCTGCCTGTTTCCCTCCCACGTACGCACTATTGGGGGCCATGGTATTGCACATTCCAATAGCCAGACTGTGATTAGACAAAATAGGTAAGGTCTTCTAAAGACAAGAGTTTTGTCTTAACTCCTTTAGTGATTAAGTAGCCAATAATTAAAAAAAAACACTTGCACTGGGAAAGCAATGCGTCTGCAGCATGCATTAGCAGACATTGTAAGGTCAGACTCCTGTTCACCAGGACACTGTTAGGTCAGTCCTCTAGTTCACAGAAAGTTTCAGTGTTTGATCTGAGACCAGGAAGTTAACGGAGCGCTTTCTTGCAAAAAGCGGAAACTTTTTATTTTTTGGTCTTAGTCTTACTCTATTTCCCTGCTAGAGTTAAGAGGAGTTCGTGTCCCACTTGAGGAAAAAATCCCTGCTGGTAGTGGGCAATAGTAGCTACAAGCTTTAGTTTACCGAGATGATAGTATGGTCCCATAGGAAACACACATCGTCCATGTTACCAAATAGTAAAATAGTAATTGAGGGTTGAATAAAGACGTAAGTCCGCAAATTTTCTCCCTTCTTTTTACACTAACAATTGATCCAGGGAACGGAAAAAAAACATCTATTAAAGGGGAAAATACTTCCTGACTCCAATGGCATCGTAAAGTATTCTGGATCAACCAGAACTACAGTATATGTATTAATACCAGTAATTCTCAATATTTATAGTATCCCTGTACCAACCAAGAACTACAGTTATATGTATAATACTGGTAATTCTCATATATTATAGTATCTTACATACCAACCAGAACACGTATATGTATTCAGTAATTTTCTAGTATTATATAGTATCCCCGTATAACCAGGATTACAGATATGTATCAATACCAGTAATTCGCAAATTATATAGTCCCTGCAACAACCAGAAACTACAGTTATATGTATTAATACCAGTAATCTCAATATTATTTACCGTTTAGTATCCCTGTACAACCAGAGGGGACGCATAGTATATGTATAATACCAGTTATGGTAATTCTCAATATTATATAGTTTCCCTGTACCACCCAGAACTACATTAAGTAGTAATACAGAATTCTCAATATTATATAGTATCCCTGTAACCAACCGAACTACAATATATGTATTAATACCAGTAATTTATTAATATTATATGTATCCCCCGTCCAACCGAACTACGTATATGTATTAATACCAGTAATTCCAATATTATATAGTCTCCCCGTACCAACCAGAACTACAGTATATGTATTAGACCCGTAATTCTCAATATTTATCGTATAACCGTACCAACCAGGAATACAGTATAGTATAATACCAGAATTCTCAAGATTTATAGTATCCCCGTTACCAAACCAGAACTACAGTATATGTATTAACACCAGTAATGCTAAATATATATAGTTCCCTTGTAACCAACCAGAACTACATTACATGTATTAATACCAGTAATTCTCAATATAATAGTAGCCATTGTACCAAACCAGAACTACAGTATATGTATTAATACCAGTTAATTCTGTAATTCTCAATACTTATATAGTCTCCCCTGTACCAAACCAGAACTACGTATATGTATTAATACCGTAATTCTCAATATGATATAGTATCCCCTTTTTTCATCCCAACCAGAACTCAGTATATGTATTACTTCCAGTAATCTCGAAGTGATCATATAGTACCCGTTACCAACAGAACTACAGTATAGGTATTGAATACCAGTAATTCTCAAATTTGTATTTTTTTAAAATTTTTTTAATAGTATCCCCGTAACCAACCCGAACTAAGTTATAGGTATTCAGACAGTAATGAGCAATATTATATAGTTATCCCCGTACCCAACCGAGAGACTACAGTATATGTATTAACACCAGTAATCTGCCAATAATATATAGGATCCCCGTTACCAACCAGACTACAGTATATGTATTAAACACAGGTATTCTCAATGATGATATAGTATCCACGTACCAACCAGAACACAGTATAGTATTAATACCAGTAATTCTTATTTCAATATTATCTAGTATCCCCGTACAAACAGAGAAGTACAGTATATGTATTAATACCAGTAATTCTCAATATGATATTAGTATCCACACGTACAAACCAGAACTACAAGTATCAGTATATGTATTAATACCAGTAATTCTCAATATTATATAGTACTTCACGTCCAACCAGAACTCCAGTCTAGTAACAATGTTAATACCAGTAATTCTCAATATTATATAGTATCCCACCGCTACCAACCAGAACTAAAGTATTGGATTAATACCCAGTAATTTTAATATTATAAGTAGCCCCGTACCAACCAGAACTACAGTATATGTATTAATACCAGTAATTCTCACTATTATATAGTATCCCCATACCAACCAGAACTACAGTATATATATTCATACCAGTAATTCTCAATATTCTATAGTATCCCCGTACCAACCAGAACTACAGTATATGTATTAATACCAGTAATTCTCAATATTATATAGTATCCCAGTACCAACCAGAAGTACAGTGTATGTATTCATACCAGTAATTCTCAATATTATATAGTGTCCCTGTACCAATCAGATGTCCACAAGTCCTCTAATTTGAAAACAATGCACCAGAGATTTGAACAAGTTAAACTCTCTAATATGAAGTTTCAAACTGTTTGTTCCCTGCTGATTTTGGACTCACTATTAAGGTTTGTGTGCCAACATTGCTGGCGGTATAGTAATCCCCGTCACTGCTTACCAGGAAAGTGTAAATAGACTTGATACACTTTGTACACCAATTCCATTAATTTGGTTAATATCCGCTCTGTATACTTCATCTGTGCTTGGTATGAGGTGAGTGATAAAGAGGTAAAGTAACTGGGTATGTTTACTGAATTCTATAGCCCAGCGCCTGTATGTATAATCCAATGAGAATATCCACAGACTGTCATTCTTTATTGTGGTAGAAGGTAAACTTCTTTGATTGTCACAGCTTTAAAGGGGGGTTCATCAGGTACAGGATGCTGGTAAATGATACGGTGTTGGTGAGTTACGCTGCAGGGAGGGCAGCAACTTACGGTTTTGCCCGAACTTTAGCCTGAGACTCCTGTAATCGTGGGGCAATTCATGCCGGCTGCCTATGTAGTGCAGCCGCAGGCATACGGTGTTTGAATTATTGTTATTAATAAAGCTGTGGCCTTTTATCTTCCATATCTGCCTCTTGACTTACGGTAATATATCAGGTGAGGAAGCGGAGGCTTCGGCTATATTCTCAGAGCCTTTTTTTTTTTAGGTCCCTTCAGTGCCTACCTGAGCCCTTGGAAAGTGCTGCCATCTTGGAACATGAATGAAGTCCGGTAAGCTCCGCCCTCCGAGTTTCTGGACCTCGTTTTCAACTCTGTCCAAATATTCTGTGTCATGACATACACCCCCAGGACTTCTACAGTGTCTCCATGTAGACACTAAAAGAAGTGTAATTTTACCAACATCCAATGATGTTAGCAGATGTTAGCAAATCAAAAAATTCTCTCAGGCACTGTCCATGACAAGACAGGAAGTGTAAGTTTCTGTATTACACTCAGTTATGTGCTGTTTGTAAAACATGTGACAGTCTTAGCCAATTAGAAAATTCTTCAGTTCTCACATTTACACCCCTCTCATAGAAAGTAATAGGACAATCCAGTTTCTGTTTGCTAGACAGGAAGTGGTGTCTGTAAATGATTAAATGACTTTGCTTGTCTCTAAACTACCAAGCATTCTTAGAGAAATAGACAGTTTTCCCATTTATTCCACTATTAATATAATAATAACTGTGAGGCTGTAAGGTACCTTCTGTAATAAGAAGGCTCTACTTTTACTTTTTATACTCTGTGGGGAGCTTTTAGGACAGATGACTGTTGGTCACAGCAGAGTCTGCAGCCTGCAGTGCATGTGACAGTCTGATAATGTGGTTCCATGGGAACTGCATGATCGGCCGTGATTTACTAATTAACCTGTTTGTCTAATACGGGCAACTAAACTCGGTCGCGGCTGGCCGCCCCCACACCATCAGATGTTTCCAGCCGACAATCCATGGCACTATCACTTGGTTATTTGGTGTATGGGCACTTTATCAGATAAAATGGCTGTTCGGTCGATACACGGCAGGATTATTGGCCGAAACAGCCGTTCGTACACGTTGTGCATCGGCACCGCGATCGCAATTGTGTACAAACCTTTAGACTTCACGGATTATAAACTGCCAGGTAGGTGGTTTTTGGAAGTGAGGACAAATGGTAAGGTTTATGACTCTAACAGGGAGATTCACCCAGAGGCAAAAGATCTCTGGGCAAAAGTCCTATACGGGATTTACCAGAGGCTGTGCAATTTTGGGTGAATCTCACCCGCACATAAGTATTTAACGCCAGCTATTAGCTGGCGTTAAATACTTACGCGTAAAGAGACACGCAGCCTCTGGTAAATTACTTTGCAACTGCTGCACAAGTGACTCTTCTGAGCACCAATGGGCACACTTTTGCTAGTATATATATATATTATATATATATTATATATAAACAACAAAAAAGTCACAGGCACTCGCTTGAAGCTATTGTTTCTTGCCCGGGTGCTACCAATCTGGAACGATATATAAGTAAGTATGCACGGTGCACTCCTGGGTCTTGATAAACTGTTTATTCAATATACAAACGGCAACGTTTCGGCCCTGTGTCTGGGCCTTTCTCAAGCCAAACAATAGTGCATATGATTCAAAGTGCAAAATATAGAGTAAACCACCTCCCTTACATCACATGAGTGAGTGAACCAATCCGTGAGCGACACGCCTCTCCTGGCCAATTTACAGTCACACCTTAATCTGTGGCTTAAGTGAAATAGTGCAATAAATATCAATACTTCTGTTTAGTGCAAGTAATACAATAAATACAATAAATAGCATAGTATCAATGTCGTGTTAAACCTAGGTGCAATCTCAAGTGCCACGTGTCTCAGATAAAATATAGTGGGTAAAAAATTCTATGTTCGCTAAAATTTACTGGGCATATAATAAACAAAAACTAGAATAATAGATAATGACTTGTGTTAATAATTTGTACAATTGTCTCAATTCACTAAAAGCATATAATACATATCTCTATCTGTCCATTAGAAAGCATCGTAGTGGCATATTTTCATTTAGGCCATGAGGCTGATAGTATTTAAGGGACCAGATCCATTTAGCTTCTAATTGTAATAGTAATTGGGATCTGTTCCCCCCTCTTTTGGGTTTAGGAATATGGTCTATGCCAGTGAACTTAAAATCTTTAATGTTGTGGCCCACCTCTAAAAATGTTTGGCCACCGGTTTAGATGTATGGCCACTCTGAATGCTGTTTTGATGGCCGACCGATGGCCATCTATCCGCAACCTGAGTGCTAGATCTGTCTTGCCCACATATATTAAATTACAGGGACAAATGATTATATACACCACGTGAGTGGTAGTGCATGTTTATTCTGTGTCTGATGTTGAGAATCTGCTTGCTCTGTGGATTCAAAAATATTTACCAGCTGACATGAATTTACATGAGGTACATTTAGTACATTTAAACTCCTTTGGTGACATTGGTTTGGAGTAGCCAATTGCTCCCTCCGGTTTTTCTTCAAACACAGTCTTAACCAGGTAGTCTCTAGATTCCTTCCCCTTCTATATCCAATCAGGGTTTGCTTGGCAACACATTCTTAAGCACTTTGTCTGATGTTAAAATATTCCAATTGTCTAAAATACTCGTCCTGATCCAGGATCCCATAGCTGAGTGTTTGAAACTTCCCACCAGAGTATTACTCTTATTACATGGGGTCCTCCTATCTGTGTTTCCTCATATTTTACTTTGGCTCTCTGTAGTGCTCGGAAGAGTATATTTTTTGGATAGCCACGATTGGCGAATTTTTCCCACATTTCTTTAATTTGGATTTCCAAAAATTCAGGTTTAGAGTTATATCTAAAAACTCTTAAAAATTGTGAGACTGGTAAAGAGTTCTAAAATGCAATGGGTGGTCACTTGTGTAGTGAAGGAGAGTATTTCTATCCGTTTCCTTATGAAATACGAGTAGTATGTAATCTTGTGCCATCTTTTTTGATTTTTTTTTGAGATGGCAGGGGTCTCGCCAATCCCTGGAGGACATGTACCTAACTGAATGATCTAAATTCGCCAATTAGATTTACGAAAACTGTAAGTAATGACAAAATTGAATTCCTAGATTTATGTATCAAAAAAGATGGCACAAGATTACACTACTCGTTATTTCATAAGGAAACGGATAGAAATACTCTCCTTCACTACACAAGTGACCACCCATTGCATTTTAAGAACTCTTTACCAGTCTCACAATTTTTAAGAGTTTTTAGATATAACTCTAAACCTGAATTTTTGGAAATCCAAATTAAGAAATGTGGGAAAAATTCGCCAATCGTGGCTATCCAAAAAATATACTCTTCCGAGCACTACAGAGAGCCAAAGTAAATATGAGGAAACACAAGATAGGAGGACCCCATGTAATAAGAGTAATACTCGGTGGGAAGTTTCAAACACTCAGCTATGGGATCCTGGATCAGGACGAGTATTTTAGACAATTGGAATATTTTAACATCAGAAAAGTGCTTAAGAATGTGTTGCCAAGCAAACCCCTGATTGGATATAGAAGGGGAAGGAATCTAAGAGACTACCTGGTTAAGACTGTGTTTGAAGAAAAACCGGAGGAGAGCAATTGGCTACTCCAAACCAATGTCACCAAAGGATGTTTTAAATGTACTAAATGTACCTCATGTAAATCATGTCAGCTGGTAAATATTTTGTGAATCCACAGAGCAAGCAGATTCTCAACATCAGACACAGAATAACATGCACTACCACTCACGTGGTGTATATAATCATTTGTCCCTGTAATTTAATATATGTGGCAAGACAGATCTAGCACTCAGGTTGCGGATAGATGGCCATCGGTCGGCCATCAAAACAGCATTCAGAGATGGCCATACATCTAAACCGGTGGCCAAACATTTTTTAGAGGTGGGCCACAACATTAAAGATTTTAAGTTCACTGGCATAGACCATATTCCTAAACCCAAGAGGGGGGAACAGATCCCAATTACTATTACAATTAGAAGCTAAATGGATCTGGTCCCTTAATACTATTCAGCCTCATGGCCTAAATGAAAATATGCCACTACGATGCTTTTTAATGGACAGATAGAGATATGTATTATATGCTTTTAGTGAATTGAGACAATTGTACAAATTATTAACACAAGTCATTATCTATTATTCTAGTTTTTGTTATTATATGCCCAGTAAATTTTAGCGAACATAGAATTTTTTACCCACTATATTTTATCTGAGACACGTGGCACTTTATAACTTGAGATTGCACCTAGGTTTAACACGACATTGATACTATGCTATTATTGTATTATTTGTATTACTTGCACTAAACAGAAGTATTGATATTATTGCACTATTTCACTTTAAGCCACAGATTAAAGGTGTGACTGTAAATTGGCCAGGAGAGGCGTGTCGCTCACGGATTGGTTCACTCACTCATGTGATGTAAGGGAGGTGGTTTACTCATATATTTGCACTTTGAATCATATGCACTATTGTTTGGCTTGAGAAAGGCCCCAGACACAGGGCCGAAACGTTGCCGTTTGTATATTGAATAAACAGTTTATCAAGACCCAGGAGTGCACCGTGCATACTTACTTATATTATATATATATATATACCACTACTTTAAATCACGTTTGAGACGGCATCATACTGTATTTTGGGGATGCTTTGTTTAATTATGGGCATGGGCATGTCCACCCCAAAATTATCATTTAACCCATTACTGGCCCCCCTTACATCCCAGATCCAAATGGTTGCCCTGCAATGCCCCTCCAAAGTCCAGAAAACTATCCACCAGGAGCCTAGCAGAGGGGGAAATTGTTTCGTCTCTGGGCTTCCTTTGAGAGGTTTTGTGGCATGCTCTGAGCAGCCCTCCCCCCTCCCTCTCCTCCCGTTTTGGTCTCCTCCCCCTACCATTAAACCCTTTTGATATGTGGTGGGCTTGCTCCCCAGCCCCAACCACATTAATTTTATTTGCAGAAACTCCCCCGATCTCTA
The DNA here is from genome assembly GCA_019447015.1 of Hymenochirus boettgeri. Lineage (NCBI taxonomy): Eukaryota > Metazoa > Chordata > Amphibia > Anura > Pipidae > Hymenochirus > Hymenochirus boettgeri. Next base: position 299,640,154 of record CM033470.1, on the reverse strand, counting down.
CTTACACTCTCTCCTGGCGTTATGAACTGCCGGCAGCCACGACAGATGTGGCTGCCGGTCCCGCCCCCCTGCTTGCAATTCCATGCAGCAGAGGGCGGGCAGTGTGGGGAGGATAGAGGGAAGGTAAGTAACTATCAGGGGGAGTTCCTGCACATAACATTAATGCGGTTGGGGCAGGGGGAGCAAGCCCTACCACATATCAAAAGTTTTTTTAAAGGGTGGACATGCCTTTTAAGCATCTACTAGGAAGTTTAGAATAAACTTCTCCTTTTAACATAACAATAACCTACAGGAATCAGTATTTTAAAATAGTCCAGACATTAATATGATTTAAAATCTGTGTGGTGACCTAGAGAGAGCTTTTAATGGGAGATACCAATGAAATTCATATATTTGGATGGAGGAATGGGCAAAGATTGCCATGTCTAGACATTTGCATTTTGGGGTTAAACTTGCTTTGTTCTCATATCCATATTTCATTTTCTATTTTAGCTAGTTTAATTGTTTTCTTGCACTCCTTATTAAAGCTTTTATACTCCCTGTAAGCCTGTTCGGTTCCCTCCGATTTCAAAATTTTTAAAAGCCCTTTTCTTTTTTTCCATTTCCCCTTTTACCGTAACAATTTTTTTAAATTGCCCATTACTGGAAACTATAATTTTTCTCAACTATCACTGTACACATATTTTTGTTGATCTGTCCACTATTTCTTTACATATCCAGGCTGAAACATGTTACATTTCAGCTGTCAATCAAGTGCCTTAATATCATAAACTCTTAAGTTATATATAGTTTTTGCTGGAATGGTGCCAGTTGGTATGTGAAATGCACAGTGGGAAATTACCTTTCCAATGCTCTCCAATGCTGCTTCATAGTGTTTACTGAGCATGCTTGCCCTCACAGAGTCAGATAGTCTGGTAGGGGGCTGGGGGACTGAGCTTGAGGAAAACAAGCAGGAGTGTAACTAGAAATCAGAGGTCCCCACAGCAAAAATTTGGACGGGGCCCCACGCCACCCAACCACATGTCCCTCCTCCCCATAAAACTACTTGAAGTTTGTTTTGTGGCTTTGCCCTCCATTCTGTCTGTGATTCCAGCAAATAGGAAGATAGATATATTAGTTTTTGCTGGAATGGTGACAGTTGGTATGTGAACTGCATAGTGGGAAATTCCCTCTCCCAATGCTGCCTCATATGGATTACTGAGCATGCTTGCCCTCACAGAGAGTCAGATAGTCTGGCAGGGGGCTGGGAGACTTAGGGGCTGAGCTTGAGCAAAACAAGTAAGTGCTACTTACATGTATTCATTTATAGATTGAAATTAGGAAAATTAATTTTTTCAGTGTACAATTCCTTTGAGCCAGGCAGGAGAGGACATCATTTTTTTACACTTGTTCCCTAACATTTGTAAAAATGTTAGAAATGTAATAGTTTTATACCCCTTTAAAAGTGGTCACCTCTGCTCAATATTAGAGATGTCCGAAACTACATAGTTTTGTTCCGTTTTCGGATTCCCGGATCTCGGGAAAATCCAGAAGATCCAAAGCTAAACGAATTTTCGAAGATTTTCAAATGTACGGATGTCTTCGATAATTTCCGAAAATATCTTTGAACGTTTGAAATCCTCGAAATACGATCAGGGACAACTTTCGAGTTTCTAGTCATATTTTCCAAGATTTTTGAACGTTCAAGGTTATTTTAGAAAATTATTGAAAATAGCCTTGAACGTTCGATCTTCAAAAATCCGGCCGGAATATCGAAAGTGATCTCCAACCGTATTTCGAGGATTTTCGAACGTTTGAAGATATTTTCAAAAATAGCTTCGTACATTCGAAAATCTGCGAAAAATTTTTCCAAAGTCCCGAAATCCGGACGATCCATCCGGATTCAGAGATCCTTCGGATTTCGGAACAGAGGGGTTCCGTGTTGGATCCGGGTTTGTTCGAACACGGATCCCATTTCTACTCAATATCTTTACCTAGGAACAAATCCCCCCAGTCTATAAGCAGGAGGAGTTGCCTCCCTAGCGTAGCCCGTGGCCGTGGTCATTTCTGAAAACACTACCCTATGGTCCTTACTTTTAGCTTGGCCCCTAACTCTCGGAAATCATTTTTAAAGACCTCACCTCCACCTCTAACTTTGTCATTGGCACCAACATGAACCAAGACTGCCGGTCACTCCCAGCCCCACCCAATAATCTGTCTACATGATCCGCCACATGCTAAACCCTAGCACCAAGCAGGCAACACACTGTTCGGCATGTAGGGTCTTGTGGCAGATTGCTCTATCTACCCTTGTAATAATGGAGTCCCCTACCACTACCACCTGCCGATTCTTCCTAGTCCCCAGTTCTTCCTGCCTTGTATTAGAGATGGACGTCCCCGGGTGCTCAAGGAAAGATGTGGAGGAAGATGTCTCAGAAGTAGCATGTATGGAGCAGGCCTTTCCCTTGAGCACCCAGGGGACGTCCATCTCTAATACAAGGCAGGAAGAACTGGGGACTAGGAAGAATCGGCAGGTGGTAGTGGTAGGGGACTCCATTATTACAAGGGTAGATAGAGCAATCTGCCACCAAGACCCTACATGCCGAACAGTGTGTTGCCTGCTTGGTGCTAGGGTTTAGCATGTGGCGGATCATGTAGACAGATTATTGGGTGGGGCTGGGAGTGACCCGGCAGTCTTGGTTCATGTTGGTGCCAATGACAAAGTTAGAGGTGGAGGTGAGGTCTTTAAAAATGATTTCCGAGAGTTAGGGGCCAAGCTAAAAGTAAGGACCATAAGGGTAGTGTTTTCAGAAATGACCACGGCCACGGGCTACGCTAGGGAGGCAACTCCTCCTGCTTATAGACTGGAGGGATTTGTTCCTAGGTAAAGATATTGAGTAGAAATGGGATCCGTGTTCGAACAAACCCGGATCCAACACGGAACCCCTCTGTTCCGAAATCCGAAGGATCTGTCTGAATCCGGATGGATCGTCCGGATTTCGGGACTTTGGAAAAATTTTTCGCAGATTTTCGAATGTACGAAGCTATTTTTGAAAATATCTTCAAACGTTCGAAAATCCTCGAAATACGGTTGGAGATCACTTTCGATATTCCGGCCGGATTTTTGAAGATCGAACGTTCAAGGCTATTTTCAATAATTTTCTAAAATAACCTTGAACGTTCAAAAATCTTGGAAAATATGACTAGAAACTCGAAAGTTGTCCCTGATCGTATTTTCGAGGATTTTCAAACGTTCAAAGATATTTTTGGAAATTATCGAAGACAATAGGTACATTTGAAAATCTTCGAAAATTCGTTTAGCTTTTGGATCTTCTGGATTTTCCCGAGATCCGGGAATCCGAAAACGGAACAAAACTATGTAGTTTCGGACATCTCTAATATTGAGCAGAGGTGGACCACTTTTAAAGGGGTATAAAACTATTACATTTCTAACATTTTTACAAATGTTAGGGAACAAGTGTAAAAAAATGATGTCCTCTCCTGCCTGGCTCAAAGGAATTGTACACTGAAAAAATTAATTTTCCTAATTTCAATCTATAAATGAATACATGTAAGTAGCACTTACTTGTTTTGCCCAAGCTCAGCCCCTAAGTCTCCCAGCCCCCTGCCAGACTATCTGACTCTCTGTGAGGGCAAGCATGCTCAGTAATCCATATGAGGCAGCATTGGGAGAGGGAATTTCCCACTATGCAGTTCACATACCAACTGTCACCATTCCAGCAAAAACTATATATCTTCCTATTTGCTGGAATCACAGACAGAATGGAGGGCAAAGCCACAAAACAAACTTCAAGTAGTTTTATGGGGAGGAGGGACATGTGGTTGGGTGGCGTGGGGGGCCCCGTCCAAATTTTTGCTGTGGGGACCACTGATTTCTAGTTACACTCCTTCTTGTTTTCCTCAAGCTCAGTCCCCCAGCCCCCTACCAGACTATCTGACTCTCTGTGAGGGCAAGCATGCTCAGTAAACACTATGAAGCAGCATTGGAGAGCATTGGAAAGGTAATTTCCCACTGTGCATTTCACATACCAACTGGCACCATTCCAGCAAAAACTATATATAACTTAAGAGTTTATGATATTAAGGCACTTGATTGACAGCTGAAATGTAACATGTTTCAGCCTGGATATGTAAAGAAATAGTGGACAGATCAACAAAAATATGGTACAGTGATAGTTGAGAAAAATTATAGTTTCCAGTAATGGGCAATTTAAAAAAATTGTTACGGTAAAAGGGGAAATGGAAAAAAAGAAAAGGGCTTTTAAAAATTTTGAAATCGGAGGGAACCGAACAGGCTTACAGGGAGTATAAAAGCTTTAATAAGGAGTGCAAGAAAGCAATTAAACTAGCTAAAATAGAAAATGAAATATGGATATGAGAACAAAGCAAGTTTAACCCCAAAATGCAAATGTCCAGACATGGCAATCTTTGCCCATTCCTCCATCCAAATATATTTGAATTTCATTGGTATCTCCCATTAAAAGCTCTCTCTAGGTCACCACACAGATTTTAAATCATATTAACGTCTGGACTATTTTAAAATACTGATTCTCCTGTAGGTTATTGTTATGTTAAAAGGAGAAGTTTATTCTAAACTATTGTTATGTTAAAAGGAGAAGTTTATTCTAAACTTCCTAGTAGATGCTTAAAAGGCATGCCCACCCTTTAAAAAAACTTTTGATATGTGGTAGGGCTTGCTCCCCCTGCCCCAACCGCATTAATGTTATGTGCAGGAACTCCCCCGATAGTTACTTACCTTCCCTCTATCCTCCGCCACACTGCCCGGCCCTCTGCTTGCATGGAATTGCAAGCAGGGGGGCGGGACCGGCAGCCACATCTGTCGTGGCTGCCGGCAGTTCATAACGCCAGAGGAGAGAGTGTAAGTAGAGATCGGGGGAGTTTCTGCAAATAAAATTAATGTGGTTGGGGCTGGGGGAGCAAGCCCTACCACATATCAAAAGGGTTTAATGGTAGGGGGAGGGAGACCAAAACGGGAGGGAGAGGGAGGGGGGAGGGCTGCTCAGAGCATGCCACAAACCTCTCAAAGGAAGCCTCAGAGACGGAAACAATTTCCCCCTCTGCTAGGCTCCTGGTGGATAGTTTTCTGGACTTTGGAGGGGCATTGCAGGGCAACCATTTGGATCTGGGATGTAAGGGGGGCCAGTAATGGGTTAAATGATAATTTTGGGGGTGGACATGCCCATGCCCATGATTGAACAAAAGCATCCCCAAAATACAGTATGATTCCGTCTCAAACGTGATTTAAAGTAGTGGTATATATATATATATATATATATATATATATATAAGTAAGTATGCACGGTGCACTCCTGGGTCTTGATAAACTGTTTATTCAATATACAAACGGCAACATTTCGGCCCTGTGTCTGGGGCCTTTCTCAAGCCAAACAATAGTGCATATGATTCAAAGTGCAAATATATAGAGTAAACCACCTCCCTTACATCACATGAGTGAGTGAACCAATCCGTGAGCGACACGCCTCTCCTGGCCAATTTACAGCCACACCTTTAATCTGTGGCTTAAAGTGAAATAGTGCAATAAATATCAATACTTCTGTTTAGTGCAAGTAATACAATAAATACAATAAATAGCATAGTATCAATGTCGTGTTAAACCTAGGTGCAATCTCAAGTTATAAAGTGCCACGTGTCTCAGATAAAATATAGTGGGTAAAAAATTCTATGTTCGCTAAAATTTACTGGGCATATAATAACAAAAACTAGAATAATAGATAATGACTTGTGTTAATAATTTGTACAATTGTCTCAATTCACTAAAAGCATATAATACATATCTCTATCTGTCCATTAGAAAGCATCGTAGTGGCATATTTTCATTTAGGCCATGAGGCTGAATAGTATTAAGGGACCAGATCCATTTAGCTTCTAATTGTAATAGTAATTGGGATCTGATCCCCCCTCTTTTGGGTTTAGGAATATGGTCTATGCCAGTGAACTTAAAATCTTTAATGTTGTGGCCCACCTCTAAAAAATGTTTGGCCACCGGTTTAGATGTATGGCCATCTCTGAATGCTGTTTTGATGGCCGACCGATGGCCATCTATCCGCAACCTGAGTGCTAGATCTGTCTTGCCCACATATATTAAATTACAGGGACAAATGATTATATACACCACGTGAGTGGTAGTGCATGTTATTCTGTGTCTGATGTTGAGAATCTGCTTGCTCTGTGGATTCACAAAATATTTACCAGCTGACATGAATTTACATGAGGTACATTTAGTACATTTAATACATCCTTTGGTGACATTGGTTTGGAGTAGCCAATTGCTCTCCTCCGGTTTTTCTTCAAACACAGTCTTAACCAGGTAGTCTCTTAGATTCCTTCCCCTTCTATATCCAATCAGGGGTTTGCTTGGCAACACATTCTTAAGCACTTTGTCTGATGTTAAAATATTCCAATTGTCTAAAATACTCGTCCTGATCCAGGATCCCATAGCTGAGTGTTTGAAACTTCCCACCAGAGTATTACTCTTATTACATGGGGTCCTCCTATCTTGTGTTTCCTCATATTTTACTTTGGCTCTCTGTAGTGCTCGGAAAAGTATATTTTTTGGATAGCCACGATTGGCGAATTTTTCCCACATTTCTTTAATTTGGATTTCCAAAAATTCAGGTTTAGAGTTATATCTAAAAACTCTTAAAAATTGTGAGACTGGTAAAGAGTTCTTAAAATGCAATGGGTGGTCACTTGTGTAGTGAAGGAGAGTATTTCTATCCGTTTCCTTATGAAATAACGAGTAGTGTAATCTTGTGCCATCTTTTTTGATACATAAATCTAGGAATTCAATTTTGTCATTACTTACAGTTTTCGTAAATCTAATTGGCGAATTTAGATCATTCAGGTTATGGTACATGTCCTCCAGGGATTGGCGGAGACCCCTGCCATCTCAAAAAAAATCAAAAAAGATGGACAAGATTACACTAATTGGGATTTCATAAGGAAACGGATAGAAATACTCTCCTTCACTACACAAGTGACCACCCATTGCATTTTAAGAACTCTTTACCAGTCTCACAATTTTTAAGAGTTTTTAGATATAACTCTAAACCTGAATTTTTGGAAATCCAAATTAAAGAAATGTGGGAAAAATTCGCCAATCGTGGCTATCCAAAAAATATACTCTTCCGAGCACTACAGAGAGCCAAAGTAAAATATGAGGAAACACAAGATAGGAGGACCCCATGTAATAAGAGTAATACTCTGGTGGGAAGTTTCAAACACTCAGCTATGGGATCCTGGATCAGGACGAGTATTTTAGACAATTGGAATATTTTAACATCAGACAAAGTGCTTAAGAATGTGTTGCCAAGCAAACCCCTGATTGGATATAGAAGGGGAAGGAATCTAAGAGACTACCTGGTTAAGACTGTGTTTGAAGAAAAACCGGAGGAGAGCAATTGGCTACTCCAAACCAATGTCACCAAAGGATGTTTTAAATGTACTAAATGTACCTCATGTAAATTCATGTCAGCTGGTAAATATTTTGTGAATCCACAGAGCAAGCAGATTCTCAACATCAGACACAGAATAACATGCACTACCACTCACGTGGTGTATATAATCATTTGTCTCTGTAATTTAATATATGTGGGCAAGACAGATCTAGCACTCAGGTTGCGGATAGATGGCCATCGGTCGGCCATCAAAACAGCATTCAGAGATGGCCATACATCTAAACCGGTGGCCAAACATTTTTTAGAGGTGGGCCACAACATTAAAGATTTTAAGTTCACTGGCATAGACCATATTCCTAAACCCAAAAGAGGGGGGAACAGATCCCAATTACTATTACAATTAGAAGCTAAATGGATCTGGTCCCTTAATACTATTCAGCCTCATGGCCTAAATGAAAATATGCCACTACGATGCTTTCTAATGGACAGATAGAGATATGTATTATATGCTTTTAGTGAATTGAGACAATTGTACAAATTATTAACACAAGTCATTATCTATTATTCTAGTTTTTGTTATTATATGCCCAGTAAATTTTAGCGAACATAGAATTTTTTACCCACTATATTTTATCTGAGACACGTGGCACTTGAGATTGCACCTAGGTTTAACACGACATTGATACTATGCTATTTATTGTATTTATTGTATTACTTGCACTAAACAGAAGTATTGATATTTATTGCACTATTTCACTTTAAGCCACAGATTAAAGGTGTGACTGTAAATTGGCCAGGAGAGGCGTGTCGCTCACGGATTGGTTCACTCACTCATGTGATGTAAGGGAGGTGGTTTACTCTATATATTTGCACTTTGAATCATATGCACTATTGTTTGGCTTGAGAAAGGCCCCAGACACAGGGCCGAAACGTTGCCGTTTGTATATTGAATAAACAGTTTATCAAGACCCAGGAGTGCACCGTGCATACTTACTTATATATCGTTCCAGATTGGTAGCACCCGGGCAAGAAACAATAGCTTCAAGCGAGTGCCTGTGACTTTTTTGTTGTTTATATATATATATATATATATATATATATATATATATATCTGATTGTACCGTATATACTCGAGTATAAAACGAGTTTTTCAGGCTGAAAAATCAGCCTGAAAACTCGGACTGGTTTATACTCGAGTCAACCGCTTACCTGGGCATTCCGGCAGCCGCGCGATCTTTTTCTGCACTGGCGCGCCGGCCTGACGTCACTGCCCGGCGCCAAGCCGGCGCCGGGCAGTGATGTCAGCCGGCGCGCCGGTACAGGAATGGGCGCGCGGCTGCCGGAATGCCGATACCGTACCTGCCAGGAAGCCCTTGGATGGAGGAGAAGCCCACAGATAGAAGAAGAAGAGTGTCCACAGGAGAAGAGTCACAGGAGAGAGTCCAGGAGAAGAGTCCAGGGAGAAGAGTCCACAGGAGAAGAGTCCAGGAGAAGAGTCCACAGGGAGAAGAGTCCACAGGGAGAAGAGTCCACAGGAGGAAGTGTCCACAGGAGTCCACAGGGAGAAGAGTCCACAGGGAGAAGAGCCCACAGGTACAAATGAACTGAGGGGGAGGGGGGCATTCAAGATGTTTGGGAACTACAACTCCCAGCATGCTTATAGCTGGGAGTTGTAGTTTCCAAACATCTTGAATGCCAAGTGAGGGTGGCATTCAAGATGTTTGGAAATAACAACTCCCAGCTAATAAAGCATGCTGGGAGTTGTAGTTTCCAAACATCTTGAATCACCCTCACTTGGCATTCAAGATGTTTGGAAACTACAACTCCCAGCATGCTTATAGCTGGGAGTTGTAGTTTCCAAACATCTTGAATGCCAAGTTTCTACCCTAGGTTTATACTCGGGTCAATACTTTATTAGGATTTTTAGCTGAAATTGGGTACCTCGGTTTATACTCGGGTCGGTTTATAATCGAGTATATACGGTATATCCAGACTGGGCCTTTGTCAAAAGAGTAGAAGGAAGAAAAGAACACGAATACCAACAGTGAAGGGGAAAAGCAAGAAAAGAGAAGAACATGGTCATCCCATATGTAGCAGGGGTCTCTGAGAATTTAAAAAAAAAACACTGTATCCTGTATAACCAAACAACAAACAAGAACATCAATGCACATTCCTGGGCCCCATATATCATAATATCTGTGCTAGTGCAACAATAAAAACATGGGGGGTTTTTAGTTACAATTTTATGCATAAAGCGAAAAGCCTTCCAAACCACGCCAAGGTAACCCCAGTATGGAAAGTCCTAACAGTTTACCTTGGGTCATTATATGGGCTGACACTCCCTGCTTGGTTGCATTATCTTGGGAAGGTTGTCTCCCTGACCTTGCATTGGATTAGTATTACAGGCTATCATTTCACCCCCCCCCCCCGCCTACTGGCTTTTAACAAGGAGGGAAGAGGCCTCTCATCCAATGCTTAGTATTCAAGGCATAAGACCTCCAAATAAAGGGACGTGTTGGGGTGCTACTACCGCATGGAAGCTTGGCCAATCTTCGCAGAGAAACTCTGCTACAATATATACACAAAAGCGGGGCTGTGGGAGCACTCCTGTGGCAAAATTACTTTATAAACAAATAGTGGAAGTGCTACTGATCTGACCAAACATTAGAACAAACAAGAAAAGAGTGATCAATGCACATTCCGGGCCCCATATATCATAATATCTTGCTAGTGCAAAACATGGGGGGGGGGGGTTTAGTTACAATATTATGCATAAAAGTGAAAAGCCTTCCAACACATCAAGGTAACTCCAGTAAGGAAAGTCCTAACAATTTACCTTGAGTCATCCATCTGGGCTGACACCCCTGCTTGGTTGCATTTTCTTGGGAAGGTTGTCTCCCTGACTGCATTGGATTAGTATTTAAGGCATCACTTCCCCCGCCTACTGGCTTTTAACAAGGAGGAAAGAGGCCTCTCATCCAATACTTAGTATTCAAGGCATAAGACCTACAATTAAAGGGACATGTTGGGGGTGCTATTACCACATGGAAGCGTTGTAAATCGTCCAAACAACTGAGGCAACTGGTGCAACCAAAACACTCACTACCGAAACACAAGAAAAGCGACATCATATACACAGTGCAGTGTGCTCTGATTGTATGTGGGTGAGACCAAACAGCAACTGCGCACGTATGACACAAATTCCACGGAGAGTCGGTCCGAATAAGAGTCCAGAGTACTCCAAGAAAGTCAGCATAAATATGAAAGAACGGACCAGGATACCAACGTATGACACAGCACAGAGAGAGCCAATTCCTCAGGTTAGAACTCGGCACACATCTGCATCTTAAGGAAAAAGGACATACGTTTAACGATGTAATGTCAAATTCTTGGCAAAAGAACAGGATTGTTCAAAAAATATTTATGTCAAAATAGCCTGAATAGGTGTGGAGATGTTCAATACCATTTATCTGCCATGTACAATGCTGTTTTGATGCCTTACTCTGGACAATATCGATAACACCTCTGAGCCACAGTGTAATCAACACCTTGTATTTAAGAGGTCCCTAACACGTTTTATACCTTCCAGGGAATTTATGCTAACAGATTCTTGTACAAGTCTTTCTGAATTGAGAAAGCCAATCGGATGGCTAGAGGAATGTCCTAAAGGGCATCTGTAGTGGGAAAATGAACTTTTTGTCTTTCTTTCCATGTGTTCCATAATTCCCACAACCCCCAGAGTGTCTTCAATTTTTCAGATTCCCTCTCTGTCTGAGATACACCAGTTAGAAGAATAGTGATTACATTCCTCTACTGATACTTGGATGTCAATCAAATCCCTGTGACGTGATCCCATCCCTGCTCTGTAATAAACATAGAGATAACAGCATTAGCAGGGGGAGAGAGGTAGTTGATGGTAGACATAAGGCTGCACTTGACCCCTTCTTAATAGCTTTCACTGATTGAGGATGCGCAAAAAAGAGAGAGATCGTAAACTGTGCTGTTCTCCTTCTTCTTCTGTGTCTCCAGGACGCTTGCTTTCAATTGGCCACTATGCGTGGGTGCGTTTTTCAGGCTGTTGAACTTTCAACTCCTACTGCACATGATAGTTGTCGGCAAGTCGGAGTTGAGACCAGGAGGAGGTAACAGAGGGGAGGGGGAAGGGGGAAGTGCTGACACAGATCTGACACCATGGTTAAACAGAGTCACTGACATAGATAGGATAAGGCAGCACAGAATACATGAGGGACAATGTGTTTTTTCCACTATAGATGCCCTTAAGAACTTCAAATCCTGTTGATCTAACTGAATCCAAAAGATATTTACTGTATTAGGTGCATTGTTCACCAATGATCAGGACAAGTGGGTTTACATTGAGATCAGAAGAGAAGAAAATGCGTTTTCAGTTTCTGAAAGAATTTCTTACAGTTAAGTGGTTAAAACTATGGAACTGGTATTAAAGGAAGAGTCACTGAAAAAGTGAACTATTCCTTTAACGCATTAACTGATAAACGGGAGGTAAAGGAGCTATTTTCACAGGAGTCAGGATGAAGCTGCACTGATAGTTCCTTTAACTCCGTTCTTCAATCAATGCATTAAAGGAATAGTTAACTTTTTCAATGAACTCTTCCTCATATAAAACATTTGTAATGATGGGGTTCTAACAGTTGTTTTTTCTATCATAGAGGAAGAAATGGACGTGTGTCTATTAATTTGGCTTGAAAAAGCCAAATTACTGTTCTTTCTATTTCTTCTTCTTTTTCTTCTTCTTTTCTTCCGTTTTTTCTTCCGCTTTTTTGACCGTATCTCCCCACAGTTTTTGAGTAGAGAAGCGTTACGGAGTTATCGGCGAATTTCCAGACATTTTTTCCTATAGACTATAATGGTAACAATCCTCAAATGTGGATATTCAAACCGTTTGTTTCATGGTCATAAATACAAATGGTGATACCCCCAACCCCCCACACAGACCCAGGTACACCCACCTATGACCTACCTTTCCATTCCATGGAAGCCATATTTAAAGGGTAACTAAAGTCAAAAAAACTAATTAGATTTATTCCTCAAAAAAAGATAGTTTTATGGTTATAAACACAAAAAAAGACATACCCCCCTCAACTAGACCCAGGCACACATGCCTACTGATCTACTTATCCATTACGGTGGCAGCCATATTTAAAGGGTAACTAAAGTCAAAAAAACAAATTTAGATTTATCCTCAATAAAAGATAGTTTTATGGTTGTAACACAAAAAAAAAGACTACCCCTCTTAACAGACCCAGGTACACACACCTAATGATCTACTTATCCATTACAGTGGCAGCCATACTTAAAGGGTAACTAAAGTCAAAAAAGAAAATTTTGACAATAATCAAAAAACTTTGTTTTTTTAACCCCAACGTGATACAGGTATACAACAGCTACTGACCTACCCTCCATTACTTTTGCAGCTATACTAAAGGGTAACTAAAGTAAAAAAAACTAATTTTGACCAATCATCAAAAGTTGTTTTTTTTTACTCTCAACCGACATGGGTACACACATCTACTGATCTATTTATCCATTACTATGGCAGCCATACGTAAAGGGTAACTAAAGTTAAAAAAAAACTAATTTTGACCAATCATCAAAAAAGTTAGTATTTTATCCCACACACACCAACGGACCTACCTTAATGCATGTGGACATATTTAAAGGGTAAGTAAAAAACAACAATGTCCTCTTCATTGACATTATTGAGTTTTAAAATCTGCAGCACAAACACACAAATCCCTTCCAAAATGCAGTCTTTCAAGCCAAATTCAAAGTTTATACTTAAACTTTCCCTTCTAGTTTAACTACTAATCACTACTATGCTGCGTATTACTGGTAGTGATGAATTTTGTGGTGTGTGAAACAGAGGGTTTTGATTGGGAAATGCTGGTTTCGAAGTTCACAAATCTGACATTTTTGAAGCTGGTGATTTTTCATCGTAAAAAAAAAAAATTTCGTTGTAAAATCGAAAAAGCGAAAATTTATATTAATACTCATATTGTCAGAATGAAGACAGATTTGCATGAAACTTCAAACTCCGCCGATCTTTACTTACCTTCCCTTATCCTCCGCCGCACTGCCCGGCCTTCTGCTTGCATGGAACGCAAGCAGGGGGCCGGACTGGCAGCCGTGTTGTGATTGGCTGAGAGGCAGCGGCTGCCAGCAGTTCAGAATGTCGGAGGAGAGAGGAAAGGTAAGTAAAGTCAGGGGAGTTTCTGCAAATAAGATTAATGGGTTGGGACTGGGGGAGGAAGCCTACAACATATTAAAAGGGTTTTTGGGCTAGGGGGAGGGAGACCAAAATGGGAGGGAGAGGGAGGGCTGCTCAGAAAATGCCACAAACCTCTCAGAGGAAGCCTCAGAGGCAAAAACAATTTCCCCCTCTGCTAGGCTTCTGGTGGACGTTTCTGGACTTTGGAGAGGCATGCAGGGGCAACCATTTGGAGCTGGGATGTAAGGTAAGGATTTTTCTACACTACACAGTAGGGCAGTAATGGGTTAAATTATAATTTGGGGGGTTTACATGCCCTTTTAATTTGAAACGTTTTAGTGAGCTTGAGACTCCTTATTCATCATCATTCACTCCCACAAGGGTGAGCCACACTGCACGCACAGGATCGCGCACAAAACGCGCGTTATCGACGCGTGTTGTCGCGATTCTGCGTTTCGGTTCTGCGCATGTGTTTTTCGCCTTTTTGCGTTATGGACACGCATGCGTTTAACGCACCAAAAATGGTGAACGCATGCGTTACCAAAAAGCGAACGGACGGCAAATCGCATGTGCATCGGAATGCGGGAATTTTGCGTTCCCGCGATTTCCATTTTAGCGAAAATCGCGGGTGCAAACGCGAGCGCGAAACACGCGCGCAAACTCGCGAAAAACGCGCTAGTGTGGCTAGCCCTAAATGTACATTTTTAATCAAAAAATTTTTTTACTTCCTCACATTCCTGCATTGGCCCTCATCTAGGCCATTTATTTTGTGACTGCAAAATGATTAGGCAAGACTGCTAATCTGAAATCAGGCTGGGACCTACCCCTCCATAATCAGCCATTTTTAAACAGCTGATGCGGAATGTTGAACTGTTGAAAAACAGCTGCTTGTGGAGGTTAGGCTCTGCGAAGAGGGTATGGGCTTGGGGCGGGTGGCGGGGGTGGCAGTTACGCTACTGTTTTCTTTTCAATTCCAAAACCTTAATTACTGTGGTCAGTGTGATTGCTTTTCTTTTCCAGGTTCTGACTGTGCAATGTGCTCACATAACCATATACTGTATATCTTTTACATTTGCTATGAGTCAGTTGCTGAAGTTACAGATGTTGGCATGAAACCCAATTTTAAGAAATATTTTTGTGTTAAACATTTTGGTTTGGAATGCAATCTTCATAAGTGGTTACATTACTCAGTCTATATATATTTTCCATAAGCTAATTAATAAGACAGTGATTTTAATGTGATAGTAATATTGTAACTAGAGGGTATTTAATTGTTAAAAACTGTCAGGGAAATTAAATATAAAAGACTCGTGTTACTTCCATTACATGATCCCGCAATACAATACCAGACATAAACGATATAATGTCTGGTATTGCATCGTGGGATTGTGTAAAAGGTAAGGAGCTCCTGTACAAGATCCTGTTAAGTTTGAGCTATGAGGTAGCGCTAAACTTAACCAACGGGGTTTACGTTTCTAAAAAACATTTGGAAATGGCGCTGTGCCTAAAATCCGTGTAAAGCACATGTTATCCCGATATTAATTTGGGTTAACGTGGGTTTTAGACGGATTTTACAATATTGAATCTCCCCTTAATGTTTAATTGTTTTTTACCCAAAGATTCAATGTTTTCAATAGAAATGGCCAAACTCACTGAAATCTGTTCCGCTGCTGATTGTGGATTTTTGAAAAAATCCGAAAATTCTAAAATCCGCTAGCGAACCCATTGTCAATGGAGTTAAAAGGTTTGAAAGTCCCACTAAAATGAAGGTAAAATAGCAATGGTAATGACTGTAAATGGCTCAGGGACCTGGGAAATGACCTGGGGAACACATATCAATGGCCAAAAATCTTTATAAAACACCGTCCAGTACCGGAAACATCATGTGCTTCCTGTTTTGGCATTGGGTAGTATTTTCAAAAGTCGAAAATTTTTCGAAATCTAAATTTTCAGAAATAGTTCCACGAAAATAGATCGAGAAATCAGAAAAAGTTAGAGAAACCTGCAAAGTCCGAGTTGGTGGGATCCGTGAAATCTGTTCAGAACCGGGTTCAGATTTAGTTTTGTGTGGCCCTTCTTAAGATTTCACAATGAAAGACATTGTTTCATTATGCTTTGAGTTTTATATGCCATTATCCAGATGCAGTAATGTTATTGAGTATAATGATGTGTTCTAATTCCAGTCATACTTATGGTGGTCATAGACGGATTGATATTATTGCCTGGTTGCAGCAATAAAAACTGAAACTTCCACCCATCCCGATACAAAATTGTCCTGATAGATAATTGGCGACAACTCATTATTGGTCGATAGTCACTACATTCCTATACATGGCCAGCATTAGTAAAGTACATCTGGTTACTTAAAGCTTTCTACACTAAGGGGCTCATTTACCCAGAGCCACTATAGCTCTCGGTAAATGCTTCTTCTGCAATTTAATATCGCGGTTGCGAATGTGGGTGAATCTGGTAAGGGGATTTACCCACTGCGGGATTTTAAGCCAGTAGATACTATCTACTGGCGTTAAAATCCTGTGCTAAAACAATCGCAAATGCTATATTAATTGTGAGTGTTGGATGTGTGGGTGATTTTTGCGTAACCCATCCGACGCTAATAGGAGCTTAAGTCGCACAACTGGTAGCGAACAGTTAAGCCGACTTAACTCTATATATTTGCCCAGCGAGTCTGGGGGAATGAGCCCCTATGTCTACTGTGCAAGAAACCATTTTAATAAACAATATAACAAATTCTTATTGGGGGCTTTTAAAAACATATCAACACAGTTTAAGATTGTGTATATTTGTGGTGCCTAGTTATACTTGTGTTTACCTTTTTCGTTTATTCATCTAATTTCTCCTTGGCTGTTGGGTACAATTGGCACCCACTTAATAAAAGATTTGTATAGAGTGCAGACCAATTAGCAAGGTACGAACATTTTGACTGCAGTTGTACATTGGAGATTGTTCATGCATCCAAGGATAAGCAACACTGGCCAGTTTTGACACATCAATGCACTGAATGCTGCCATAGTTTGCTATTAGTGTGTTGATTACAGCTTGATTAGCGCTCTGTACCATAACAGAATGTCCTTTATTGATCTCAGCAAAACCACCAAGTAGCAGCAGACTGTATCCATACCATCAAACTTGTTTAGTTGTGGCCAAATAAGTCAACCCCTCACTCTTGAGTACTGTGATCCCATTGCATATAGAACTATGGCTTTCACTGTGGAGATTGCCATGTTATTTCACAGAACTTCTTTATTAACATTACATAGCCTTGAAAAATACGTAGTTTATTTTTTATAGTACAGGACAGCCACTCTCTCCTCAGAGTCAAAAAAAATTGGTGTTGAACACCCCCCACCTCCAAACATTATTGAACAAATGGTCCAATAACCCCAGAATTATCGTTTTCTTGAAATGGCTAACCCAGACCTGCTAGGTTTATTTCCCCAACTTACAAACGTATTTACCAGCCATTGTTCCAGCGCAGGCCTTCTGCAGCAGAAGGGACCGGACCGGCAGCCACTCAATGGGAGACACCAGGGTAACATAAACATTGTTACAGTTCATTGAAATGGCCATCTAGATTGCTAATAAGCAGTTTTATTTTCTACTAACTATTGGGTTTTCTCAGTATCAACCAACTTTAGATTTGAGACCTTAACCCTTGGGGTGCAAACTGTGTCTTAAGGTTGTACACACGTGCGATTGCGGGTCCGACGGCAAGGCACGATGTGTACGAACGTTCGTTTCGGACGTAATCAGCCCGTGTATGGGCCCTTTATCGGCGAAACAGCCGGTCATTCGGAGATCCGCCTTTTACTTAACACGACTCCAGAGGCTTCCTTGGGTGAGAACAACTGAAGAGTGGCTGTGAAGTGGCAAAAGTGAAAGAGCCATGCAGATTTATATGGAAAGTTTAGGGCAGTGTGTTTACAATTAGTCAGTAAACAAGTAAATGTCAAAACCAAGAATTGTTTATGATAGTAAGAGCTGGGATTAAATGTTAGATGGGGAAATTTACTAAGCAACACGTAACAGGGAAAATAAAGAAATAACTTTAGGTTTAACGTTTAAATCCTAAATAACGTAATCTTCCTTTGTCAGCTGTTTACGAAAAAAAGTAACGTTCATGGGGGAAAGTTCACTTGTGCTAATGCGCAGAGTACCTTGAGGCCCATTGGACACGGTAATTTAAATTGACTTGATATACTTTTCTTTTTATATCCAGAGATTTTATGGTAAACAAACTGCCCAGGGATCTCTTTGTGCAGTATATCCTAGACCTTGCCTCCATACTGTCATAAGGACTATCCCAGTTTTCAGAGCCTTTTCGATTGGAATTCTACAACTGCATCTCTTTTGTTCCACTAAAGCTGGTTTATTTGCCTTAAAAGATGTGCTGAGACAGAGCAGTTTGTTCTAATATTTTGATTGACATTGTTTTGTTTGGATTAAGTTGTGTGTGTTGAGAATTAGTCTGGTTTCCTGTTTGAAGTCATGTCTACATCTTGCGTCGCTGATTGGTGACAACTAACATAGCAGCAATTTCATCTTGTCGAACAGACTGCTGTAATTCTTTTGTTTGTGTCTTGAGTCATCTTGTAGCATTTAAATTTTATGCCAGGAATGTTCAAAGGTGAATTCGCTTTCTTTTGGGAACCAGGGAAAGAATGTTTGGTATTGCAGCTTAATTTACAAATCATTTTAGAATTCTCTTCCCTTTTTTATGGGAACAATAAATACTGCAGCCATCAGTGGGACATATATAGATTCTTTTTAATTATTGCAGTAAACATTATCACAATACAGAACAAAGTTACACTCCAGCACACTGTTAGCCAGACAAGGTGCAATCCTCCTTGCCCTCTACTCCTTACGGCGAATACATCCAAGCAGGAAATAAAGCGATGGAGGAGCACACTACTTCAAGTGATAACTTCAATTTATTAGGTGCAAAACAACATGTACATACGACATGGGAATGCTATGTCCAATACCTGAGTACAGGACATAGAGTTCCAAAACGTTGTATGTACATGTTGTTTTGCACTAATAATTGAAGTTATCACTTTCAGTAGTGTGCTCCTCATCGCTTTATTTCTGCTTGGAAACATTAACACAAACCTTCCAAATTGCTAACAGCTTTGTGGTAATTATGTATTATGCATATTGCAAACATTCCAAAAGTTCTTGTTTTGAGCCTGTTGACTGATGATGATGCTAGGCCTCGCTGGGCTATTTGGTGTGCGCGCCCTGTCAACCCTTTTTGCAGCACATGCGATCACCCTTTTTAGGGGCATTGCATGCACCGCACATGAATTGCGTGACATGCGATTTCGTGCGTCATGCGATTCTTGTGCACTGACTTGTGGGGCCTTGCTTAAGGACAATGATACTCACCTTTTCCCCGCTCCACTGCAGCATAGTACCCAGGGTGAGGAACTGAATGGGTATTGTTTAAATACTATATGGAGTGTGCCTTCCTATGAACTATACGTATCTAATTACACTTACCTGCAGTGGCACAGGTTGTGGATAGAGCACCTCCAATTTTGCCTATCAGAACCATCACCTTGGATTGGAAATTGTACCCAGGGTGAGGACCTAAAATCCCTAAATCCTCACCCTGGGTACTTCCCTAACTCCTGCACTACTTACTGCAATCTGCTTTGGCGATCCGCACTGTTCCACCTCTCTTCTACTGTCAGTGACAGTAGCTGGGCAGCCAATTGGAAGACACGCCTCCTTGCAGAGCGTGTCTTCCTATTGGCTGCAATCACGATCTGTCACTGAAGCAGGAAGAGTGGGATGAATGAGTGATCGCCAAAGCGATTTGCAGTAAGTAGTGCAGGAGTTGGGAAAGACTTAACGATTTTAGGTCCTCACCCTGGGGTACTATGGAGCCATGGAGGAAGAGGAGCGAGGTGAGGTGAGTACAATTGTCCTTTAAAAGGTTTTTAATGTGTTCATTTTAGTTTTTGTTTGAATTATTTACATTATTATATTTTTCTTAATTTCTCGAAAAAGAAAATATTTAAATGCAGTAGCGAAACTGCCTCCTGCAAGTTTCATGGCCAGGCCCCTGATACACCCCAACTTTCCCCAGCTGCACGGTAGGTAAAAAAAATCTGATTGCGCACATCTTTACAAAAATATGTTTAAAAACGATGATCACTGTCCCTGTCTAAAGATTGACAGGGCCCTCCTAGGTGATTTTGTTCCGCTATTATTTTATGGAACCTTTCAGTTTTTGAGGAATCTAATTAGGAGCTTCACAAGAAATGAATACTGGATTATGTGGTTAATGGGAAGTACTATAATTAAGAAAATGCTTTGTAGATGGATTTCATGCGATTAGATTGCAGATTTGAAGACAGGAGTCAGATGTGACCATTTTAACTCACTCATTGTGACACTACTGTACATCATTGGTACTGCAGTTAAGAGTGAATATGCATTCTGGCCTCAGGTGAGCTGATGTACGTGCTTCTGGTGTCATGGCAGCTTCGTTCTACTGGCTGTGTGCCATTTAGGTAAGCAGTTAATTGCTCTGTCTGGCAAAATGACTTTCATTCACTTTCTTTTATGAATATTTATGGAATGTTTCACTCGCAGCGGCAGAAATTATGAGTTTTCATTGTTTCTGTTGTCTTTCCAGATTTATACCAATCCATATTTGTCCTCATCTGGGCTCAGAACAACAAACTGCTGCTTTATGGCTCTCTTTTTTTATGTCTGTACCAGCCAGGCAATCTACAGGGTTCGGGCTGCTACATTATTTCAGCCTTTCTCTCTGAATTACTAGCTGTGTTAGTATACAGTCATTGTTTTTATAGGTGCTTTTAATAACCGTGCTATGCCATTCCACCTTAGCTTGGTCCCATAACTGGGAAGACTTGACCTTTGCACTTTGTCTTCGACTTTAAGGTCAGCGGCTAACCGGACGCAGTGGGTGCATCGAAAGTCTGTTTGACCACTATCCTTAATGCATAGGTACATGGTCATGCCATTCTTCAGATTATCAGCAGGTCAGACCATTAAGCCATACTCGTCTGGAACTGCTGTTCGGTTCACTTTTGGCCCCACAATCGTGTATGAAGTTTAAGCAAGTTCATGTTTGGATCTTGCTGCTACTGCAGCTACAGTAGCTAGGTTGTAACTTGTTGCTGAACTTCTGGTGGTGCTGGCTGTGTGGTAATGTAACAGGTTGGCGCTCACCCCCCCAACAGATTAGGGAGGAAGTTGGGCAGCTGGCGGATGCCGGCCTCCATTTAAAAAAAAAAATTCAGTGTGTGACAGTGCGGCAGTGCCACTTCCCTACAGGGTGCCGCTCTGCATTGTTGCTGACCGCATCATTAGCGAGGCGGCCCTGAGTAGCTTTCTATCTGTCCCTAGATTTCGATCTCTATGATCATTCAGTATTCTTTGGACTATTACTTTTTTACTGTTGCTGAATTTCTTCTCTTATTCAGTTCCCAATCCTTTGTTTCTATCTCTACATTATTGCTTCAATACTTATAACTATTTAATTATGTGATATTTGGCAAAAAAAGGTACAGACAAATATGGCTCAGTTGAATGGCACTGCAATGTTTCATTCAATGCAACAAATACTGTTGGTCATTGTTGGCACAACTATATAACACAATCGGACAAAGAATAGACCTGATTGTTGGTAAATTTTGACCAATCGTATGGGCTTCAGTGGGTGATTAAAGGCAGTGGTCTGCCAGACTGCCGATCGGTTATTAATTGTAGTCATTCCTAAAAAAAGTATTCAGATTTAAACCATGTTCTGGGCCTAGGCTTGTTTCCAGCCTTGATTTTTAGCCCTGCTAGACATTTCTAACTGGGAGTACCAGTCAGGATATTAGTCCGCACACCTACTAACTGGGGGTACTAGCACAGGATATACCCTGCATACCCTACTAACTTGGAGTACCAGCGCAGGATATTAGCTGCACACCCTACTAACTGAGAGTACCAGCACATGATATTAGCCTGCATACCTACTTACTGGGTACCAGTGCGGGATATAGTCGCACACCCTACTAACTGAGAGTACCAGCACATGATATTAGCTGCATACCCTACTTACTGGGAGTACCAGCACATGTATTAGCTTGCACACCCTACTAACTGGGGAGAGTACCAGCACAGGATATTAGCCTGCATACCCTACTAACTGGAGTACCAGTGCAGGATATTAGCTTGCACACCCCTTACTAACTGAGTAGTACCAGCACATGATATTAGCCTGCAACCCTACTAACTGAGAGTACCAGCACCTGATATTAGCCTGCATACCCTCTTATTGGGAGTACCAGCACAGGATATTAGCCTGCATACCCTACTTACGGGGAGTACCAGCACATGATATTAGCTTGACACCCACTAACTGGGAGTACCAGCACAGGATATTAGCTGCATACCCTACTTATTGGGAGTACCAGCACAGGATATTAGCCTGGCACACCCTACTAACTGGGAGTACCAGCACAGGGTATTAGCTTCATACCCTACTAACTGGGAGTACCAGCACAAGATTTTACCCTGTATACCTAGTAGCGGGGGTAACAGCACAAGATTCTGTATTAGCCTGCATACCCTAATCCCTGAAGGCTTAGATGAAAGAAAATTCCTGTGGGAAGATGTGTAGATGTGGGGAAAAATTCCTTCCTGACTCAAATATGCAAGTAGCTCTTGGATTTGACTCCAATGCAAAACTATTGCCACAATAATATATCCTGATGTCTTTTGAAAAACATCCAATCCCTATGATACACATTGTGGTACAGTAACCGTTTCACAGTTTCCCTTTTGCCCTGTACCTTTTGCAGCCTCTGAAATTTATAGAAGCTGTTCGGCTGCTATTATCCACGTAAACGTCTTTCTGGGAGAACGTTACGGTTATGGATTACAAACAGGGGGATACAATTACATTACTGGTGGAGGAGGGTGTGTGATTAATGAATCTCTTACACTGCTATTCAAATAGAAATCTGTAAAGTGTTTCCACTTAATATTGCCAAGTTTGATTACTGATATTCCAAAGACGGACAGTGGGTATCCGCTGTTTATTAATTACATTACTTACCAATGACTGTAAATAAGAAGGAACCCTCGGGCGGAGGGACCCTACCGCACGCACACTTCCGGCACGCCCGGACGACCCTATACGTAGCGTCCGGTTCCCCTCCTTCCCATGCCTTCATACGCGGCAGCTCTTGTCGGGCTCGGGCCGACACGGAACACGAATACCAACAGTGAAGGGGGAAAGCAAGACAGGAGGAAGAACATGGTCATCCCATATGTAGCAGGGGTCTCTGAGAATTTTCAAAAAAACACTGCATCCCTGTATAACCAAACAACAAACAAGAACATCAATGCACATTCCTGGGCCCCATATATCATAATATCTGTGCTAGTGCAAACAGTAAAAACATGGGGGGTTTTAGTTACAATTTTATGCATAAAAGTGAAAAGCCTTCCAACCACGTCAAGGTAACCCCAGTATGTAAGGTCCTAACAAAACTGATGGTTACTAACTTGAGAACCAGGAAACAGAAAACGGAAACAAGCCATTGTGTAGGATTTCAGTTAGACTTATATATTTCACATTTCGAACTATTACCGTTTAGGGTTTTGGGGGGTGATTTACCTGTATGTAAGTTTTCATTTTGGGACTGGACTTGCCCTTTAAGTCTCTAGCAACTGTCAAATAAATAAAAAAGTGATAGGAATGCAGCCCTTGTAGGCAAGGATTAAGATGAAATGGGTATTAAAGCAGGATTGTAATTTGTGTATGTATATTCAGTTAATAGAAAGAGGTTGTAATGCAGAAAACAAATCATTTAAAATCAGTAGACTGTAAGGGCTAGGCCACACTACCACATTTTAACTCACAATCCAATAGCGGCCATATAAAATTTAATAAGGCACCATGTTTTTATATTATCTGCAACAGTCAATATGGGTAGCACAATGGCTCACTGGCTAGTACTGATGCCTTGCAGTGCTGAAGTCCTGAGTTTGAATCCACCCTTGCCCACATCTGCAAGGAGTTTGTATGTTCCCCCATGTGGGTTTCCTTATGTCTGTGTGTGCTTAGATTGTAAGCTCTTCAGGAAGGGCCTAATTAAATGAATAT
Organism: Hymenochirus boettgeri; assembly: GCA_019447015.1. Lineage (NCBI taxonomy): Eukaryota > Metazoa > Chordata > Amphibia > Anura > Pipidae > Hymenochirus > Hymenochirus boettgeri. Next base: position 299,616,312 of record CM033470.1, on the reverse strand, counting down.
GTAAAGCGCTACAGAAAAAGTTGCGCTTTATAAATCAATAATAATATTAATAATTCCTGTCCGGTAGCTATTTGTACATGAATGGGCCGTACATTAAAACTTTGGTAACTAAGCTTGTGAAGGTTGACATTCATCTAGGTCATGGTATATATGTTTGTAGAAGTCAGGGAGAATGGTAAAGTGGAAGTAGAGGTTTACAGAAGACCAATCCGCACAGACCAGTATTTGATATTTGACTCCCACCACCCTTTGATTGGGTGTCATCAGAACCCTGAAACACAGACTAGAACTCCCCACTAGCACAGTGGGTGAAGGCTAAAGAAATGAAAACTCTCAAGCCCTTAAACTTGTGTACCGTATTACTCGAGTATAAACCGAGTTTTTCAGGCTGAAAAATCAGCCTGAAAACTCGGACTCGGTTTATACTCGAGTCAACCGCTTACCTGGGCATTCCGGCAGCCCGCGATCTTTTCTGCACTGGCGCGCCGGCCTGACGTCACTGCCCGGCCAAGCCCGGCGCCGGGCAGTGATGTCAGCGGCGGCGCCGGTACAGGAATGGGCGCGCGGCTGCGAATGCCGATACCGTACCTGCCAGGAAGCCCTTGGATGGAGGAAGAGCCCACAGATAGAAGAAGAAGAGTCGTCCACAGGAGAAGAGTCCACAGGAGAGAGAGTCCAGGAGAAGAGTCCACAGGGAGAAGAGTCCACAGGGAGAAGAGTCCAGGAGAAGAGTCCACAGGGAGAAGAGTCCACAGGGGAAAGTCCACAGGAAGTGTCCACGATCCACAGGGAGAGAGTCCACAGGGAGAAGAGCCCACAGGTACAAACTGAACTGAGGGGGAGGGGGGCATTCAAGATGTTTGGGAACTACAACTCCCACATGCTTTATTAGCTGGGAGTTGTATTTCCAAACATCTTGAATGCCAAGTGAGGGTGGCATTCAAGATGTTTGGAAATACAACTCCCAGCTAATAAAGCATGCTGGGAGTTGTTATTCCAAACATCTTGAATGCCACCCTCACTTGGCTTCAAGATGTTTGGAAACTACAACTCCAGCATGCTTTATTAGCTGGGAGTTGTTAGTTTCCAAACATCTTGAATGCCAAGTTTCTACCCTAGGTTTATCCTCGGGTCAATAACTTTATTAGGATTTTTAGCTGAAATTGGGTACCTCGGTTTATACTCGGGTCGTTTATACTCGAGTATATACGGTATATCCAGACTGGGCCTTTGTCAAAGAAGTAGAAGGAAAAAAGAACACGAATCCCAACATGAAGGGGAAAAGCAAGAAAAGAGAAAGAACATGGTCATCCCATATGTAGCAGGGGTCTCTGAGAATTAAAAAAAAACACTGTATCCCTGTATAACCAAACCAAACAAGAACATCAATGCACATTCCTGGGCCCCATATATCATAATATCTGTGCTAGTGCAAACAATAAAAACATGGGGGGTTTTTAGTACAATTTTATGCATAAAGCGAAAAGCCTTCCAACCACGCCAAGGTAACCCCAGTATGGAAAGTCCTAACAGTTTACCTGGTCATTTATCTGGGCTGACACTCCCTGCTTGGTTCATTATCTTGGGAAGGTTGTCTCCCTGACCTTGCATTGGATTAGATTACAGGCTATCATTTCACCCCCCCCCCCCGCTACTGGCTTTTAACAAGGAGGGAAGAGGCCTCTCATCCAATGCTTAGTATTCAAGGCATAAGACCTCCAATTAAAGGACGTGTTGGGTGCTACACCGCATGGAGCTTGGCCAATCTTCCGCGAGAAACTCTGCTACAATATACACAAAAGCGGGGCTGTGGGAGCACTCCTGTGGCAAAATTACTTTATAACAAATAGTGGAAGTGCTACTGATCTGACCAAAACATTACAAACAAGAAAAGAGATGATCAATGCACATTCCTGGGCCCCATATATCATAATATCTATGCTAGTGCAAAACATGGGGGGGGGGGGTTTAGTTACAATATTATGCATAAAGTGAAAGCCTTCCAACCACATCAAGGTAACTCCAGTAAGGAAAGTCCTAACAATTTCCCTTGAGTCACCATCTGGGCTGACACTCCCTGCTTGGTTGCATTTCTTGGGAAGGTTGTCTCCTGACCTTGCATTGGATTATATTAAGGCTACACTTCCCCCCGCCTACTGGCTTTAACAAGGAGGAAAGAGGCCTCTCTCCTCCAATACTTATATTCAGCTAAGACCTACAATTAAAGGGACATGTTGGGGGTGCTATTACCACATGGAAGCTTGTAAATCGTCCAAACAACTGAGGCAACTGGTGCAACCCAAAACACTCACTACCGAAACACAAGAAAAGCGACATCATATACACAGTGCAGTGTGCTCTGATTTGTATTGGGTGAGACAAACAGCAACTGCGCCAACGTATGACACAAATTCCCACAGGAGAGTCGGTCCGAATAAGAGTCCAGAGTACTCCAAAGAAAGTCAGCATAAATATGAAAGAACGGACCAGGATACCAACGTATACACAGCACAGAAGAGCCAATTCCTCAGGTTAGAACTCGGCACACATCTGCATCTTAGGAAAAAGGACATACGTTTAACGATTGAATGTCAAATTCTTGGCAAAAGAACAGATTAGTTCAAAAATAATTTATGTCAAAATAGCCTGAATAGGTGTGGAGATGTTCAATACCATTTATCTGCCATGTACAATGCTGTTTTGATGCCTTACTCTGGACAATATCGATAACACCTCTGAGCCACAGTGTAATCAACACCTTGTATTTAAGAGGTCCCTAACACTGTTTTATACCTTCCAGGGATTTATTCTAACAGATTCTTGTACAAGTCTTTCTGAATTGAGAAAGCCAATCGGATGGCTAGAGAAATGTCCTTAAAGGGCATCTGTAGTGGGAAAATGAACTTTTTTGTCTTTCTTTCCATGTGTTCCTAATTCCCCAACAACCCCAGAGTGTCTTCACTTTTTTCAGATTCCCTCTCTGTCCTGAGATACCCAGTTAGAAGAATAGTGATTACTTCCTCTACGATACTTGGACTGTCAATCAAATCCCTGTGTGATCCCCCATCCCTGCTCTGTAATAAACATAGAGATAACAGCATTAGCAGGGGGAGAGAGGTACTTTGATGGTAGACATAAGGCTGCACTTGACCCCCCTTCTTAAGCTTTCACTGATTGAGGATGCGCAATAAAGAGAGAGATCGTAAACTGTGCTTTTCTCCTTCTTCTTCTGTGTCTCCAGGACAGCTTGCTTTCAATTGGCCACTATGCGTGGGTGCGTTTTTCAGGCTGTTGAACTTCAACTCCTACTGCACATGATAAGCTGTCGGCAAGTCGGAGTTGAGACCAGGAGGAGGTAACAGAGGGAGGGGGAAGGGGGAAGTGCTGCACACAGATCTGACACCATGGTTAAACAGAGTCACTGACATAGATAGGATAAGGCAGCACAATACATGAGGGACATGTGTTTTTTCCACTAGATGCCCTTTAAGAACTTCAAATCCTGTTGATCTACTGAATCCAAAAGATATTTACTGTATTAGGTGCATGTTCACCAATGAATCAGAGGACAAGTGGGTTTACATTGAGATCAGAAGAGAAGAAAATGCTTTTTCAGTTCTGAAAGAATTTCTTACAGTAAAAGTGTGTAAAACTATGGAACTGGTATTAAAGGAAGAGTTCACTGAAAAAGTGAACTATTCCTTTAACGCATTAACTGATAACGGGAGGTAAAGGAGCTATTTTCAGAGTCAGGATGAAGCTGCACTGATAGTTCCTTTAACTCCCGTTCTTCAATCAATGCATTAAGGAATAGTTACTTTTTCAATGAACTCTTCCTCTAATATAAACATTGTATTGATGGGGTTCTAACAGTTGTTTTTTTCTAGTCATAGAGGAAGAAATGGACGTGTGTCTTTATTAATTTGGCTTGAAAAAGCCAAATTACTGTTCTTTCTTATTTCTTCTTCTTTTCTTCTTCTTCTTCCGTTTTATTCTTCCGCTTTTTTGGACCGTATCTCCTCCCACGTTTTTGAGCTGAGAAGCGTTACGGAGTTATCGGCGAATTTCCAGACATTTTTTCCTATAGACTATAATGGTAACAATCCTCAAATGTGGATATTTCAAACCGTTTGTTTCATGGTCATAAATACAAATGGTGATACCCCCAACCCCCCACCACAGACCCAGGTACACCCACCTACGACCTACCTTTCCATTCCCATGGAAGCCATATTTAAAGGGTAACTAAAGTCAAAAAAACTAATTAGATTTATCCTCAAAAAAGATAGTTTTATGGTTTAAACACAAAAAAGACATACCCCCCTCAACTAGACCCAGGCACACATGCCTACTGACTACTTATCCATTACGGTGGCAGCCATATTTAAAGGGTAACTAAAGTCAAAAAACAAATTTAGATTTATCCTCAATAAAAGATAGTTTTATGGTTGTAAACACAAAAAAGACATACCCCCTCTTAACCAGACCCAGTACACACACCTACTGATCTACTTATCCATTACAGTGGCAGCCATACTTAAAGGGTAACTAAAGTCAAAAAAGCAAATTTTGATCATAATCAAAAAACTTTGTTTTTTTAACCCCAACGTGATACAGGTATACACAGCTACTGACCTACCCCTCCATTACTTTTGCAGCTATACTTAAAGGGTAATAAAGTAAAAAAACTAATTTTGACCAATCATCAAAAGTTGTTTTTTTTTTACTCTCAACCCGACATGGGTACACACATCTACTGATCTATTTATCCATTACTATGCGGCCATACGTAAAGGGTAACTAAAGTTAAAAAAAAACTAATTTTGACCAATCATCAAAAAAGTTAGTATTTTATCCCACACACACCAACGGACCTCTTATGCATGTGAACTATTTAAAGGGTAAGTAAAAAAATATAATAAACAAGCATATCTTCATTGACATATTGAGTTTTAAATCTGCACACAAACACACAAATTCCTTCCAAAATGCAGTCTTTCAAGCCAAATTCAAAGTTTATACTTAAACTTTCCCTTTCTAGTTTAACTACTAACAACTACTATGCTGCTGTATACTGTGTGATGAATTTTGGGTGTGAAACAGAGCTGGTTTTGATTGGGAAATGCTGGTTTCGAAGTTCACAAATCTGACATTTTTGAAGCTGTGATTTTTCATCGTAAAAAAAAAAAATTTCGTTGTAAAATCGAAAAGCGAAAATTTATATTAATACCTCATATTGTCAGAATGAAGACAGATTTGCATGAAACTTCAAACTCCGCCGATCTTTACTTACCTTCCCTCTATCCTCCGCCGCACTGCCCGGCCTTCTGCTTGCATGGAACTGCAAGCAGGGGGCCGGACTGGCAGCCGTGTCTGTGATTGGCTGAGAGGCAGCGGCTGCCAGCAGTTCAGAATGTCGGAGGAGAGAGGAAAGGTAAGTAAAGATCAGGGGATTTTCTGCAAATAAGTTAATGCGGTTGGGACTGGGGGAGGAAGCCCTACAACATATTAAAAGGGTTTTTGGGCTAGGGGGAGGGAGACCAAAATGGGAGGGAGAGGAGGGCTGCTCAGAAAATGCCACAAAACCTCTCAGAGGAACCTCAGAGGCAAAAACAATTTCCCCCTCTGCTAGGCTTCTGGTGGACAGTTTTCTGGACTTTGGAGAGCATTGCAGGCAACCATTTGGAGCTGGGATGTAAGGTAGGATTTTTCTACACTACACAGTAGGGCCAGTAATATGGTTAATTAAATTTGGGGGGTTTACATGCCCTTTTAATTTGAAAACGTTTTAGTGAGCTCTGAAGACTCCTTATTCATCATCATTAAGGGTGAGGCCACACTGCAACGCCACGGAATCGCGCACAAAATCGCGAGCGTTATCGCACCGATGTGTGCGCGATTCTTGCACGTTTCGCGTTCTGCGCATGTGTTTTCGCCTTTTTGCGTTATGGACACGCATGCGTTTAACGCACCAAAAATGGTGAACGCATGCGTTACCAAAAAGCGAACGGACGCGCAAATCGCATGTGCATCGGAAATCGCGGGAATTTTGCGTTCCCGCGATTTCCATTTTAGCGAAAATCGCGGGTGCAAACGCGACGCGAAACACGCGCGCAAACTCGCGAAAAACGCGCTAGTGTGGCCTAGCCCTAAATGTACATTTTTAATTCAAAATATTTTTTTACTTCCTCACATTCCTGCTTGGCCCTCATCCTAGCCCATTTATTTGTTGACTGCAAAATGATTAGGCAAGACTGCTAATCTGACATCAGGCTGGGACCCTACCCCTCCAATATCAGCCATTTTTAAACAGCTGATCGCGCGAATGTTTAACTGTTGAAAAACAGCTGCTTGTGGAGGTTAGGGCTCTGCGATAAGAGGTATGGGCTTGTGGGCGGGTGGCGGGGGTGGCAGTTACGCACTGTTTTCTTTTCAATTCCAAACCTTAATTACTGTGGTCAGTTGTGATTGCTTCTTCTTCCAGGTTCTGACTGTGCATGTGCCACATAACCATATACTGTATATCTTTACATTTGCTCATGAGTCCAGTTGCTGAAGTTACAGATGTGGCATGAAACCCAATTTAAGAAATATTTTTGTGTTTAAACATTTCTGGTTTGGAATGCAATCTTCATAAGTGGTTTACATACTCAGTCTATCATATATTTTCCATAAGCTAATTAATAAGACAGTGATTTTAATGTGATAGTAATATGTAACTAGAGGGTATTTAATTGTTTAAAACTGTCAGGAATTAAATAAAGACTCGTGTTACTTACCATTACATGATCCCGAATATCAATACCAGACATAAACGATATAAATGTCTGGTATTGCATCGTGGGATTGTGTAAAGTTAAGGAGCTCCTGTACAGATCCTGTTAAGTTTTGAGCTATGAGGTACGCTAAACTTAACCAACGGGTTTACGTTTCTAAAAAACATTTGGAAATGGCGCTGTGCCCTAAAATCCGTGTACACATGTTATCCCGATATTAATTTGGGTTAACGTGGGTTTTAGACGGATTTTACCATATTGAATCTCCCCTTAATGTAATTGTTTTTTACCCAAAGATTCAATGTTTTCAATAGAAATGGCCAAACTCACTGAAATCTGTTCCGCTTGCTGATTTGTGATTTTTGAAAAAATCCGAAAATTCTAAAATCCGCTGCGAACCCATTGTCAATGGGGTTAAAAGGTTTGAAAGTCCCACCTAAATGAAGGTATAAATAGCAATGGTAACTGACTGTAAATGGCTCAGGGACCGGGAAATGACCTGGGGAACACATATCAATGGCCAAAAATCTTTATAAAACACACGTCCAGTACCGGAAACATCATGTGCTTCCTGTTTTGGCATTCTGGGTAGTATTTTCAAAAGTCGAAAATTTTTCGAAATCTCTTAATTTTCAGAAATAGTTCCACGAAAATAGATCGAGAAATCAGAAAAAGTTAGAAACCTGCAAAGTCCGAGTTCTGGTGGATCCGTGAAATCTGCTTCAGAACCGGGTTCAGATTTAGTTTTGTGTGGCCCTTCTTAAGATTTCACAATGAAAAGACATTGTTTCATTCATGCTTTGAGTTTATATGCTCATTATCCAGATGCAGTAAGTGTATTGAGTATAATGATGTGTTTCTAATTCCAGTCATACTTATGGTGGTCATAGACGGATTGATATTATTGCCTGGTTGCAGCATAAAAACTGAACTTCCACCCACCGATAACAAAATTGTCCTGATAGATAATTGGCGACACTCATTATTGGTCGTATATCACTACATTCCTATACATGGCCAGCATTAGTAAAGTACATCTGGTTACTTAAAGCTTTCTACACTAAGGGGCTCATTTACCCAGAGCCACTATAGCTCTCGGTAAATGCTTCTTCTGCAATTTAATATCGCGGTTGCGATTGTGGGTGAATCCTGGTAAGGGGATTTACCCACTGCGGGATTTTAACGCCAGTAGATACTATCTACTGGCGTTAAAATCCTGTGCTAAAACAATCGCAAATGCTATATTAATTGTGAGTGTTGGATGTGTGGTGATTTTTGCGTAACCCTCCGACGCTAATATGGAGCTTAAGTCGCACTAACTGGTAGCGAACCAGTTAGCGCGACTTTAACTCTATAATATGCCCAGCGAGTCTGGGGGAATGAGCCCCTATGTCTACTGTGCAAGAAACCATTTTAATAAACAATATAACAAATTCTATTGGGGGCTTTTAAAAACATATCAAACACGTTTAGATTGTGTAATATTATTGTGTGCCTAGTTATACTTGTGTTTACCTTTTCTGTTTATTCATCTAATTTCTCCTTGGCTGTTGGGTACAATTGGCACCCACTTAATAAAAATTTGTATAGAGTGCAGACCAATTAGCAAGGTACAGAACTTTTGACGCAGTTTGCTAATTGGAGATATGTTCATGCATCCAAGGATAAGCAACACTAGCCAGTTTTGACACACAATGCACTGAATGCTGCCATAGTTTGCTATTAGTGTGTGATTACAGCTTGATTAGCGCTCTGTACCATAACAGAATGTCCTTTATTGATCTCAGCAAAACCACCAATAGCAGACTGTATCCATACCATCAATACTTGTTTAGTTGTGGCCAAATAAGTCAACCCCTCACTCTTGAGTACTGTGCATCCCATTGCATATAGAACTAGGCTTTCACTGTGATATGCCATGTTATTTCACAGAACTTCTTTATTAACATTACATAGCCTTGAAAAATACGTAGTTTATTTTTATAGTACAGTACAGCCACTCTCTCCTCAGAGTCAAAAAAAATTGGTGTTGAACACCCCCCCACCCCAAACATTATTTGAACAAATGGTCCAATAACCCCAGAATTATCGTTTTCTTGAAATGGCTAACCCAGACCTCGCTAGGTTTATTATTCCCCAAACTTACAAACGTATTTACCAGCCATTGTTCCAGCGCAGGCCTTCTGCAGCAGAAGGGACCGGACCGGAAGCCACTCAATGGGAGACACCAAGGTAACATAAACATTGTTACAGTTCATTGAAATGGCCATCTAGATTGCTTAATAAGCAGTTTTATTTTCTACTAACTATTGGGTTTTCTCAGTATCAACCAACTTTAGATTTGAGACCTTAACCCTTGGGGTTGCAAACTGTGTCTTAAGTTCGTACACACGTGCGATTGCGGGTCCGACCGGCAAGGCACATGTGTACGAACGTTCGTTTCGGACGTTAATCAGCCCGTGTATGGGCCCTTTATCGGCCGAAACAGCCGGTCATTCGGAGATCCGCCTTTACTTAAACACGACTCCAGAGGCTTCCTTTGGGATCAGAATCAACTGAAGAGTGGCTGAGAAGTGGCAAAAGTGAAAGAGCAATGCAGATTTATATGGAAAGTTATGGGCAGTGTGTTTTACATAGTCAGTTAAACAAGTAAATGTCAAAACCAAGAATTGTTTATGATAGTAAGAGCTGGGTTAAATGTTAGATGGGGAAATTTACTAAGCAACACGTAACAGGGAAAATAAAGAAATAACTTTAGGTTTAACTGTTAAATCCTAAATAACGTAATCTTCCTTTGTCAGCTGTTTACGAAAAAAAGTAACGTTCATGGGGGAAAGTTCACTTGTGCTAATGCACAGAGTACCTTGAGGCCCATTGGACCACTGGTAATTAAATTTGACTTGATAACTTTTCTTTTTATATCCAAGAGTATTTATGGTAACAAACTGCCCAGGGATCTCTTTGTGCAGTATATCCTAGACCTTGCCTCCATACTGTCATAAGGACTATCCCAGTTTCAGAGCCTTTTCGATTGTCTATTCTACAACTGCATCTCTTTTGTTCCTAAAGCTGGTTTATTTGCTTATAAAAGATGTGCTGAGACAGAGCAGTTTGTTCTAATATTTTGATTGACATTGTTTTGTTTGGATTAAGTTGTTGTGTGTTGAGAATTGTCTGCGTTTCCTGTTTGAAGTCAGTATCTCCTTGCTGTCGCTGATTGGTGACAACCTACAATAGCAGCAATTTCATCTTGTCGAACAGACTGCTGTAATATTCTTTTGTTTGTGTCTTGAGTCATCTTGTAGCATTTAAATTTTCATGCCAGGAATGTTCAAAGGGTGAATTCGCTTTCTTTTGGGAAACCAGGAAAGAATGTTTGGTATTGCAGCTTAATTTACAAATTCATTTTAGAATTCTTTCCCTTTTTTATGGGAACATAAATACTGCAGCCATCAGTGGGACATATATAGATTCTTTTTAATTATTGCAGTAAACATTATCACAATACAGAACAAAGTTCACTCCAGCACACTGTTAGCCAGACAAGGTGCAATCCTCCTTGCCCTCTACTCCTTAACGGCGAATACATCCAAGCAGGAATAAAGCGATGGAGGAGCACACTACTTCAAGTGATAACTTCAATTTATTAGGTGCAAAACAACATGTACATACGACATGGAATGCTATGTCCAATACCTGAGTACAGGACATAGAGTTCCAAAACGTTGTATGTACATGTTGTTTTGCACTAATAATTGAAGTTATCACTTCAGTAGTGTGCTCCTCCATCGCTTTATTTCTGCTTGGAAACATTACACAAACCTTCCAAATCTGCTAACAGCTTTGTGGTAATTATGTATTATGCATATTGCAAACATTCCCAAAAGTCATTGTTTTTGAGCCTGTTGACTGATGATGATGCTAGGCCTCGCTGGTCTATTTTGGTGTGCGCTGCCCTGTCAACCCTTTTTGCAGCACATGCGATCACCCTTTTTAGTGGGCATTGCATGCACCGCACATGAATTGCGTGACATGCGATTTCGCTGCGTCATGCGATTCTTGTCACTGACTTGTGGGGCCTTGCTCTTAAAGGACAATGATACTCACCTTTTCCCCGCTCCACTGCAGCATAGTACCCAGGGTAGGAACTGAAATGTATTGTTTAAATACTATATGGAGTGTGCCTTCCTATGAACTATACGTATCTAATTACACTTACCTGCAGTGGCACAGGTTGTGGATAGAGCACCTCCAATTTTGCCTATCAGAACCATCACATTGGATTGGAAATTGTACCCAGGGTGAGGACCTAAAATCCCTAAATCCTCACCCTGGGTACTTTCCTAACTCCTGCACTACTTACTGCAAATCTGCTTTGGCGATCCGCACTGTTCCACCTCTCTTCTACTGTCAGTGACAGTAGCTGGGCAGCCAATTGGAAGACACGCCTCCTTGCAGAGCGTGTCTTCCTATTGGCTGCAATCACGATCTGTCACTGAAGCAGGAAGAGTGGATGAATGGAGTGATCGCCAAAGCAATTTGCAGTAATGTGCAGGAGTTAGGGAAAGTACTTAACGATTTTAGGTCCTCACCCTGGGTACTATGGAGCCATGGAGGAAGAGGAGCGAGGTGAGGTGAGTACAATTGTCCTTTAAAAGTGTTTTTAATGTTTCATTTTAGTTTTTGTTTGAATTATTTACATTATTAATTTTTCTAATTTCTCGAAAAAGATAATATTTAAATGCAGTAGCGAAACTGCCCTCCTGCAAGTTTCATGGCCAGGCCCCCTGATACACCCCAACTTTCCCAGCTGCACGGTAGGTAAAAAACATCTGATTGCGCACATCTTTACAAAAATATGTTTAAAAACAGCTGATCACTGTCCCTGTCCTAAAGATTGACAGGCCCTCCTAGGTGATTTTGTTCCGCTATTATTTTAATGGAACCTTTCAGTTTTTTGAGCGAATCTAATTAGGAGCTTCACAGACTATGAATACTGGATTTATGTGGTTAATGGGAAGTACTTTATAATTAAGAAATGCTGTAGATGGATTTCATGTCAGATTAGATTGCAGATTTGAAGACGGAGTCAGATGTGACCATTTAACTCACTCATTGTGACACTACTGTACATCATTGGATACTGCAGTTAAGAGTGAATATGCATTCTGGCCTCAGGTGAGCTGATGTACGTGCTTCTGTGTGTCATGGCAGCTTCGTTCTACTGGCTGTGTGCCATTAGGTAACAGTTAATTGCTCTGTCTGGCAAAATGACTTTCATTCACTTTCTTTTATGAATATTTATGCGAATGTTTCACTCGCAGCGGCAGACATTTATGAGTTTCATTGTTTCTGTTGTCTTTCCAGATTTTACCAATCCATATTTGTCCTCATCTGGGCTCAGAACAACAAACTGCTGCTTTATGGCTCTCTTTTTCTTTATGTCTGTACCAGCCAGGCAATCTACATGGGTCCGGGCTGCTACATTATTTCAGCCTTTCTCTCTGAATTACTACTGTGTTAGTATACAGTCATTGTTTTTATAGGTGCTTTTATATAACCGTGCTATGCCATTCCCCACTTAGCTTGGTCCCCATAACTGGGAAGACTTGACCTTTGCACTTTGTCTTCGACTCTAAGGTCAGCGGCTAACCGTGACGCACGTGGGTGCATCGAAAGTCTGTTTGACCAACTATCCTTTAATGCATAGGTACATGTCATGCCATTTCTTCAGATTATCAGCAAGGTCAGACCATTAAGCCATACTCGTCTGGAACTGCTGTTCGGTTCACTATTTGGCCCCACAATCGTGTATGAAGTTTAAGCAAGTTCATGTTTGGATCTTGCTGTCTTACTGCAGCTAACAGTAGCTAGGTTGTAACTTGTGCTGAACTTCTGGTGGTGCTGGCTGTGTGGTAATGTAACAGGTCTGGCGCTCACCCCCCCAACAGAATTAGGGAGGAAGTTGGGCAGCTGGCGGATGCCGGCCTCCTTTAAAAAAAAAAATTCAGTGTGTGACAGTGCGGCAGTGCCACTTCCCTACAGGGTGCCGCTCTGCATTGTGCTGCACCTGATCATTAGCGAGGCGGCCCTGAGTAGCTTTCTCATCTGTCCCTAGATTTCGATCTCTATGATCATTCAGTATTCTTTGGACTATTACTTTTTTACTGTTGCTGAATTTCTTCTCTTATTCAGTTCCAATCCTTTGTTTCTATCTCTACATTATTGCTTCAATATCTATTATTAACTATTTAATTATGTGATATTTGGCAAACAGGTAACAGACAATATATGGCTCGTTGAATGGCACTGCAAGTTTCATTCAATCGCAACAAATACTGTTGGTCATTGTTGGCACAACTATAAAACAAATCGGACAAAGAATAGACCTGACTTGTTGGTAAATTTTGACCAATCGTATGGCTTCAGTGGGTTGATTAAAGGCAGTGGTCTGCCAGACTGCCGATCGGTTTTAATTGTAGTCATTCCTAAAAAATATCAAGATTAAACCATGTTCTGGGCCTAGGCTTGTTCCACCTTGATTTAGGCCCTGCTAGACATTTCTAACTGGGAGTACCAGTCAGGATATTAGTCCGCACACCCTACTAACTGGGGGTACTAGCACAGGATATTACCCGCACCCTACTAACTTGGAGTACCAGCGCAGGATATTAGCTTGCACACCCTACTAACTGAGAGTACCAGCACATGATATTAGCCTGCATACCCTACTTACTGTGAGTACCAGTGCGGGATATTAGTCCGCACACCCTACTAACTGAGAGTACCAGCACATGATATTAGCCTGCATACCCTACTTACTGGGAGTACCAGCACATGATATTAGCTTGCACACCCTACTAACTGGGAGTACCAGCACAGGATATTAGCCTGCATACCCTACTAACTTGGAGTACCAGTGCAGGATATTAGCTTGCACACCTTACTAACTGAGAGTACCAGCACATGATATTAGCCTGCACACCCTACTAACTGAGAGTACCAGCACTATATTAGCCTGCATACCCTACTTATTGGGAGTACCAGCACAGGATATTAGCCTGCATACCCTACTACTGGGAGTACCAGCACATGATATTAGCTTGCACCACCCTACTAACTGGGATACCAGCACAGGATATTAGCTGCATACCCTACTTATTGGGATACCAGCACAGGATATTAGCCTGCACACCTACTAACTGGGAGTACCAGCACAGGGTATTAGCCTTCATACCCTACTAACTGGGAGTACCAGCACAAGATTTTACCCTGTATACCCTAGTAGCTGGGGTAACAGCACAAGATACTGTATTAGCCTGCATACCCTAATCCTGAGGCTTAGATGAAAGAAATTCCTGTGGAAGATGTGTAGATGTGGGGGAAAAATTCCTTCCTGACTCCAACATATGCAAGTAGCCTCTTGGATTTGACTCCAATGCAAAACTATTGCCACAATAATATATCCTGATGTCTTTTGAAAAACATCCAATCCCTATGATACCACATTGTGGTACAGTAACCTTTTCACAGTTTCCCTTTTGCCCTGTACCTTTTGCAGCCTCTGAAATTTATGAGAAGTTGTTCGGCTGCTATTATCCACTAAATCGTCTTTCTGGGAGAACGTTACGGTTATGGATTACAAACAGGGGGATACAATTACATTACTGGTGGAGGAGGGTGTGTGATTAATGAAATCTCTTACACTGCTATTCAAATAAAATCTGTAAAGTGTTTCCACTTAATATTGCCAAGTTTGATTTACTGAATATCCAAAGACGGACAGTGGGTATCAGCTGTTTATTAATTACATTTACTTACCAATGACTGTAAATAATAATGAACCTTGGGGAGACCTACAAGCAAGACACTTAAAGGAACAGCAAGTGAAGAAAAAATCAAACTCATTCAAATGAATTCATACGAGAGCTTATGTAGGGATAGAGGCGCGGAAGTCTATGGAAAGATAATGATGTTTCCTGCTTGGTTTTACTGTATTGGCAGAATAAGTTTATTTATCAGTGAGAAATATTGAAATGAGATTTCAGTAACTATATAGACATTTCTGTTATATTTAGAACATACGTGCCTGTATAATTTATTATTCTTAAAACGGAAATGCTGCTTACGCCCCAGACATATTAATGTCACCATCTAAATTATTTATTTTGTATTACCGCAACTCATTGTTCTTAAGGAAATTTTCCCTTTATTAAAAAATCCCATTTGCTCTGTTATTACTCAGTTTGTCTTAGTTTAAAATCTATTTGCAGGATAGTGAAAAGACCTAACGTCTTTAATGTGGTAAGCCATACACATGCAACTGGTCACCTGGTCACCAAATCTGGCTGTGATAAATGGGCTTTAGACAATAGTCAAAATGTAAATACTTTCCACCTTTCTAATTGCTGACCAGGGATTCTCAATCTACAACTCCAGCATTCCTCCCCTACAGAGGGAAAACCGGGGAATGCTGGGTGTTGTCATTTTAAAAACACTGTAGGCACCCTGTTTGGAATCCCTGTGCTAGACTCTGTCAGCCATCTATTATATAGTGGCACTGGATTTAGTACTAAGCTAGTTTATGTTCTAAAAAACTGCTCAAAATCAAGTCATGCAAAGGTGATTCATTGATCAGTACTCACTGATTATTTTCCCAACAGAATAATCAGATCCATGTACATGGGAGTTAAACTGGTGAGTTTCCTTCTGACAGCCGTTCTGTGAATCTGTTTAGTTCTGAAAATCGATTCAAACCCATGAATTCACAATAGGTCCAAAAATCACTTAATGTTCATGTAGCCAAGACTTGCAATGCAAATAGCCATGGCAGTGTTTCTTAACCAGGGTCTTAGGGCCCCCTATTATTTCCTGAGAGGTTTCGAGGTTCCTCAAAACATAGTGACAGGAACTGTATTCATCTACCCTTGGGATGAATTAAAGGACAATTAAACTCCATTCCTCTTGCTCCTCTTCTTCCTGTCATTAGTAGTACCCAGGGTGAAGACTAAGTCATTCTTCGAAGCATATCTTCCATTGGCTTCATCTCAGATTGTCACGGACAGTGACATGGAACAACTGAAGCGCAGAGAGAAATTGAGTAAGTTAATCAGCTGCTATGTAAAGTACCCAGGGGTAAGTACTAACGATTAGGTCCTCACCCTGGGTACCATTCAGCTATTGAACAGGCAAAAGGTGAAATAAATTGTCCCTAAGTCCATTTATTTTAATTTAGATAGAAAGAGATAAATACAATTATATTAATTTTTATTTACACAGTCACTTTTTTTTCATTATTTTTTCATTTACATTGTTTAAAATAGTTTTCCAGTCCAGTTATTATTCTTATTATCTCAAGCTGCTATTTGTTTAATTATGCAGGATTATAAACCACATTATAAAGGTACTGATTCTGCCTCCTATTGTTCCTTGATATATTGTGAGAATATCTGTTGCTGCCATACAGACAATATTGCGCAGTTGAATCAAACTTTCAGATGCTGTAAAGCTGCCATACTTTTCAATAACAAAAATTATCCATGAATCCCAGTCATAGGCAATTTTAGGATGGAATTACAAATCCCCCCTTTATGTTCATTCTTATCTGCAGTTCTGCACCTTGAGGTCATTAGAAAGTGCAATGAATGCCATTCTGAAAGGGGATTAAAATAACGGGAGACAAGATGGCGGCATGAACAGAAAGTGTTACTTGTTTGGGGACAAGTGTGAAACTGATTACATAGACAGTGATAGAGACCACCAGTAACATAAATGGAAACTTATCATCCTTAGGCTTATTGTCCTGGTACCAGTATTAGCATAACTGGACTCCAGGACAAACAAGAATTTATATCATAATGTTGTTTTAACTATAATGAGGTTTGTACCTGTAACAAAGCATAGGGGAGAAGATTCATTATGAACTAATATATACATACCCATACCTCATACTGTAATATGGTCATAGGACTCCTTGGTGAACTTTTAATATCTTTATATTTCATAATAAAGAGGAACAATATTCTAAAATCTAGGGGAAAGGAAAATATAAAGTTGCCATGCTTTAATACCGAAGTAAGCTTTTAAAAAGAGGTGAGTGAGGGTGTGGCTAAAATGGTGGTTGTGCGCTTACCGCTGACCTGATAACTCTTCCAGAAGACCTCCCTGTGCTGGCCCCTTCCAGTCATCAACCATTTGTATTATCAGCTATCACGTGAGAAATCAGTCAAAAAATGAATCAAGCCATACTGTACTTTTTACTGCTTGAAGCAATACAAGGTGTTTGGCCATCAGATTCCCATCACGTGCATACATTTGTAAACTTACCTGATACGAATCTCAATTGAAGGATTCCCATAACTCCATGAATCTAGTGATTGGGCAAGTTGGAAGTAATACATTTTTTGGCAGATTTTATCAAAGTGATTAAATGTGGCACAATTAAAATATTGGCACTTATGATCAGACAAAATGGGTTTATCCTTAAAGGACAAGTACCCTCTGCTTTCAAAATTAAAGGGCAAGTCCAGCCCTAAAATGAAAACTTACATACAGGTAAATCATCCCCACCAAAACCCTAAACGTAATAGTTTTAAATCTGAAATAATAAGTGTAACCTGAAATCCTGCACAATGTCCTGTTCCATGTTCGCTTCCTGGTTCTTCCAGTTAGCACTGTCAGTTATGATTTGACAGTTTAAATCAAACAGCCAATGACTGAATGTCAATCCCCCTGTCTGCCTCTTCTGAGCATGCCCAGGCTCAGTACAGGTTTCTAAATGCTTAGTTTCCATGAGGCATCCTGAAGCATAACAGGCATCAGTAATAATTCATAGGACAAAGTATGATATATCAACATATTTTTAAAGAGGCCTTCTTTCTAAAGATGTCTTATGAGGGTGGAGTTTCCTTTAAACAGTACCCTGATAAAAGAGGTAAGAATATTTCTACCTCCTTATTCTGTTTATTAGCAAAGCTGCAATGTTTAGAAGATCCGCCTGCTGAATGTTCTATCACTGATGGTGCCATGATAAAGACAAGCTGAAGCCCAAGACTGACAGATTTGAAGAAATTGGAATCGGATGCCACACCTGCTGTTTTGCTAATAATGAGAATTGTTGAAGTAGGAGTACTCAACCTGACTTCCGTACTCTAAATTTCATTTGTTTTGCCCAACCCCTTTACTTTTAGTATATATAGTTCTTTAATATTTACTTTATTTACAGCTGTAATTTCACTGTGAGAACCATCTCCATAGACCCAAGTAATTATGGTAAATATGATTGAGCTATCTAGGCCAACTTTATGGATCAAATTGCAATTCATACCATCAGTCACTAGCAAACACACCGTTGTGATTCTGTTGGAAACATCTGTTCTATTCGACAAGCTCTAGCAGTGGGTGGGACCTCTCAAAGAAACAATCCATATATTTACATCAAATAGTTTATTTAAGTTTCAAGTATCCATAAAGTTGGCCCCTTCGCTTCCACTGTCCTATCAAAGGACAGGGAGGCGAAACCTTCATACGGAAGACAGCCACTCTTGGTTTCCTGACTTGGGACAGCACTGCTTTCGGACGGCAAAGCAGATGTGTGAGAAGATCCATGAGAGTGTGGAACAAACGAAGTGGTAGTAAGATGGAAAAGAGTGGGGGGTGAATGCCCGGTAAAAGTATGGTCAAAGCTGTTCCACACAAACTTCCCTACATGATGGGAAACTGCTGGAGTTCACCCCCACGATTTTAAAATCTCCATGCAATAGAGCCTTGGTAATTGAAATGATGTTAACTCAATGGAGCTTGAAAGTATATTACAGAATTGTATAGCTCTGTTAATCAGAAAAGAAAATTTGGTTGGAATAAATTCAAAAGTTACCAGTTTATTTACGAACAGATGGGATGTTCATGGTTTCTATTTTATCTATCCGTACATTTTTCTTACCATAATCAGTCATTGTAATCTTCTAATGTTGAAAAGTGGAGCTGTAGCTGCAGATCACGAAAAGCCTATTTCATAGTATTTCATAACCTATGGGAAACAATTAAAGCACCAATCTTGTTTTTCTCAAAGCAGCCCTAAGCTAATTGTTTGTGGCCCGTTGGCTTCGTCATTAATAATCCTGGATGTTTTGGGAAGAATGCAAAACTGATGATTCATTTTCATCAGGGGGTGAATTAAGACTAATTGCTCTAGTCAGCGATATCTACATGCTACTCTCTAAACATAAGTATTTATACAAAACCCTACGGTAATTTTCTTTGGATGTAATGATGTAATCCATTTCGTATATAATATATATATATGTAAAATTATGATCTTTTCTGCGCGTATGAATGAAACAAGCTGATTCTTCAACGATCGGCCATTTTTAAACAGCTGATCGCGCATATGAATGAAACCAGCTGTTTAAAAGACTGGACCCGAACTTCAGAAGTTCGGGTCCGTCTTTTAAACACCTGATCGCGTGTAGGTTTCATTCATATGCGCGATCAGCTGTATAAGATGGCTCATCGTGGAAGAGATCTTGGGTGTGGTGGGCCCTACTACCATGCGGCCCCCTGCGGGGGTTGCGTGGGTGGTAGTACGCCACTGCCCCTTTTTAATGATTATCCCTGAGAAAACTGACTGTAAGGGCATCTATACTGAAAACAATTGTGTTTTTGAATTGTCCGTTACTGTAAACTATAATTCTTCCTAAATTTGTCCCTATTTCTTAGAAACTTCTTACATTTCAGCCTTATTTTTATGATCTTCTGAGGTGTGTCTGTTTTGTCGTCTATCAGTAACTGGTGAACTGGAGGGCTCACTGTAAAGCTGGTTTGTGAACTGGAAGGCTGATTTAAAGCTGGTTTGTGAACTGGAGGGCTGACTGTAAAGAGTTTGTAACGGGGGGGCTGACGTAAGTCGGGTTTGTGAACTGTGAATGACTGTAAAGCAGGTTTGTTAACTGGAGCGCTGACTGTAAAGCTGTTTTGGTGAACTGGAGGGCTGACTGTAATGCTGGTTTGGAACTGGAGGATTAACTGTAATGCTGGTTTGTGAACTGGAGGGCTGACTGTAAAGCTGCTTTGTGATCTGGAAGGCTGACTTAACACTGTATTTTTTGGGTTTTTTTAACTAGAGGCTGACTGCTAATTGTGGATTGTGGATTGCAGAGCTAATCTTATCATTGGTTTGTGAACTGGAGGGCTGGCTGTAAACAATGGTTGTAAATGGAGGGCTGACTGTATGCTTTGT
Source organism: Hymenochirus boettgeri (assembly GCA_019447015.1). Lineage (NCBI taxonomy): Eukaryota > Metazoa > Chordata > Amphibia > Anura > Pipidae > Hymenochirus > Hymenochirus boettgeri. Next base: position 299,596,299 of record CM033470.1, on the reverse strand, counting down.
AAACTGAAGGGCTACTGCAAAGCTGGTTTGTAAACTGGTTGTTTACTAAATGCTGGTTTCTAAACTGGAGGGCAGACTGTAAAAGCTGTTGTGATCTTAAAGGGCATTTCCACTCCAAATGTAAATTACCCCCCAAACCCCACTTTCGCAATATTCACACTCCACCTAGATGGCGAGGGACGGTCAGGTAAGAAAGTTCCGGAGCATTTTTGAAAGCTGTGTATATCGCGAAAGTGGGGTTTGGGGTGTAATATACATTTTAGAGCAAAGGTTTTTTTGAGTGACATTGCCCTTAAAGTCGGATGGATGTGTATGAAGTGTTAACTGGGTATACTTAAACAATGTGGAATATATTAATGGAGGGAGAACTGGAATTCTGCATATAATGAACGTGGGGACTGTAATCAACTGGATCACTGGCTTAACGCTGGATAATGAACTATGGCATGGCTAATAATACTGGAGGGTAGCTTTAACACTTGTTCAGTTTAAAGGAACACTAAACCACATAAAACACTATTTGCCATCCGTTCTATTATCACAGGGAGGTGAGAACGCTTTCTCACCTCCCTGTGAATAATATTACGCTCGGGGGCCTGGAACGTCCCTCACGATACGCTCCTCTGTGCAGCCGCTTCTCACGGACTTGTTCTCTCCTGATCGCACGCCCTATCTTTTTATTGGCGCGCATGCGCCTAGATAGGCACACAGTCGGCCAGAGCGGCTTTCAGTGAAGGCGGCTGCGAGAGGAGCGGGGCGAAGTTAAGTTCCAGGTCCCCCAAGCGTTCCTATTATTCACAGGGAGGTGAGAATAAGCGTTCTCACCTCCTGTGATAATAGAAAACGGATGGCACATAGTTGTTTTATGGAGGATGGGGAGTTTACAGTCCCTTTAAGGGATGAATCAAAGAGCTGTGTAACACTTGTTAATTTCATTACTATTTCTGAGATTCCCATAATTGCTTTCAGCTTCCTTCAAAGTATTGCCCAGACTGTCAGACAGAGATGGGCTAGGCCACACTGCTGCACTTTTTTTGCGTTTGCGCATGCATTTGCGCTTGCATTTTTTTCGATGTCATTGAAAACGGTCGGGGCAACGCACCGAAAACATGGTTTTCGGGTGCATTGCGATTGTGTATTTGGCGTCCGACTTTACGTAACAAATCCGCAATTAGAGGTTTTATAATGAGAAAATGTCTTGGGGGTTGAATGTTGTTGCGCTTTAAAGGACCGATCCTGCAACATTCAATTCATTTCGGAGGAACCGCCTTTCCAGATCTTCTTTGCAACTGACCGACATACAGTATGATCTCAAAATGAATGGTATAGACGGGACCTCACGATGGTATGGCAGCCGCAAAGAAGATCCAGAAAGGCGGTTCCTCCGATATTGATTGAACTGTCTGCAGATAAGCTGTAATGTATGGGCACCTTAAGTCTCTAGCAACTGTCTAATAAATAAAAAAGTGAATGGAATGCAGCCCTTGTAGGCAAGGATTAAGATGAAATGGGTATTAAAGCAGGATTGTAATTTGTGTATGTATATTCAGTAAATAGAAAAAGAGGTTGTAATGCAGAAAAAAAATCATTTAAAAATCATGTAGACTGTAAAGGCTAGGCCACACTACCACATTTTAACTCACTATCTAATAGCGGCCATATAAAATTTAATGAAGGCAACCATTGTTTTTATATTATCTGCAACAGTCAATATGGGTAGCACAATGGCTCACTGGCTAGTACTGATGCCTTGCAGTGCTGAAGTCCTGAGTTTGAATCCACCCTTGCCCACATCTGCAAGGAGTTTGTATGTTCCCCCATGTGGGTTTCCTAATATGTCTGTGTGTGCTTAGATTGTAAGCTCTTCAGGAAGGGCCTAAATTAAATGAATATGTAAAGCGCTACAGAAAAAGTTGGCGCTTTATAAATCAATAATAATATTAATAAAATTCCTGTCTGGTAGCTATTTGTACATGAATGGGCCGTACATTAAAACTTTTGGTACACTAAGCTTGTGAAGGTTCACATTCATCTAGGTCATGGTATATCTGTTTGGTAGAAGTCAGGGAGAATGGTAAACTGGAAGTAGAGGTTTACAGAAGACCAATCCGCACAGACCAGTATTTGATATTTGACTCCCACCACCCTTTAGATTGGGTGTCATCAGAACCCTGCAACACAGAGCAGAGAACATCCCCACTAGCACAGAGGTGAAGGCTAAAGAAATGAAACATCTCAGAGGAGCCCTTAAAACTTGTGGATATCCACACTGGGCCTTTGTCAAAAGAAGTAGAAGGAAAGAAAAGAACACGAATACCAACAGTGAAGGGGGAAAGCAAGACAGGAGGAAGAACCAAACCCTCTTTACTAAACTGAAAACACCAATAACTGCTGATATTTGTTACACGCGTAATACAGATGATCGCAACTGTTATTATTCTAACGATACATCTCTTGATGTTTTCAGGACCGAGATAGGGTCACTGAGGAAAGTTTGCTAGACGGGGACGCACCTATCATGCTCTTATATAAACACCATACTGGCATCACACCTCGGCATAAATAACTACTACATTAGTGAGGCAGGCTTTTTATGCATTCGGCAGCAATCCATCGAATTCACTTTCCACAGATTGATGATCGATCAAAACGCTAGCTGTTACATGCCACAAGTAACAACAGAACCCACCGTTATACCATCTTGGGCTATGTCGCAAAAGTATCACTCCAGAAGCCATTTGCCAGGCAGCCACCTGGTACTTTCCATGATCACCTTTGATGAAACATTATAAACTAGATATATTCTCAAGGCTCAATCGAACTTTGGTTTCCTCAGTTCTATAGCAAGCCATACAATTAACTTATGATTGCATCTGAACTACTCTAATTGTCCCTCCCTTTATTATTCATTTTGCTTGGAAATCCCATTCCTCACTGCCAGTAGTGAAGCCAGTGAAAATCGAAAATTAACATTCAACTTACCGTCATTTTCTTTTCCTTGTTCTGAAGCATGCATGAATTCTTCCCTCCCGGCTTTTATAGGGCTTGGACCTTCCATATGATGGTGAGAGGGGGAGGAGTCAGAGCTCTTTATTTTCCCTTGTCCTGTCAAACTCAAGGTCATCAGAGGGTTAAACCATTCATCACTTTGCTACTCTGCCTGTTTCATCGAAACAGGAAAAAGAAAATTACGGTAAGTTGAAGTTAATTTTTCGCTTATAATTGTCTTTCCTGTAGGGACTAAAAGACCCTCCAACATTTCACAGACAAAAAAAGGTACACTTGGACACGTCCCTTGCACCACCCAAACTCCTCCCAAAGCACCCCCCCTCAAATAGATAAATATATAGATAGATAGACAGACAGACAGTGAATGTTATCATCCTTGCCTGCTGAATTGTAGCTGTGTAACAAATATTATACAAAGCGCAAACATGAACTAATAAACGAAGATCCTAATAATAAAGCAGATCTCGTTCATTAGTTCCTTTTATTTAAATGGAAATATCTTTATTTATTATTACATTTGCCTTATGAACTGCTACTATATTTGACTATATTTGATCTGTGAATATTTTTTACCTCTTTCTGGATATATTTAGGGAGATGTAATTAAAGTTCTTATTGTTAAAAATTGTGCTAATTTTACCCCAACCAATCAGATGTTCTTTACCGTTTGAAAGCTAATATTTGATTGGTTGGGGCAAAATTTGCACCATTTTTAATGAAAAGAGCTTTTATTATGGTACATCTCCCTGATTGTATTTATAAGAGTGTTTATATAATGTATCGTTAAGTTTTGAGCTGGCCAGCTTTACCTTTTTATTTATTACCTCATATAGATGTATCGTTTTTAGATTAGACTATTAATTATTTATTACATTTATATATAAACTGGTTGCACTTTATTATTTATTGGTATAGTAACCAGAGGGAGGCAATTTGTGTGCCTTTCCTTGTTTGTCTTTTGCCTGGAGGGGGATCCACCTTTATATACTACCTATAATATCTGTCTAAACATTACATAGTAACATAGTATTGGAGATTGTATAAAGACATACGTCCATCTAGTCCAACCTTTATACCCTACCCATAATGTCTGTCTAACAGTTACATAGTAACATAGTATTGGAGGTTGTATAAAGACATACGTCCATCTAATCAAACAATTATACCCTACCCATAATGTCTGTCTAACAGTTACATAGTAACATAGTATTGGAGATTGTATAAAGACATACGTCCATCTAGTCCAACCTTTATACCCTACCCATAATGTCTGTCTAACAGTTACATAGTAACATAGTATTGGAGGTTGTATAAAGACATACGTCCATCTAGTCCAACCTTTATACCCTACCCATAATGTCTGTCTAACAGTTACATAGTAACATAGTATTGGAGGTTGTATAAAGACATACGTCCATCAGGTCCAGCTATTATACCCTACCCATGAACCCTACCTAACAGATAATCCAGAGTAAGGCAAAAAAAATATATAAATATTATTTAATTTTAGAAAAGTTCTTTCCTTCTAATTTTAAGGGATGTCCATGTGTCCTCTAATATGATCAGCAATGTTCCTAAGAGTTGTACGGCCCATTAATGTACTTTTATAAATTGATACCACAGTGTGACTGTGGCTACATGTGGGTCGAGATCTCGGCCCACCCAACCAGCTGTTGCAATAATTTAGTTGGATTGAAATATCAACAAAAAGTTTCAGTGTCCAACATTGTTAAATCACTGAAAATTGTGGAAAGTCTGTTATCTACCAGAACCCCCAAATCTTTTTCCATGACTCACTGAATCCATTAATTTTGTCAGAAATGTTTTTAACTGTCACATGATTTGTTTTATAATGTATGTTAAGTTGATGATGTCGTTCCTAAAACCAGTGCAGTGATGTCACAATGATGTCACAGTAGCAGGGTATATAAGAGGTTGCTGGTGACTCACAAATCATTTTGTGGAGAGACTTAGAGCAGTGAAGATGGAGAGGAAAGTCACCCACCCAGCAAGGGTCTGCAGCAAAAGGCAGAGAGTTAGCAGAGTGAATCTCAATCTAACCAACTGTGAGAGAAATCTAAAGAAAGTCAGGGAGATCCATGTAAGATTAATTTCCACTTTCTCACTAATTTCATGGAAATCTCCAAAATGTATAATAATCGTCTAACTCCTATTGTCTCCATTCTAAGGTTATCAAGATAGCGCATAACATTGAAGCCACCAGTCTTAAAGGGCTCATCCATAGATTTATAGGTAAGGATTAAATGTCTCTATCCCCCTCTGATAATATTGGTACAATCCCAGCTGTCACCCAGCCCTGTCTAAACTCTATGGATTGATCCTCTTTCTATCACACTAATGGACCATAGGGATCCCAATCCCATAATCCCACTGGTCCAGTCCCCTCCACTATGGACCAATTTCCAGTCTCATTACCAGTTTTCTCTTTTATTGTAGATTTCATTGGTGATCTCCCTGAGATGGCTATCCGCCAGCCTGTCATGTTAGTCCAGGGACTGGCTACATGTTACCAGAGATTGAGGGCGTAAGTAGTATTACTGGGTGGCAAGGGGGGCATGAGATCAAAACAAATGACTTGTTTCTATTTTGTACCTATGTTGGAGAGAAAGCAGTATGGCAGCTCCCATTTATATTGATATATAGCAGATGACTTTTTTCTGATACTAACCATTTTTAACAAAATAAAAATGAAACCTATTTACAGCCATTATAATTAATATATTTATTTTCTGTCTTTTATTAGTGAACGTCCAGGAGAGCCCAAAGTTTATTTCCAGTACCATGATGAGTAAGTTTTCTATGTGATAAACAATTTCCTCTTTACTCTCCTAATAACATAATGTTAAAAAGAGGACCACACTGCCAGGCTGTAAAATGCCTCTAGTAGTGCTGCTTGCCCTGTCCAGGCAAAGGGTACATAAAGAAGATACAAGAATACAGATACTTCCTGAGAGGTCTTAAAGGGGCAAGTCCGGGGTTAATTGGAAATAATAGCTTTTTATTGGAGTGAAACACACAACCAGGCTCCTTTAGCTGTGCAATATCACGTTTGTGAATCTGGGATTTACCCACTGCGGGATTTCAACGCAGGCTATTTGCTGGCGTTAAAATCCAGCGCAAACGTGATATTAAATCGCAAGCGTCGGATGCATGGTTGATTTTTGCCTAATCCACGCACCCAACGCTAATATGGATTTAAAGTGGCGCTAAACAGTAGCGAACCGGTGAGCGCGACTTTAACTCCATGTTTTTGCCCAGCGAGTAAATCGGCCCCAACATGTTATGGACCCAGGGTCAGGTGACATTTGAGAAAGGACCCTGAGTCTGAAACATGCTGTGTGTTTCACTCCAATAAAAAGCAATTATTTCCAATTACCTCCGGTGTTGCCCCTTTTAAGACCTCTCAGGAAGTATCTGTATTTTCTTATCTTCTTTAATAGCACAATGTGATCGCATGACTCCACAGTCCGTCTGTTACATTACATTACTAACCCACATTTATTATAAATTGTATTATTATATATTAGTACCTAATTCTCTTCATTTTCTTTTCTCCCTTAGCCCACTGGACTTTTATTCCCAAGAGGCGAAGCAGTAATTTGACTGGGTCTGGGGTTGGGTTGGGAAGTAAGTATCCAAACGACCTACAGCTTTAACTTTCCCTGCTCCCTTTGGCTGTACCCATGGTAAGGACCTTAATCAGTAGATCCTCACCCCTGGGGGTATAGCAGGTAGTTTGGATACTTACCTCCTAGCTGCAGGTGTCGCTCTGGCCCTACCTCTTTCACAAGGCTACCGGCCCAGCCATGTGGAGGGGGGTGGACCAGAGAGACACGACAGCAGCTAGGAGGTAAGTATCCAAACCACTTACTGTACTGCTAGGGGTGAGGATTTGGTGGTTTAAAGGGGAACAGAGGCATTAACTTACCATGGGTACAGCCAAAGGGAGGTGCGTAAGGACCTTAATTAGTAGATTCTCACCCCTGGGTGTACAAGCAGGTTGTTTGGATACTTACCTTCTGTCAGGATCACGACTTACCTGTACCCATCAATAAATTCAGATAGTTTTTTATTAAGTGACCCTATACCTGAGATTATAGGTCTTCCCTTAGGATTATTCACTTTTATTACTGATACCTGTCTCCAAACCATCATTCAACAAGGACAGAACCTTTTACTTACACTGTATAGTTGGGTTACCCTTTAATTTGGTGTAGGTCCTCTCATCATAATTTACCTCATTGCCTCTGCCTCATAATATAACCTGTTTAAAACAACAATTGAACTTCCTTTATCCGATTGTCTTACAACAATGTTACTATTTGAGCTCAGTTACTTTAAAGCCAATCTGTGTTTACGTGATAAATTTCCCACACAGGTTTTGCCTCTGACCCTTTCAGCTATCTCAGAAATTTCTTGTTCTACCAAGAATTGAGATCTCTCCATATTATAATTTCTACTCTGTGTAGGATAAAACAGATTTGGACAGTATGTAATAAATGTATATTAGTCTCCTCAGATGTAGGAATCAGTGATGCGAGATTTTTCTTTTTCTGTAGAGTAGCGCAGGGTGCTTCGTTCCCCCAGCATTGCTGGCAGCCGCGTCTGTAATTGGTGCCCTACACTACAGAAAAGGTTTGTATTCTGGGTGGAGATAAAGGACCAAGACACACTGGTTGCTTAAAAAGAAGTTCCTTTAAAGGGTATGTAAACTGAAAAAAAATTACTTTGCCTCATCTTGAGCTATGAATTAAAACATGTTAGTTGCACGTACTCTAAGGTGTGTGTGTTGCTGCATGTCTTCAATCCAGTACTTGTTTTGCTTAGGCCCCCAGGCCCGACTCACTGTGAGGGCAAACATGCTCTGTAATTACAATGAACCAGCACTGGTAGAGGGAATTTCTCAAAATGCATTGCACACATACTTTAACCTCTAGCTAAACACTGCAGAAGAGTTTATGATAATAAGGCACTTGATTGACAGCTAAAACATAAGATATATTTATTTCAATATCTAAAGAAATATGGGACAAATCAAAAAAATAGAACAGTGGTGGTTGGGAAGAAGTATAAGCTGTAAGCTCTTTGGGGCAAGGATCTCTTTCTAAGCACCATTCTCTTGTTTGGGTGAGCCAGGTGGTTGGAACAAGGTTTTTTTGAGATAGTAAATCTGTTCTAGCATAACTTTTACATTTCTTTCTCTCCTATAAGCAAAAATCGTTTTAGTGTTATTGAAAGGGAGAGAATGATCGCTAGTTAGTTATTCCCAATGTTTAAATACACTCGGTTTTATGTCAGAGCTATGAGGGGAGTATTGTAGAGTATATGGGATAGGGGTACTATCACTCCTATTGGTCACTCTAATGGTCATACCCCCTTGATGTTACAATGTAGCTCTCTTCCTCTGACTCTTAACAATTCTCTGGCTATAGAGGGGCATATTTATAAACGAGCGTTATCTTTTCGCGGACACTTTTCCCACCATTTTCCCAAAAATCGCGATTACCGCCTCGTTAACTTTTCGTGCCTTCTATGTATAAAGCGGCGGTAACTGAAGCGTCGGGCTAATCTCGCCCATTTCACTTCGCCACCTTGCGTGTGGCGAAAACAGCCGAGATTACAGAGGGCTGGGAGAGGATGGCAGGAAAGGATCGCCACTGGTGGTCACGTTCCTCAGAGGGGCACAGCAGAGTGTAACCACCCTGCCCTCGCCCCCTGCGGCGGATGCGAAGACATCGTGACGGATCAAGACGCCGGCAACATCCTTTCAGTGCCCCTGCTGGAGGTTTCCTCCACCCCCCCAGCGGGTCCTTCCCTCCCGCTCCCCGCACCCTGCCGTTCCCCTCTGAGGAACGCGGCCACCCGCGGTGATCCTTTCCCGGCATCCCCTCCCAGCCCCCTGCTCCCAGCCCCCTACCGCGGCGGTATTGTACTTAGCGCATTGTGCTAAATGCAGTATCGCTGCAAAGATAGTTCAAGTTACCGCCGCACATCGCGGCCACGAAACATTTCGCTGCAATGCCACTCGCCATTATAAATATGGCGATAGCAGTATTTTTTCCGCTGCGATGTGCGGCGGTAATTTTATGGAGATAATTTCGGTTGTTTATAAATAGGGCCCATAATGTTTATTTGTTGCCATAAAACCAGAGAAAACACTAACACACATACTGTGAAATGCATTTGCTTCTACTTTGTTGGACTGTTTCATAAAAAAACATGGCAAATACGCTTTAAATCACAATGCAATTTAGCATTTTTTCCATGCGTTTAATGTGTAGTGGGAAGTAGCCTTAAAACTTTATCTTTATAGGGAAATTGTATTAAATATTATGTTTATTTCATCGCGTGAAATGCCTTTCACAGTATGTGTGGTAGTGTTTCTCTGGTTTATGGCAACAAATAACTATGGGCCCTATTTATAAACAACCCGAAATATCTCCATAAATACAGCCGCCACAATCGCAGCGGAAAAAATACTGCTATCCCATATTGATTAATGGCGAAAGGTGGCATTGCAGCGACATGTTTCGGTTTGGCCGAGATGTTGAGCGGTAACTTGAAAAACTATTTTGCGCGATACTGATTTAGCACACTGCGCTAAGTACATTACCGAGCGGTTGTAGGGGGACTGGGCAGGGGCTGGGGGGGATGCCGGGAAACGGATCACCGCGGCGTGGACGAGTTCATCAGAGGGGAACGGCAGGGGCGGGAGGGGAGGGAAGCCGCTGGGAGCGGGTGGATGAAACTCCAGCAGGGGCACGGAAAAGATGTTTGCCGGGTCTTGATCCGTAACGATGTCTTCGCCATCCGCCGCAGGGGGGCGTGAGGGCAGGTGGTTACACTCTGCGTTGCCCCTCTGAGGAACGTGGACCACCAGGGGCAGATCCTCTTTCCGCATACTCTCCCAGCCTATCTGAATTTCGGCTTTTTCGCCACAAGCAACGGTGGCGAAGTGAAATGGGCGAGATTAGCCGACGCTTCAGTTAACGCGCTGATACATAGAAGGCACGAAAGTTTAACGAGGCGGTATCGCGATTTGTGGGAAAATGTGGGAAAAGTGTCCGCGAAAAGATAACGCTCGTTATAATATTGCCCTCTCTTGGTGACTTTTTTTTGAAAATGAGCGACTAATATGTGAATTCCATACAGCCTTGGATAACACAGCTGTCAATCAATTAATAGTAATTAGTGATGTATCATTATATTAATCTTTATATTCCATTTAGTGGGCCCATATACACACCAATATAGTTGTAAGATTGCAACATTGCACAATCAAATGGCACAATGGAAGACATACATACCTGTTCCAATGATTGTGCAATACAGAAACATTCCAATCTCATAGGGTAGGATTGGGTGCCATTTAGGCTAGGCACACTAATGGGCTTTTAATCAGAGCGATTGCAATCCGAATCCCAGGGTGCAGAATGGTTCCTCGTCTGATTCTATTCTGAACCCTGTATCAAGTTAAGTTTATGATTATTTTCTCCAGCATGGTAGTAGGAATGAATTGTACTTTGAGGACAGTCAACAAGGTTGGACATTTTACGTTCATATAATGGTCTTTACAAACCCACTTTGATGACAGGCATGATTAGATGGCCATAGGAACCTCCACCGAGTATTATGGAACTATGTTATTTACTTTGGAAAATAATATTTCCCTTTCGAGATCAGTTTTTTAAATCAAGGGGCTGTAACGGGATTGATTCAACGTAGGTCCACTCATTTGAAACCTATACCATGGAGGCCTTCGGGAAGTATATATCCGAGATTTGGATCTATAAAAGTTACATAGATATTATACTATGGAATGGCCCTAGTAATGAAGTGAAGATGTTGTAGAATAGAAGCCTTGAACCAACACACTTCTTGCAGTGATGTTCACTAGGTTTGCCAGGCTTCCACTTTTATTAGTGACCCTAGATTTGGAAAAAAGGCTGTGAGTGAGACACATTGTTTATGAAACCACAGACAACACCCTATTAAATTCTAAAAGTCATCCACCCGCAACATTCAAAAAGGGAATTGTTTCTCCCGTGCTGAGAGTGTTTGAACACAAACACTGGGTGGATCTACGGAACTCTATAATGTATGATGAAATTTGTTGTTCAGGCTATAGCCAGAGATTGTTAAAGAGTCAGAGGAATATGAGCTACATGGTAACATCAAGGGGGTATGACCATTGAAGTGACCAATATGAGGGATAGTACCCCTATCCCATTAACTCTACAATTACTCCCCCATAGCTATGAACATAAAAACCGAGGTATGTAACAAATTGGGAATAACTAACTAGCGATCATTCTCTCCCTTCAATAAACACTTAAAGCATTTTTGCATAGGAGAGAAAGAAAAAGAAATGTAAAAGGTTATGCAGAAAGATTTACTATCTCAAAAAAACCTTGTTTCCAACCACCTGGCTAACCCAAACAAGAGAATGTGCTTAGAAAGAGATCCTTGCCCAACGAGCATTACAGCTATATACTTCTTCCCAAACCACCCACTGTCTATTTTTTTGATTGTCCCATATTTCTTTAGATATTGAATAAATATATATTATGTTTTAGATGTCCATCAAGTGCCTTCTTATCATAACTCTTCGCAGCTGTTTAGTAGAGGTTAAAAGTATGTGTGCAATGCATTTGAGAAATTCCCTCTACAGTGCTGTCATGTAATTACAGAGCATGTGCCTCACAGTGAGTGGGCTGGGGCCTAAGCAAAAACAAGTACTGGATGAAGACATGCAGCAAACACACACACCTTAGAGTAAGTGCAACTAACAGGTTTTTTTTTTTTTTTTACTTCATAGCTCAGATTGAGGCAAAGTAATTTTTTCAGTTACATAACCTTTAAAGGAACGTCTTTAAGCAAACCAGTGTGTCTTGGTCCTTTATCTCCACCAGAAGAAAAACCTTGTCTGTAGTGTAGGGCACCATTACAGGACGCGGCTGCCAGCAAGCTGGGGAACGAAGCACCCTGCGCTACTCTACAGACAGAAAAGAAAAATCTCGCATTCATGATTCCTACATCTGAGGAGGAGGACTAATATACATTTATTACATACTGCCAAATATGTTTTTATCCTACACAGAGCCGAGAAATTATAATATTGGACGCATGATCTCAATTTGGTAGAAACAGAATATTTCTTGAGATAGCGAAAGGGTCAGAGGCAAACTGTGGGGAAATTTATCACGAACACACAGATTGGCTTTAAAAGTAACTGAGCCTAAATAGTAACATTGTTGTTAAGACCAATCGGATATAAAGGAAGTTCATGTTGGTTTTTAAACAGGTTATATTATGAGGCAGAGGCAATGAGGTAAATTATGATGAGAGGACCTACACCACTTTAAAGGGTAACCAACTATACAGTGTAAAGTAAAAGGTTATGTCTTGTTGAATGGATGTTTGGAGACAGGTTATCAGTAATAAAGGGAATAAGTACTTAAGGGAAGACTAGGAATCTAGGTATAGGGTTCACTAATAAAAAAACTATTGAATTATGATGGGTCAGTAGGTTGTTTATCCTGACAGAAGGACGATCCAACAACGATTGTAACCAGGGGTGAGAATCTACTAAGTAAGGTCCGTACGCAAACCTCCCTTTGGCGGTACCCTGGTAAGTTATGCCTTGTTCCCCTTAAACACCATTCCTCACCCCTAGCAGGTACAGTAAGTGTTTGGATCACTTACCTCCTAGCTGCTGTCGTGTCTCTCTGGTCCACCCCTCCAATGGCTGGGCGGTAGCCTGTGAGAGGTAGGGCCAGAGCGACACTGCAGCTAGGAGGTAAGATCAAACTACCTGCTATAACCACAGGGGTGAGGACTACTGATTAAGGTCCTTTACCAGGGTAAAGCCAAAGGAGCCGGGAAAGTTAAAGTGTAGGTCGTTTGGGATACTACTTCCCAACCCAACCCAGACCCAGTCAAATTACTGACTTCGCTATTGGAATAAAAGTCCAGTGGGCTACGGGTCTCACCGTCACAATGAAGAGACAGGTACTCATATATAATAATACAATTATAATAAATGTGGGTGAGTAAGTAAGTAACAGAGGACTGTGGAGTCATGCGATCACATTTGCTATTAAAGAAGATAAGAAAATACAGATACTCCGGAGGGTCTTAAAAGGGCAAACCGGAGGTAAATTGGAAATAATTGCTTTTTATTGGAGTGAAACAACAGCATGTCGACTCGGGTCCTTTCTCACAGTCACCTGAACCCTGGGCCATAACATGTGGGGCGATTTTACGCGCTGGGCAAAACATTGGAGGGTAAGTCAGCGCTCACCGGTTCGCTTACTGTTTAGCGCCACTTTAAATCCATTTAGCGTTGGGTGCGTGGATTAGGCAAAAAATACAACCATGCATCCGACGCTTGCGATTTCAGATCACGTTTGCGCTGGATTTTAACGCCAGCAAAGAGCCTGGTTGAAATCCCGCAGTGGGTAAATCCAGATTCACCAACGGATTTGCACAGTAAAGGAGTCCTGGTGTGTGTTTCACTCCAATAAAAAGCTATATTTCCAATTACCCCCGGACTTGCCTTTAAGACCTTAAGGAAGTATCTGTATTCTGTATCTTTTTCCTGTACCCTTTGCCTGACAGGGCAGCACACTATAGAGCATTTTACGCCCTGGCAGTGTGGTCTCTTTTGAAAAACAGATGTTATTGGAGAGTAAAGAGGAAAATTGTTTATCACATAGAAAACTTACTAATAATGGTACTGGAAAATAAACTATTGGGCGCTCATGGAAGTTTTCACTAATAAAAGACAGAAAATACATATATTAATATAATGGCCTGTAAATAGGTTTCATTTTTATTGTGTTAAAAATGTTAGTATCAGACAAAAAGTATCTGCTATATATCAATATTAAATGGAGCTGCCATACGGCTTCTCTTCAAATAGGTACAAAATAGAAACAAGTCATTTGTTTTGATCTCATGCCCCCCTTGCCACCCAGTAATACTACTTACGCCCTCAATCTTGGAACATGTTAGCCAGTCCCTGGAATAACATGACAGGCTGGCGGATAGCCATCTCAGGGAGATCACATGAAATCTACATAAAAGAGAAAATGGTATGAGACTGGAAATTGGTCCATAGTGAGGGGACCTGGACAGTCGCGATATGGGATTGGGATCCCCTATGGTACATTAGTTGATAGAAAGAGGAACAATCCATGAGTTTAGACAGGGACTGGGTGACAGATGGGATGGTACCAATATTATCAGGGGGGATAGAGAATGAATCCTTACTATAATCTATGGATGAGCCATTTAGATGGTGGCTTCAATGTTATGCGCTATATTGATAACTAGAATGGAGACAATAGGAGTTAGAAGATTATATACATTTTGGGATTTCCATGAAATTAGTGAGAAGTGGAAATTAATCTTAATGGATCTCCCTGACTTTCTTTAGCATTTCGCTCACAGTTGGTTAGATTGAGATTCACTCTGCTAACTCTCTGCCTTGCTGGACAGACCCTTGCTGGGGGGTGACTTTCCTCTCATCTTCACTGCTCTAAGTCTATCCCACAAATGATGTGAGTCACCAGCAACCTCTTATATGACCCTGCTAATGTTGTGACATCATGTGAATCACGCACTGGTTTTAGGAACGACATCATCAACTTAACATACATTATAAAACCAAATCATGTGACAGTAAAACCATTTCTGACAAACTTATGTGGATTCCGTGAGTCATGGGAAATGATTTGGGGGTTCTAGTAGATAACAGACTTTCCACAATTTCAGTGATTTAAAAATGTTGGACACTGAAACTCTTTTGTTGATATTTCAATCAACTAAATTATGCAACAGCTGGTTGGTGGGACGAGATCTCGACCCCACATGTAGCCACAGTCACATGTGTATCAATTTATACAAGTACATTAATGGGCCGTACAACTTTAGGAAACATTGCTGATCATATTAGAGGACACATGGAATCCCTTAATTAGAAGGAAATGAACATTCTAAATTAAATAATATTTATATATTTTTTTGCCTTACTCTGGATTATCTGTTAGTTAGGGTTAATAGGGTAGGGTATAATAGCGAGAACTGATGGGGACGTAGTCTTTATACAACCACAATACTATGTTACTATGTAAACTGTTAGACGACAGGACATATGGGTGGGTTTATAAGGTTGGACTAGGATGACGTATGTCTTTATACAACTCCAATACTATGTTTACATATGTAACTGTTTAGACGCATTATGGGTAGGGTAATAAAGGTTGGAATAGAGGAACGTAGTATTATACAATCTACCAATACTATGTTACTAGTAACTGTTAGACAGGGACAGACATATGGTAGGGATTATAATTGTTTTGATTAGGATGAGCCGTATTCTTTATAAACATCCAATACTAGGTTCCATGTAGGTAGACCAGACATATGGGTAGGGTATTTAACGGATGGCACTGATGTTAGGTATGTCTTTATTCAACCTCAATAATTGGTTACATGTAACGGTTAGGAAGACATATGGTAGGTCATAAAGGGGGGACTAGATGGACAGTATGTCTTTATACATCTCCAATACTATTTACTATGTAATGTTAGACAGATAATTATAGGTAGTATATAAGGTGGATCCACCTCCAGGCAAAAGACAAACAAGGAAAGGCACACAAATTGCATCCCTCTGGTTACTATTACCAATTAAAATAATAAAGGTGCAACCAGTTTATTATACTGTAATAAATAATATAGTCTATCTAAAAAAACGATACATCTCTATGAGGTAGAACAAAAAGGTTAAGCTGGCCAGCTCAAAACTTAACGATGACATTATATAACACTCTTATAAATACAATCAGGGAGATGTACCATAATAAAGCTCTTTTCATTAAAAATGGGCAAATTTTGCCCCAACCAATCAATATTAGCTTTCAAACGGAAAGAACATCTGATGGGTTGGTGGTAAAAATAGCACAATTTTAACAATAAGACTTAATTACATCTCCCTAAATAGCCAGAAAGAGGTAAAAAATTTCAAGATCAAATATAGTCAAAAGATAGTAGCAGTCAAAGGCAAAATGTAATAATAAATAAAGATTTGCCATTAAATAAAAAGAAATAATGACGAGATCTGCTCTTTTTATTAGGATCTTCGTTATTAGTTCATGTTTGCGCTTTGATAAATATTTGTTACACAGCTACAATCAGCAGGCAGGGATGATAACACCCCCGCACCCAGGGAATTTCACTGTCGGTCTTATATATATTTTCTTCATATATTTATCTATTTGAGGGCGGGGTTCTTTGGGAGGAGTTTGGGTGGTGCAAAGGGACGGTCCAAGTGTACCTTTTTTGTTGTGAAATGTTGTAGGGGTATGTGAAGCTTGCATTATTCTATCAGATGGTTTCTAGGGCACTAGAGTCATATTGCACTGACACCATAATAATCAGTTCTGTTATCGTGAACAACCGAATCCACATTCTACACGGCGCATTAACAGATTTGTATGAAAATCCATACAGAAAAACCATACGAAAATAATACAGAAACGGTGTGAAAATCACATATCTGGGCCCATTATACATAAAATGACATGGAAAGTTTAGATTAGCCCCAATTATAAATTGTCTTCCTGTAGGGAACTAAAGACGTTTACCTTCTACCACCGAAAGAATTGAAGTCTGTGGATATTCTCTTGGATTATACATACAGGCGCTGGGCTATAGAATTCAGTAAACATACCATTACTGTTACCTCTTTATCACTCAACCTCTACCAAGCACGATGAAGTATACAGAGCGGATATTAACCAAATTAATGGAATTGGTGTACCCAAAGTGTATCAAGTCTATTTACACTTCCTGGTAAGCAGGACGGGGATTTCTTTTTTTTTGTTTTTTTTTTTTTGTTTTACTATACCGCCAGCAATGTTGGGCACACAAACCTTAATAGTGAGGTCAAAAAAATCAGCAGGAACAAAACGTTGAAACTTCATATTAGAGGTTGACTGTCAAATCTCTGGGCATGTTTCAAAGTAGAGGATTGATGGACATTCTGATTGGTAGGGACATATACATATGAGAATTACGGTATGAATACATACACTGTACTTCTGGTTGGTATGGGGCTACTATATAAGATTGGAGACTACTAACTGGTATGAATACATTACTGTATTTCTGGTTGGTACGGGGATACTATAGAATATTGCGAATTACTGAGTATGAATATATATACTTAGTTTCTGGTGGTATGGGGATACTATTATATATTGAGCATAATGGTCTTAATAATATACTGTGTCGGGTTGGTACGGGGATACTAATAATATAAGAATTACTGGTATTAATACAATTACGTAGTTCTGGTTGTAGGGGGATCCTATATAATATGAGAATTACTGGTACTTAAACAATACTGTAGTTCTGGTTGTACGTGAATACTATATAATATGAGAATTACTGGTATTAATAAAATATACGTACGTTCTGGTTGGAACGGGATACTATATAATATGGAGAATTACTCGGTATTAATACATCTACTGTAGTTCGGAGTGTAAGGGGAACTATCAATATTGAGATTACAGAATTACTGGTATTAATAAATATACTGTAGTTCTGGTTGGTACGGGGATACTAATATATTGAGAATTAATGGTGTTAATAAATATACTGGAGTTATGGTTGGTACGGGTACTATATAATATTGAGAATACTGGTGTTAATACAATAATGTAGTCTGGTTGGGAGTGATACTATAATTGAGAATTACTGGTATTAATACTAACTGTAGTTCTGTTGCATTGGTACAGGGGATACTATTAAATATTGAGAATTACTGGTATTCATACATATACTGTAGTTCTGGTTGGTAGGGGATAATATATAATATTGAGAATTATGGGATTAAACCATATACTTAGTTCTGGTTTGGTATGGGGTACTATATAATATTGGAGAATTACTGGTATTAGATACATATTACGGAGTCTGGTTGGTGACAGGGAGGATACTACTATAATATTGAGATTACAAGAAGTTGGTATTAATACATTACTGTAGTTCGGTTGCTGGTACAAGGAACTATATAATATTGAGAATTACTGGTATTAATACTGTAATGTAGTTCTGGTTGGTACAGGGATACTAATAATATTTAGAATTACTGGTGTTAATACACTATACTGTAGGCCGGTTGGTACGGGGGGATATATTAATATGAGAATTACGGTATTAATAATATACTGTAGTCTGGTTGGTAACGGGTATTATATATATAATATTGCGAATATGGTATTCTCCAATACTGTAGTCGGTTGGTACGGGGGAGATATATACTATTGAGAATTACTGGTATTTAATACAGATACTGTAGTTTGGTTGTGGTAACGGGGGATCTACTATATATATTAAGAAATTACTGGTATTAATACATATATTGTAGGTCTGGTTGGTACAGGGATACTACTTATAATATTGAGGAATTACTGTATTAATACATGTAATGGAGTTCTGTGGTACAGGGATACTATATATATGAGAATTCCAACTGGTATTACTAATATACTATAGGTCCCTTTGGTTGGTACAGGGATACTCACGGTAAATAATATTGAGAATTACTGGTAGTACTACATATAATGAGTTTGGTGGTGCAGGGCTACTATATAATATGAGGCATTCACTGGTATGGAACATATACTGTAATCTGGTTAGTACGGGGCTACTATATAAACGGAAAATTACTGGAATCATTATACTGTAGTTCTGGTTGGTATAAAGATACTAGATAATACTGAGGAATTACCGTATTAATACAGATACTGTAGTTCTGGTTGGACAGAGAGTACTATAAAATATTGAGCATTTACCTGGTATTAATACTATACTGTAGTTCTGGTGATCCAGGAATACTTTACGATTGCCATTTGGAGTACAGTAAGAATTTTCCCTCATTTATAGATGTTTTTTTTCCTTTCCCGGGACAATTGTTAGGTTAAAAGAGGAGAAAAGTTTTGGACTTACGTCTTATTCAACCTCAATTACTATGTTCGGTACATGTGGGTAAACAATGGACGATTGTGTGTTTTCCTATGGGACCATACTATCATTCTCGGTAAACTAAAGGCTGTAGCTACTATTGCCACTACCAGCAGGGATTTTTCCTTCAAGTGGACACAGAACTCCTCATTAACTTCTAGCAGGGAAATAGAGTAAACTAAGACCAAAAAATAAAAGTTTCTCCTTGTGCCAAGAAGCGCTCTGACGCCTGTATGCAGCTGCATAAACTGAAATGTCTGGGGAACTAGAGGACTGACCTACCAGTGTCTGGTGAACAGGAGAGGCTGACTTACAATGTCTGCTATGAATGCTGCAGACTGCATTGCTTTCAGTGCAAGTGTTTTGTTTTAATTGCTAATTAAATACACTTCAAAAGGAGTTAAAGACAAAACTCTTGTCTTTAGAAGACCTTACTATTTGGTCTAATCACAGCATTGGCTATAACAACGCATGTGCAAATAAATGCCAAATCGGGCGTCAGTGGGAGATTAAACAGGGCAGGCCCCATGGAACAAGCTTTAAAAATATGTAGATTCCTTCGTAATTGGGTGATGGCTCCTTGGGGCCTTATGTACCCATATGTTGATGCATTTTTTGTTTTTTTTGCGACTTCGATCCCATTTCCAAATTATCCCTATTCAGTAACCAGGAAATACCACGACTCACCTGAAAACCCAGCCCCAAGGGACAGGGTAGGAAAGCGTCGTCACAAGGACCTTGATCCAAAAGACTATTACGAAGAAGAAACAGGATGACCCATGTAACCTCAGGTTATTTCCATAAACATATTTAATATTGGGGCTAATCCACCTTTACCAGTCCACAACAGAGCACAAGTCAATAACAAGAGGAGTTACAGGCCATGGTCATAAGAATTTACACCTGACACAAATGTACACTATAATAAGCAATACAAAAGAGGGATCGGCATAGGAAATAAAGGCCCAGTATTATTTGATTATTAGGGAAACAATTTCGGAATAAATAAGGGTTGTCCAATGCGGTAGTTCATGAAGGTAAGGATGAAAAGGAACACTACAGTTAGGGCCTGTCAAGTTAACCTCTGCATGGAAACCCCCAACGATAGGCCACAAGGAACGTCAACCAGTAATTTCCACATATAATATTGAGGTTATTTTTTAGGAGGCCTCCTTGTGAGAACCAGGATTGTATGAAGAAAATAAACTTTGAATATTTGCCCTGTAGATACACGCAGTATTGTCACATTTATACTCGTTGAGTTTGAAGCTGAACCCTGTTAATTGGAAAAGGTCGACCCAATTATACTCGGATCTGTCTGCTTTTAAAGCGGTAATAATAGGGTTCAACTCGAGGTACCATATAATACATGGGCCATGAATCGTTTTAAGGAAGTAAAGAAGGGCTCCCGACCGGGTATTAAAGAAAAGCCCCACAAACAGGACGTAGAAGAGAAATATGGCGCCGAGGTTGGGAAACACAAGTGTCAGACACTTTGGATACGATCAATCCAGACTTCATGGCAAGCACAGTTCTGGATTATTATGTAGGAGATTAAAGCAAGCGATGCCCCACAACCTTCCAACAACAGCATTGAGAGGAGATATGTGTTAGTTAGAGGTTACAGATGGCCAACTAGAGGCCAAAAGCCATAGCTAATAAAAAGTCCAGAAGAAAAACAGAAATAATCTGAACCAGAAAGATGTCATCATGGGGACAAGTGGACAGTGAAAAGAGTAAGAGGGAGACAACATGTAGAGGGGAAAGAGATATGATGGGCAAGGTGGAGGTATGATCTGCAGTATAAACCACGATGACTAGTCATTTCCAACATTAGAGGTAGGTAAACATATGAAGTAGGTAATGGAGTACACATACACCTCTTTCAGTCCAGGGCCCCTAACAACATGAATATGGAAGGCGGATGGCTGCTGTTCAATCTAGCAATGAAAATCTGTTTTGTTATTTTCACAAAACCTTGTGGTTGTGTAAAAAGAAAAAAACGAGGATAATGCAAAATTATGTCAAACGTATATTATACACAAGAGCAATAAATGCCTTACAAAAACTATACAAACTGGGATATGTCATCGGCTATGATCAGGATAGCTTGGTCATGAGTGTCACTGACTTTCTGAAACCTTGTGTTAAGGAAATAAAGATACATTTAAATATCATGCATAAGGCAACACCACCTTCCTTATATGGGGGCCATGAAAGATGATGAACTGCTTGGTGACTTCCAGGAATCCAAGGGGAGATTTGCATAATACTAAAATAAGTGTAACAAATCCAATTTGTTGGGGCAAAATTAGACTTTATGATTTCCCTGTATAGTTTTCATAGCCTTCACTACAACAAACATTCTGGTAAAGGAAAACGATTGTAATAAGTACAAAGCTGGCTTGGAACCAAGGGAATGCACGTTGGATCTGGCAGTCTAGCTGTTTATGCTGCTGCACTATTCTTTCACTCTCTTCATCGGCGTAGGGGCCGATGTGTTGGAGCGAAACAAAATCTAATTTTTAAAATTCAAAAGGAAAATACCGTTACGAATTTAAAAAATGATTTAGATCTCAAAGTTACAGGGAGTTCTTTGAAGTTTTTACCCGTATTTTCGAAGCAGCGCGTTATATTTTGGAAAAGGAAATATTGTATATGTCGTATGGAGCGTTTGTTAGAACATTGCATAGAGATTTGTGTAGGGAAATGTCTATTTGAGCTTTGCAGGAAAAAAAGTCTGTATATTTTACATTGATTGCCTGTGCTGCAAATTAGGGATTGTATTCAACCAAATTGAATTTTAATTAGTACTATATGGTTTGTAGTTTAAACTTTTTAATTGGGCTTGATGGAAGTCACACTGAACAAACCAGCTTCACTGAGCATTCAATGACAAAATTCTGTATTATGTTTCAGAATAATAAATAAAACAATTGGGCTTGTGGTAATTATATACATTCCTCCAATTAGAACCTCCGATTATTTGGCATTGCGTGTCACGAGTTTGTAAGAGATGGTGCAAGTTCAAAAGTTCGGGTCTGTTAAAGTCAAGGGAGTCAAATTAGGTCGAAAAGTTTGAATGAAATACAATTAAAAATATCAATGTGTGTTAACTTAATGTTAATGGCTGTGGGACCTGAAATGGTCAGGGAACAAGTTGAAGATCTAGGATTTCCGAAAACTTGATTTTCTTAAACAGCCATCCGTTCAGCGATCGCTTAGAACCTCGAAATTTAGCCCCAGGAACGATTTGAGGGAGGGGGAGAAGGGTGCAGTAGTACGCATGCCAAACTTATCACGGATGCCAGGTAGGAGCAGTGTCCTATATGACTCTGCATTTCCCCTGTGGGCAGTTTTTGGGACATTGGGTGGACTACAGGAGAAACCCTAGGCGCTGGGATGGTTAGGTAAGGATTAACATACACACATGGTGGGCCAGTAGTTGGGGGGAGTATAGTTTTGGGGGTGGACATGCCCTTTAACTAATAGGTGATAATTTCCACGGAAGGGGTCTTTAAAATAATACTGTAAATGATGAGGAATATTGATTCAGGTTCTCACTTGTATCTGGTCGTGCTCCCGTTTCATGTCCCTGTGCCTTGCCCTTCAAGTACAAAATATAAACATACAGCAGAGTGTACCAGCATTGCCGTGACACAATGTGGGATGGTGTTTTTTAAGTTGCAGTGGTTCGTTTGGCTTACATGGAAGAGACAGGGGGGACGCAGTGCAACAGTTGGTAATGTACGTCAGATATTTTAGAGTTTGGGTTGAGGGAAGGTTGACATTGCGTGAGGGACGTAGAGCACATATGTTTATCGCCAAAACCTATATACAAATTATAGTTTTTTGCACTTGGGGATAAATATACCAAATGTTGTGGTGGTACTACTCGTGAACATGCTACATGGGAAATTTGCTGTGGGGAAAATGTTGATTGCAACTGAACGACACTGAGTGACTGATAAGCAACAGTGTCTCGGATCAGGTAACCGTGCGGCTCTGTTGTATGTATTGTTAAAGTCGGGCTTCTTCGTTACGCTGCTGGAGCTATAAAAGTGTGCTCATTTTTTGCACATTTGTTAGCAGTATGTCCCCTTGTTTTCACTTTAACACTTTATCTTGTTCAAGGGGACCACATTTAGATGGACGATTAGAGCCCAATCAATAAAGTTCATTTCTGTCTGAATTGAAAGTGCATGATGTCTTTGGTCTGTTAGTTGTACGGTCTTGTGAAGTGGGTGACATGTGGTGACGTGTGTGTCTGGTGCATAAGTAGGTAATGCAGGTTAATCCATGAGTGCATCCCCCCAAACCATCCGGTTTGAGTAGGTCGATGTGGCATTGATTTTGGGATGTAAGTAGTTTGGATGTGGCCTAATGGTATAGGGTGGATCGTTTTTTAATGGTTTTTTTTGGGGGGGTGACCATAATATCTGTTAGGCATACTCACAACATTTGGGGGCATGTTGTGAGTTTGGGGGTGTGGCATGTATCTTGGGGCGTGGCCTTGAGGTTGGGTGGTATGCGCATGACTGTGATGTTGTGGGGGGGTGGCCGTGAAAGCAATAGATGGGGGTGTGGGTCCACTTCCGAAGGAGGCTCTGCTTTAAGGAAAACTCCACCCTCATAAAAACATGCTTTTAGAAAGAATGCTCTTTAAAATATGTGATATATCATAGTTTGTCCTCATGATCATTACTGTTAGGCCTGGCTATGCTTCTGAGGCCTCATGGAAACTGAGCAATTGAGAAACTGTACTGAGCATTTACTGAGGCATGGGCATGTTAAGAAGAGGCCAAAACAGGGGATTATTAAAATTCAGTATTGGCTTGTGATGTCACCCTGCCAAATCCATAATGAACAGTGCGAACTGAAGAACAGGGGAACGCAGAAACAGGGGCAACAGGACATTGGCAGGATTCAGGTTAGACTTAAAGATTTCAGATTTCAAACTATTACCATTAGGTTTTTTTTTTTTTGGGGGAAGATTAAACTTGTTATATAAGTTTTCATTTTAGGCAGGGACTGCCCTTTAAACTTCTTAGCATGACATAACCACAAATAACTGAAAATGTGAATTCATATCACCATAGCTAACAAGGTCTTTTCCAGGGTTATATTTGTAGTATGTCAGTCATATCACCAATAGTAACATAGTCTTTCCAGGGTTGATATTGTTATAAATGTCATCATATCACCATAGAACAAGTCTTCCAGGGGTTTATATTTTAATAAATGTCATTCATAGCACCAATGTAAATAGTCTTTCAGGGTTTATATTGTATATAAATGTGGATCAGACAACAATAGTAAACATAGTGCTGTCCAGGGTTTATATTTGTATATAAGGTGATTCTATCACCAATAGTAACCATAGTCTTTCAGGGTTTATATTTGTATCTACATGTCATCAATCACCCAATAGTAAAATCGTCTTTCCAGGGTTTATTGTATATAAATGTATCATATAACAAATAGTTAACATAGTCTTAGGGTTTATTTGGTATATAAATGGGATTCATTATCACCGATAGAACATAGTCTTTCCAGGTTTTATTTGTATATAAATGTCATTAATATCACCAATAGTAGTAACATAGTCTTCCGGGTTGTATGTGTATATAAATGTGATTCATTATCACAATAGTAACACGTCTTTCCAGGGTTTATATTTGGATATAAATGTTCATCATATCCCATAGAACATAGTCTTTCATATCACCATAGTAACATGGTTTCCCAGGGTTTATATTGGTATATAAATGTCATTCATATCACTAATATTGTAACATAGTCTTTCCAGGGTTATATTTGTAATAAATGTCATTCAGATGAACCAATAGTAACATGTCTTCCAGGTTTATTTTGATATAAATGTCATTTAATATCACAATAGGAAAACATAGTCTGTCCAGGGTTATATTTGTATATAAATGTCATTAATATCACCAATAGTAACATAGTCGTTCCAGGGTTTAATTGTATATAAATGTGGTTCATATCACCAATAGTAACATTAGTCTTCCAGGGGGTTAATATTTGTCTATAAATTTCATTATACACACCAATATAAATAGTTTTACATGGTTTATATTTGTATATACAGGCATTCATATCACCAATAGTAACATTGTCGCTCCAGGGTTTATATTTGATAATATATATAATGTCTTTCATATCAACCATAGTAACATAGTCTTCCAGGGTTTATATTGTAGATAAATTCATTCATATCACCAATAGTAACCATAGTTTTACATGGTTTATATTTGTATATAAATGTCATTCATCTCACCCCTAGGTAACAGTGTCGCTCCAGGGTTGTATTTGAAACCTTCCAGGAGGAAGAGGTAAGGGAAGTAAAAGATTTGTGGGGTTTTTGTAAAAGGAATTAATTATAGCGGTTGGGGCTGGGGGAGGAGAAGCCCTACCCGTTTATCAAAATCTATCAAAAGGGGTGGACAGCCCATCCAGTACCATCCAGGGACTATCCCCCGTACCGGAAACTTCATGTGCTTCCGGTTTTGCCATTCGTGTTAGCATTTTCATGGTTTAGCATCATTATCCATTGTTTTTGTAAATTCAAAATTTCCTCATTCATTTGTCCAAAAAAAACTTTTGTTGGGGGAGAGTATCGATTATGAAAAAAATCCAAAACAACGTTTGCTGGTCAATGTGAGACATTACTAAGAGAGTAATATTGAAAACACAATGGCCTCTACTGGGCTTCATATTGTAGTTAAAATACGAACAGGTTATTCAATAAAAGTTATTATCGTTTAAAATGGTGCTAATTTTGCTCCAACAATCAGATGTAAACTACAATGTTAATAAGATTAGATTGGTTGGGCCAAATAGCACCATTTAAACGATATAAGAACTTTTATTGAATCTCCCTGTAAGGACTCATCACGAAGTAATAGAGGCTGGGGGGGATAATCTCATATATTTTAAAATCTCCCCACCTCAATGGTTGAGGGGATCAGATGCTCAGCCATGAGCCCGTCGCTTGACACACTTAGTAAAACGACCGCCAATCTTCACTCATAATGCTTTATTGACTTCCAAGTATGGCTTAGATAACATCGCCGTTTTATTCCAAACGGTGGTCGGGGTGCAGACTGCCCCTCACCCCTCACCCAGTAGATACTGAAAAAACGTGAACTCCACTGAAGAGCCGGCGCACACCGGATTGGAAGCCCAAACACAGCTCCTTAAAACTTCATATACTCTTTATTGATATTACCGAGGCAGGGATACCCTGATGCGTTTCAGGCTTACTTTATCCCTTAATCATAGGAAATCCCACATTTCTGGACGCTCATTGATAACACCAAGGCGTACGTGGATTAGAGGGAGCGGGTCAAACGCACCTTCCGAGTGCCACTGGGATCTTCAGAGTTTCACGTGTTATTCCAAAAGAGAACATGTTTAAATTTTATCAGAACAGTGGATTATGATTATTATTACTTACCGGTTTTTCAAATATATAGCTGCCTCTTGGTTTCCTCTGTTGGCTCTGCCCAAGAGGAGGCATACAAGACTGTAAAATAGGCTAAAGATTTGGTTAGATTCTCAAGGGACAGGGCTGTTTTATAGCATCCAGCACTGATAATGATATACAGTATGTACCAGCAATGACATGATATACAGTATGTACCAGCCACTGACAGATTACAGTATGTAACAGCAATGACATGATATACAGTAGTACCAGCACTGACATGAATAACAGTTTATGTCCAGCACTGACATGTATACAGTAGGTACCAGGCACTGAATGATATACAGTATGTACCAGGATGACAGATATTACAAGTATGACCAGCACTGACAGATATACAGTATGTACCACGGACTGACATGATAGACAGTATGTATCCAGCACTGACCATGATTATACAGTATGTACCAGCACTGGACCTGATATAAAGTATATGTAACAAGCAATGACCGATCTACCGATGTACCAGCCACTGACAAGATATACAGTATGTACCAGCACTGACAGATATTACCAGTATGTACCAGCACTGACAGCTAGACAGTAGTACCAGCACGACCAGTGATATACAGTTGTACCAGCATGACATGATTATAATACAGTATGTACAGCACTTGACATGCTATAAAGTATGTACCAGAACTGGCCAGATATACAGTAGGTACAGCACTGACATGAATACATGAGACCAGACTGGGAATGAATATCACTAGTATGTACAGCACGGGAAGATACAGTAGTACCGGCCTGAATGATATACAGTATTACCAGCACTGAATGCATATACAGATGTACAGCACATGACAGATACACGAGTAGTGTACCTGCTTCCATGTCTCCTCCATGAATTGTTCACTCTCACATACTTAAGTTATAAATTGGAGAGTTGGGAGGAAGGAAGAGAAGAAAGAGGGGGATAGGCTCTCATGGATGGCTAGTCAAAGGGGTCATGTATAAAGTCTGCAGCAGCTTCTACCTGCATTTTACAACTGTTCTTCTGACTATGCAATATGTGTTGCTAAATAGAGTGGGTGGAGTTCACGAAAGTCAGCTTTCAGTGGAAGTCAGGCTCTATACTCACTACAAATGGTGCCAAATTACCAGCTGCAGAACCCTGGGAGAGAGATCTGAAATGGAAAGTAAGCTGACGGGGAGATGTAGGGAGATAGGGATCACCTGGGTTTAACATAGGAACCCTAGTTCTTTGCATATGAGCGAGAGAAGAGAGCCTGTATGGATCCATGTGTAGAATGCGAAATGACCAAAAAGTTTGTTAATCGTAATTGAAGTAAAAAGTAAGTGAAAAGTTAGACGTTAGGACCTTCCAGACTGGGGTTACCTTGACTGGATTGGAAGGCTTTTATTCATGTGATCACAGTAATGTAGTACTAACCCTTGTTTATAAAGTAGACCAGTGTGCAGATAATATGATATTGTATGGGGCTAGGCATGTGCATTGATTATCTTCTAGTTTGTATAAATGTTTAACAGATCAAGTAGCACTTAACGCTTAAATGTAGTTGTAAAATTAGCTAATTGGAGTGATCACAATGCCTTGTATGTATGTATGTATTGGAGGCTTGGTCAAGCCTCCATGTGGTAATAGAACCCCAACACGCTCCCTTTAATGGGAGTCCTAGGCTCTAAAATAAAAGGCAATGGATGGCTCTTCCCTCATTTTAAAAAGCCAAGGGCTGAGGGGGAGGCGGGAGAGAGGGCCTGTTTATGGATCCAGTGTGTAAGAATGAGAAATGCAAAAGTTCTGCTAATCGTAATTGAAGTAAAAGAAATTAAAAGAAGTTAAAGAAATTAAAAAGGTTCGAGTAGACCTTCCAGACTGGGTTCTACACCTTTGTGGTTTGAAGCGTTTCATGATGTGATCACAAGTAAGTATACTAAAAACCCTGTGTTTATAAAGGATGCCAGTGTGCACATAATAGATATTGTAGGGGGCCTAGGAATGTTGGATGATATCTTTTCTATGTTGTATAAATGTTAACCCAGAGCAGTAGCCTTCAACTAAATGTAGTGGAATTAAGCATAACTGGAGTGCTTCCACAATCCGTGAGTATAGCTTTATTGGGAGGCTGGTCAAGCTCCAGTGTAATAGCACCCCAAACACGCCCGTGTATGGGAGGCATATGCCTTAATATAAAGCACGGGTGCCTTTCCCTCATTAAAAAAGCCAAAGTGATGAGGGGCGAAGGGAGAGAGCCTGTTATATGGATCCCGTGTGTAAGAATGGAAATGCCAAAAAGTGGCTAATCGTAATTAAGTAAAGAAATGAAAAGGTTAGACGTTTAGGACCTTCCAGACTGGGGGGTTCCTTGACGTGGTTTGGAAGGACTTTTCCTTTCATGTGAAACAGTAATGTATTACTAAAACCCCTTTGTATAAAGTATGCCAGTGTGCGATAATATGATATTGTTGGGCCTAGGAATGGCATTGATTATATTTTCTATGGTTGATAAATGTTTACCAGATCAGTAGAACTTCACTAAAAGTAGTTGTAATTAGCAATGGAGTTGCTTCCACAATCGTTATTATATGTATTTATTGGGAGTGGTCAAGCCTCCTGTGTATAGCACCCCAAAACACGGCCCCCCTTTTTTTTTTTTGTTAACCACACCTGCGCGCACCCACAGAGAGAACCACACGCCCCCACTGAACTTTAATAAAAAGCACTGGGTTGGCATCCTCCATAATTTAAAAAGCAAACGTTTGCGGGGAAGGGGGAGAGGGAGAGCTGTTATATGGATCCAGTGACGGAGAATGAAAGAGAAATGCAAAAGTTGCAATCGTATGAGTAAAAGAAATTGAAAAGGTTAGGAGTTAGGGGACATTCCGCTGACTGGGGTTTACATTGAGTGGTTTGGAAGGCTTTTATTATGGATCCCGCTGGATGCTAGACAGCGTAATGATTATAAAACCCCTATTTATAAAGTGCAGATTCATAGATCTGTAGGCCTAGGACTGTGCATTGAATTTTTCTATGTTTGGATAAAGGTTTGACAGATTCAGTAGCAATTCCACAAAATGTAGTTGTAAATTAGCCTAAGTGGTGTGCTTCCACAGCCTGTATTGTACTAGTTCTTGGCATAGGTGCGCCTTTGAAAAGGACTTCAAGCAACTCAAGAATGACATTGTGGTTTGTTGCACCAACCAGGTTCAGAACTTCGAGGGTCCTTTATCAAGGGGTGCAATAAACAGCTAGCAATTTCATTATCGAGTGTTGAATCATTGAGAGGTACCACCATTCTAAACCTATGCTTATTTTTATCTACTTTTTTCTGGAAGTAACTGTTTGCAAAGCTCCAACTCAAAACAAAGCTGAACATACACCCTGAAAAATCAATATTTTTAGACGGAGGCCCCCAATGCAACGCACAGGAATCTCAAACAAAATCACAGGTGTTAATCGCGCGCCTTGTGGCGTGTTCTGTGCATTTGCGTTTGGCATTCAATTTTGCCGTTTCCACTATGGAAACACGGCTTAACAACATCCCAAAACAATGGTGAATGAATGCATACGGTTACGCCATCGGAAATGCGGAAATTCCATTCCCCATTTAAGACGCGCTAGTTTGGCCTAGCCCTTACTTGCTTTAAGGGGAAATGTGGGCTCCAAAAAAAAGTTGAGTTTTAAATGAAAGGCCAGGTTTCTCTACCTTTAAACGAGCCATTTTAACCACCTTCTACCGTGCTCCCACAGCCAAGATTATAAAGAAATGACACTGACCAGAAAGTTAATGGGTGGGAGGGGAAAATTGTGACATTCCAAGGTTATTCTCACCGTTCGCCCGAACAAGCACAGCCTCGGACTCCCTCAGTGGTGAGGGTAGACAGGAAGTCCCTCCTCTCTCTGCTGTGTGAAGGACCTGAAGCTGCAGAGGGGTAAGGGAATATCAGCCGTCTCTCTCACTATGGAAACAGCCTGTTCAGGCACTTCACTTGATGAAAAGGCTGTTTCCACAGAGTTTTTTTTGGTGGGGGAGGGGGGGTGTCAGAGTGCCCACAGCAACTTAGCGGGCGGGGCCAATTGGGCTGATGTAAGGGAATGGGACAAGGGGGGCTGCAAGGAGGTACCTCTGGGGTCCATGGTGGGAGGGACCAGGGGGCTGCAAGGGGAGGAGCCCCAGGGCGAAGATTGGCGACCGTGTTCAGAGCAGAAGCCAGTAAGTGAGGGACCTGGTGAGCTTGCTGCCAACAACACAAAACCTGTAAATATCTTAACACTATGCCAAATCCACCATGGAAATTAAAATGCAAAAACTCTCGAGAGCATCTATCATTTACCTACGTTCATTTTTTAATAAAACTAAAAAAGAAATAGAAAGAACAGGAATTTGTCTCTTCAAGCCAAATGAATTAACGCAATCTGCTCTAAAGGTCATGTCCAGGCTACATACAAAAATGTATACTTACCTTCTCCCCTCCATGAAACTCTTAAGACCGCTACTCTTCATATTCCTGAAGCACGACCTTCACTCCTTTTTTCACCACCCCCTTCTGTTGCCCCTTGTCTTCTTCCCAATAGAAGCAATCAATCATGGCTGTCACAGCGGATATTGCAGCCAGTGACTGACTTGTAACAAGCGAGCACATTTTTACTGTACGTGTGATCTATGACATTGCTACCTTGGTAGGGTAATCTTTTAAGTAATAAAGTAAAGGGAGTTATTGTGCAAATGCCTCTATTAAGAGCCACAGTGAGAATCTTTTGTATAAACGAACTGGTCATCTTTCTATTGTACACCAATGGACAACAAATAGCAACATATCGATCATAAGCCATGCTCAGTAGAACAGCGGACTCCATTTTATAGAAGAAGTGAACAAAAAACACCTGTGTGATGCATCCGTCAAAGGAGATTTCTCCTGAGTTGAGCCAAAATATCCCAAGGCTCTTTGGTACAGTTGTGGAGCACAAGAGGATATCGGTCACCGCCAGCATGATGAGGAACTGGTACATTTGCTTGTGGAGACCTTGGTTGGTTTAGATGATGAATATCAAAATGAAGTTTCCAAGCAGAGCCAGAATATACATGGAGTAGAAGGGGGTGGAGAAGAGGAAATGAGCGTCTTCCATGCCAGGAATTCCTTTAAGAATAAAATACTCAGGATGGTAACTTCTTATGTTTCTCATTTTCTTTGTTACTATTTCTGGCTCTGGATGAACTTCACCTACACCAAACAAAGTGAGAGGCTATAATATATTAAAAGGTGTCCAGTGCTGAAGCAAAATAAACAAATGGAAAAGTATCACTGAGAAGTAATACAATAAATGACAATTTACAGAATGTTTAGGTGGTCAATTATGCAACAACATGATTTGCAGATCGGATGGGCTGATGGAATTTTTTCCCCAAATGGCCAGATAGATTGGATTAAAATATCATCATATCTTACAATTGTCCATACATGAGCCAACAGCAATGCATTGTGGGTACATACATGCTAAATTTGTTCTAAACGGAATCGGGATACAAAAAGCTAAGATCAAATCATGTCTTGTGGGAACCAATATTCAGTGGAAGAATCCTCAGTAAATGGCACATACAGAATAGACTCACATACTATAGTAATACCTGATATGGAGACATATGAAATCACATGAGAGCAGTCTAATAAAACATGTAACATAGCTGTATCGTGATCGTCTATATGGGTCATACCACACTAGCATGCAGTATCCTGTTGCTACTAGTGTCACTAATATGGACCCATATCATTGTACTGATCCATTCCTCAATTGGAGAAAATAAAGGTATGTATTATCATGTAGATTTCAGGTGAAATCACATATCAGCCTAACGCAAGCACAAAGAACTAAGATCTATAAGATAATTGTCTGTGAAAATATTGTCAGGGAGAATCCTCAGGAATGGGCACTAACAGAATATTACATACTTATAATACATCTGTAGGATGTATAACAAATATCACATACTATATTAATACCTGTAGGATACATATGAAATCACATGAGAGACGTCAATACAAATGTAACATCTGTATCGTGATCGTTATTATGGTCACCACATAGCAATGTTCCTGTTCTACTAGTATTAATGGACCACTAACGTCTGATCCACCTCAATGGGGAAAATAAAAGTATATTTCATTAGATGCAGGTGAAGATCACATATCAGCCTAACGAAGCACAAAGTAGAGTGTCCTAGCCCTTTGGTAGACCTGTCAATTTTTGGCCCTGACAATGACTTCACAGGCCCTGACTATCACGTCTAATCTAGGAGAGTCTATAACAGCATAGTGAAACTCATGTGAACCTGTAGAAAGCCTCTCTGAGCTCATGATACCGGGAAATGGCTGACATAACTCACCTGCACTTCTTGGCTCATGAGTAAGGGATTTTAGGGTAGGGGGGTTGCTAGCCAAACATAACCTATCAATTTGAAGTGACATTCCCATTTATTTCAAAATTAAGTGACATCATATAGAGTTTACAAAGCAGTCAAGGATTAGAGGCCAAAACCTAGAAGAATAAAAAAGTCCTTTCAATAAGTCCTATAAAGTGTAGAGATGTTTCCATTTCCCAATATAAACCTCATTTAGAAGACCTCGTATGGTTCCTCTTTTCCAACACTTCAACTGTTACAATGGAGGCAGATTAAACTTCAGCAAAACCGTAATTTAGGGTTTATTTTAAAGGCTATGTCCCACCCGCGAATAAATTTTTAATATTCGGCTCCCTGTTCCCCCCAGCCCCAACCGCATTTTTTTTTTTTCAGAAGCCCCCCCAGCTCTTTACCGGTTGGGGTGGACTGTCCCCTCGCGATCCTCCGCCGCACTGCCGGCCTCTCCTTCGAGAATGCAGCAATGGTCGTACTCGCAGTTTCGCGTCTGTTATTGTGCTGACGGGCAGCATGCACGGGCCGCGCTGCGCATTATCTGTATCGTGATCGTTATATGGGTCACACACATAGCAATGTTCCTGTTCTACTAGTAGTATATGGACCCAATAACGGTCTGATCCACCTCAATGGGGAAAATAAAAGGTATATTTCAGTAGATGCAGGTGAAGTCACATATTCAGCCTAAAGAAGCAACAAAGTAGAGTGTCCTAGCCCTTATGGGTAGACCTGTCAATTTTGGCCCTGACAATGACTTCACGGCCAATGACTATCAAGTCTACTCTGAGGAGAGTCTATACAGCATAGTGGAAACTCATGTGAGCCTGTGAGAAAGCTCTCTGAGCTCATGGATACCGGGAGAATGGGCTGAATAACTCACATGCACTTCTTGGCTCTATGAGTAAAGGGATTTTAGGGTATGGGGGGTTGCTAGCCAAACATAACATATCAATTTGAAGGTGGACATACCATTTAATTTCAAATTAAGTCGACATCATTAGAGTTTACAAAGCAAGTCCAAGGATTAGAGTCAAAAACCTAGAAGAATAAAAAAGTCCTTTCATATAGTCCTATAAAGCTGTAGAGATGTTATCCAGTTTCCCAATATAAACCTCATTTAGAAGACCTTATGGTTCCAGCTGTTCCAACAGCTTCAACTGTTCACATGGAGGCAGATAAACTTCAGCAGAACCGTAATTTATAGGAGTTTATTGTTAAATCCACGCTAACAGATTCCTCCCTACAATGATCTTTTCAATTTTTTCCCAATATAATTGGATTCACCATAGGAGGAATAATTAAGGTAGAGGGATAGAAAGGAGGATTGGGTGGAAGGAAAACTAAGACACCAAACCTCTGCGTATCAGGGATAATAATAGGTGGATATAAAGCCATCAGGATGGACAACCATGACAACTTTTTACTAGTCTACTATAGTTAGAAACATTTTGTAACATCTAATTGGTTCCTGCAGGTTAACATCACAGGAAAAATCTAAAGCTATGATATCCTGTGCCTTTATAAAAATTCCTAAATAAAGACATCCTAGAATGAAGTCAGTTAAATCTTTACTTATTTACCCCACTTGGGTCAGTGGACAACATGCTTAGTGTAGCTCCTCTACGGCGGGATGTAAAATCTTGGCTTTACCAGTTACTCCATTTTGTATTTCCTTGTGTTTAATATGGTGCATACAGGTATACTGGCCTGTAGAATATATCATGAGAATTCAATAAAATTTCTTTCATCTTAAAATGGTACTAATTTTGCCCCAACCAATCAGATGTTAGCTTTCAAATGTTAAATGATATCTGATTGGTTGGGGCAAAATTAGCACCATTTTAAACAATATGGACTTTTATTAAATCTCCCTGTATGTTTCCTTAAACTGTAGTTTCTGAGCTATACATGAAATTGAACATAATGGATAGTTCTGTATATCATATTATAAAAGTTATTATTGTTATATATAGTTTCATTGTATTGAAGGTTGAATAAAGACACATGTCCATCCAGTCCTACCTTTTATAGCCCACCCATGATCCCTACCTAACTAAAAAATAGCATGGGGGGGGGTCAACAAGGACTATATGTAATACCAGTAACTTTTAATATTTTAGAAACTTATCTAGCCCATTTTTAAAGCTATTCAATGAACTTGCCATTACCACATCTGCTGCAAGACAGTTCCACAGTTTCATTGTTCTCACTGTAAAGAAACCTTTCCTAACCTGAAGATGAAACTTTTCTTCCATCCTTAAAGGATGTCCATGTGTCCTCTGATATGACCTATTAGTGAACAATGCACCAGAGAGTTTATTATATTGCCCATTAATATATTTGTATACGGTTATCATATCCCCACAGAAATGTTGCTTCTCCAATGTAAACAGCCCTAACTTTTTTAATCTGCCTGCATAGTTAAGCCCCTTTATAACCCTTATTAATTTAGTTGCCCTTCTCTTAACCCCTTCCATTTCCCTTTTGTATATGTGATTCCAAAACTGCACCGCATATTTCAAATGAGGCCTTACCATTACCTCGTACAAAACCTTGTAATACAGTGATGAGATTCAATGGTGATAAATGTAAAGTGATACATACAGTATAGGGTTTAAACAATCCTTATACTTCCCATAATATAAATTAGTCTGTAAAATGTGAATCTTTGTTGAAAAATCATTTTAGGGTTCTAATAGATAACAGACTTAGCTGTAGCAAATAGTGCTAGTCAGCAACGGTTTTGGTGCGATGCGATTGCGATTTTCGTTCCGCATTTTTTTATTGCAAACGCATGCGTTTTTCTATATCTAATGAAAAAACACACGCGCAAACGCAACGAAATTGCACATGAAATTGCATGCGATTCTGGCGCAGTGTGGCCGTGCCCTAATTCTAAATGACCTAAAAAGTGTCTTTTTACCTGTGCAGCCACATAGTAACGATGTATAACCTGTATCTGTTCATTAGCCAGTGTTAGTCAGCCCTCCAGTTCATTAGCCAGTGTTGTCAGCCCCCCAGTAAGCCAGTGTAAGTCAGCCCTCCCTTTCATTAGCCAGTGCTTTCAGCCCTCTAGTTCATTAGCCAGGGACTGAGGGGGGGTCTGGATTTAGGGCTATGGGGGGGCCCTGGATTTGGGGCTGGGGGAGGGCCCTGGATTTGGGACCGAAGGGGGTCCTTGATTGCGGACTGAGGGGGCCCCTGGATTTGGGGCATGGGGGGGGCTGGATTTGGGGCCGGGGGGGGGGCCTGGATTTGGGGCCGAGGGGGGGGGCCCTGGATTTGGGACCGAGGGGTGGGGCACTGGAATTGGGACCGAGAGGTGACGATGGATTTGGGACCGAGGGGGAACCCTGGATTTGGGACCGAGGGGGAACCCTGGATTTGGGACCGAGGAGTGACCCTGGATTGGGACCGAGGGGGAGCCCCTGGATTTGGGGCCACGGGGGGCGGGGGTTGGGGGGCTGGGGGGGGCCCCTGGATTTGGGACGGAGGGGGGACTCTGGATTTGGGACAGAGGGGGGGACTCTGGCCTTGGGACACTAATAGAGAACTTTGGCCGTGGGGTACTAAGAGGGAACTCTGGCCTTGGGACATCGAGGAGGGGAGCTATGGCCCTGGGACATTAAGGGAGCACTCTGGGCTTCTAGTGCCTGTTATTGTAACAGGCTTAATGTCTAGTATGTATAATATACAGTATACATACTATATAAAACAAGTAATGGTGGGATGGGCACTCACTCCTTTTCTTGTTGTTGCACTTTATGTTGCATTTGCACTATAGAGAGAGAGAGGGAGAGAGAAGGGCAGGCAATGTGCGTTTGGTCTATTATTTAGAAGTGTCCTGTAGTAGTTTTGTTTTGCTACTGAGAACTCAGTGTTGAGGCATTGTAACATAAAACTGTGGAGAGAGTCAGTCTGCATACAAGACCTCCTCCTCATCCGCTCAGCAGCAAGTGTGAACCTTTGTATAACACAGATTGTGGGGTTGAGCAAGTGACGAGGTTTTAAAGGAGAAGTATGCTGTAAAATCAAGTTAAGTTTAGGTGGAAGCTGCAGCTTAAAAAAAACCTGTTGTCTTTTTCCCCCCCGTATGTCCCTCCAGAGCCTTTGCAGCTTGCTAGTTGCTGACATCTTGCTAGTGCCTAGCTGAATGTTAACTCCGCTGTAGCTTCTTGAGCCTCTAATGGTAAGGCCCGTTCGTTCCATGCACGCATGCTTCTTTGCTGCGCACACATGATGTTGAGGCGCACGCAACGTGACATCATCTCGCCATGCACACATGGCGCGGCTAGAGGACGTCACGCATGCACACAAATGGGCCTTACCATTTGAGGCTGAAGAAGCAGGAGGAAATCCCGTTGGGGTGGAGCTAAACATTCAGCTAGGCACAAGCTAGGCAGTCAGCAACTTGCAAGCTGCAAAGTCTCTGGAGGGCATAGGGTGGAAAAAAGACAACAGTTTTTGTTTTATAGCTGCAGCTTCCACCTAAACTTAACTAGATTTTACAGCATACTTCTCCTATAATAATATTTAATCACCTATGGACAGAATTATAGGAATTAACAAGCAAGTCAGGGTCAGAGTTGGACATAAGAGTAGAGAGAAGAATGGCACTTAAGTTTTCTATCGAGAATTGAAGGGAAAAAATGAAGGGGCCCACAAACGCACCAAAACAGATTGCAGCATTGTACGATTAGTATCACCGGTCAGATAAAAAAAAATTCTAACGTGTCCAATAGGGAAGATTATCTATCTGTTGTATTCAATTAGATCAACTGGACTTGAAGTTTAGTTCTTGAAAACGTTTCGCTAGTCATCCGACTGGCTTTCTCAATTCAGAATGACTTGTACAAGAATCTGTGGCAATTATGTACCCTGGAGAATCCCAATTAGCATATCACAGCCAAGTGTTAAGGGCGTGATTGCATAGTGGCTAAGAGGTGTTATAGGAACGCCCAGAGTAAGGTGTCAAAACAGCATTGTACATGGCAGACAGTTGGTGTCGAACCCCCCCACCTCTATTTAGGCTTTTCTTTATTTTCACATAAATGGCCTCCTTAACACCTCTCTTGAACCAGTCACGTTCCTTTGCCAATATGTTAACATTACAATCTTCAAAGGTATATCCTTTATCCCACCCTGAAATAAAATTTTTAATATGTTCTCCTGGGCTCCCAGCCCCGACCGCATTATTTATTTTTTTAGAGAGACCCCCAATCTCTACTTACCTCCCCTCTTTCCTGCGCCGCGCTCCCGGCCCTCTGCTTGCGAGGAAATGCAAGCAGAGGGGCGGGACCGGCAGCCGCGTCTGTGATTGGCTGAGCGGCAGCCAATCACGGACGCGGCTGCCGGCAGCTCACTTCCGCGTAGGAAAGCGGAGAGGTAAGTAAAAGATTGGGGAGCTTTCTAAAAATAAAATTTATGCGGTTGGGGCTGGGGGACATGGGGGAAGGCTGCCATGAAGGGGATAGTGGCTAAGAGGTGTTATAGGAACGCCCAGAGTAAGGTGTTAAAACAGCATTGTACATGGCAGACAGTTGGTGTCGAACCCCCCCACCTCTATTTAGGCTTGGTTTCTTTATTTTCACATAAATGGCCTCCTTAACACCTGAATTTATCATTTCCCTTACTAACATGGTATTTAGTGTCGGGCTTATTATGAAATAATATTATTCAATAAATTATTTCTTTCAGTTACAAAGCCAATGTTCAAAAATAATAGGATTATATTGAAAATGGCAATAAACATGGAAGTGTGAATATGTCCTAATATATGTGTTTGTGTTTTTACCCTATAGGTCACCTTAGAAGCACTCTATGTGGATCTACAGATCCCTTGTTTATATTAAACATTCTGGGGCCAACTTATGGGTTATCAGTTTGTGGGCACACTGCAATTTTGGAGAGGCTGATCACCCCCTTCTCCTCCCCCTTGCTAATACCCCCACTGTAACTAAGTGCACATGCATTATAGATAGGAGGAGAGTCAAATAAGCCGTCAAAAGAAGGAACAGCCAATGCATGAGTGGCTTTTTGCCGGCTCACTGTGGAGGTTAGGGGGCTAAATGGACTACCCATCAAATGTAGTTTGGACTGTAGGAATGCCATGCCCTTGAAATAATTCTGGATCTTTTAGACGTGTTGAAAGCGTCAGTTCTTACTTTCTTTCATTTTTGCACTCGTTATTTTACAGAAGACCAATGATTTGTATCATCTAAATAAAACGAAAAATGACATTTCATTTAAATAATATTGTGGGAACTTATCTTAATCCGCTCCCATTACTCCAAGATTTAATCAAAGATGTGAAATTATGTGGCTCTTAATTTTACATTTTAAATGTTTTATACGTCGTTTACAGCTCCATTAATTAACTTGTCTTCTTGGTTCAATTAATTGCTGCCATGAGTCATTGCCTGTGTTCGTTAGTGTAATCTGATGTAAAATGAAATTGCATATAGTGATTTGTTTAGTTTTATTGAGTTTTTACAAGATCAATATGTTTCCCTGATGTAAAATTAAGACATTAAGGAAAATCCTCCTTATAAAGACAAGGCAATGGAAATTTGATTACTCAAATATTTATACAGGACATTAATAAAACAAGACAAGGGATTAGATTGTTCAGTCTAATAAAGTTAATTGAATATTCCTGTTTTTATATCAGAATGGCAATCAGGAGCTTAGGGTAATGTCATCTTAATATTAATATATAGTATAATTGAAAACTACATAATCCTAAGAGAAGTTGTTTCGGCAGATACAGAAAATAAATTCAATAACGTGCATGATGCTTTGTAGCAGCTGACAACATTCCGTGCCTTTAATATAAGTTCAATGTGAATCACTAATGTACAGTACATCTGTTAAATTCGTCGTCTACAGTTTTATCCTAATAATTAATGACTCAAAAATTAAAAATGCGCTAACGACGAAAAGAATGAGATGATTTAATGACTGTATATTTAATTATTGCATGCTTTATATACATTTAGAACACAACGGGGCTAATGCAATAAAAGGGGAGAAAGTTTGCCTGTGCTATTTTTCTGCAATAACCAATCACATGTTTTCAAACTGTAACAACCTAGTAAAAAGCTTACATCTGATTGGTTGCTGCAAATTAATAGCATGGCCAAACTTTCGCACCTCATATTGCCCCAAAACCCTCTGCAGAAAGGAGTACAAATAAAAGCCAGACAAAACAGCAGTTTGACGATTAATGTAAAAAAACCTTAAACAAAAAAATCATAACAATTAATATGGAAAATTCATAAAAAATGAAAAATTTTTTTGCAGGATCTTATAGTTTTAAACCTGGCAAACAAAGTCAAAAATACCAACCCATGTATGGCTGAAATCAGACAGTCTATCAATAAGATGGGGATTGGACCATTTTTATGAAAAACCCATCTATGGTGTATTATTTTGCATTACAGCTGTTGCAAGGTGGTGTAGCTCGATTGTAACTACCTGATCCAGTTTTGATTGGGAAGTGCTGATCATGCACACATAGGAAAGTCTGACCAGCTTAAGAAGGGGACAAGGAATATACAGTGGATGTAAGGAAGGCAAAGGTCTGGTTTTATTTAGATGTAGCTGTGTCCCAGCCTGTGCAGTCTGTAAATTCCCCAGGTTATATACAATATAGAAGTCCCAAATGCACTCAAACCTGGTAGGGTGCAGACGTCTTAAACCCCCACCCCTAGGGGTACAGAAATACAGTATTCAGACTAGATGAGAGAGTCGCACTCCAAAGGTACGTGTGTTTAATAGAGATGGTCGAACTATTGAAAGTTCGGTCCGTTTTCGAACTTTCGAACTATTGTAAAAGTTCGAAAGTTCGAAAACGGACCCATTAAAGTCTATGTATGGGAGGCAAATAGTTTGAAAAGTTCGAGTCAAATACAACTAAAATATTAATGGTAACTTAATGTAAATGGCTGTGGGACCTGGGAAATGGTCTGGGGAGCATGTTCCAATATCCAGGACTTTCGTAAAATCGATTTTACTCTCACGCGCGCTACTTTCGAGCTTTCGCATTCGAACGTTCGAGGTAACATGGACATTTTACTCGCAGATTTGATACTCGCGTATAGGCTGTAATGGAGACTTTACTCGCAGATTCGATGTTCGCGCCTAGATACATGTACATTTTACTCGCGGATTCGAACGTTCGATAAATCATCGAAAGTCCGGGAAATATCGAAAGTCCGCGTCCGAAATAGTTTGAGAAGTCCGGGTCCGTTCGAACTCGAACAGTTCGGCTCGAACTCGGGTTCAAGTTCGAGTTCTATGCCATCCCTAGTGTTTAATGATGAACCACAAAATGTTGTGATTTTTTATGTTTATGGTTCACCATTAAACACATGTACCTTTGGAGTGCGACTCTCATCTAGTTTATATACTGTATCCCCAAGTTATATACCAGATTATTTATTTTTAAATAGGGCCTGAGGATTGTGTGAATGTCTATTGGTGTACTGCTGAGAGGAGCAGCTGTGGAGGTAGTTGGAAGAAATAAGAAATGAGCATAAGGCAATTAACATGGAGAATAAAGGATGCTTTGAGGTGGTTGCCTGTGTGTTAAGTTAATTCTTCCTGAGTGGCTTAGCAATTGGCTTGGTCAGTGCAATAGTGTGGCCCCCAGCCTGGGGCATGATGGGCACCCCTGGGCAGACTGTTCATTCTGCGTGTCAAAAGTTTTCATTGTTGCTGGAAGTTCACAGTACAGTGACTACCTCATAGACGGTAATAGGTCACCAGTGATTTCAACCCTAGGATAGAGGTAATTGCTGTGTAGCATAAACCTAATTGGCGTCTGTGTAACCATGTGGTAGTATATGTAGATCAGTTAATTAATAATCTGCCATGAGGCATTTAGGTTTAGTGGATGTGAACCCTGAGTTCCTGTTGAGTCTGATATTTCCCTTCGTTAGTAACCATCTGGTGCAATTCATAAAGACTAGAAAAATAAACACAGTGCACCCCAGAGGAAAATGTCAAACATTTGATTACATCAAAATCCTGTTTTTCATTTTAAAAAATCCTAATGCAGACAGTTGTAGTTCATCAGCCATAAGTCATTTCCTGGTCATACACATGGTCGATAATTAGCAAATCTGGTCATACTTGGATTCAATGGGATTTGCTGAGTATTGCCCAGGTAAACATACTGTGGCCAGTAGTAACTGAAGAAATCCTACAGCATTAAACATAATTATCTTCCTAGATTAGTGGTTCCCAAACTTTTTTAGACCATGGCCAACTCAGCAATGCAAATTTTTCCCGAGGCACATGTCCTTAATGTAGGATTTTAAGTTTAAATTACCCATATTTAATGCACTTTACAGTGTATATTGTATTCAACTTAAAGGGCAACTATAGTGAAAAAAAAACTTTGTCTGTATACAATGTATAGATCACTTAGTATAAGCTGCCTTACTTTCATGTTTCTGTGTGGCTTCATTTCTTCACACTGGCAGAAGTTTGTACCAAGCTGTGTAGTCCCCCTCCCCTCTCTGTCTACTCCCCCTCAAGCAGTGACGGGCTGTATACAGAGTCCGAGCATTGTCAGTTGAAAGGACTTTAAATGAAGTGCTGACATCCTGTTGACCCCTCCCTTCCAGAGCTAGACTGCAAGCAATCAAAGTGTGGAATAAAGTAGCAATATGCTGAAGGGAGGGGCAGAGGGGGAGAGAGGAGGACAAGTGGTGCTGAGATTCTTTACAAGTAAGTTACTGAATTCTGCCTGTTCTCTAACTTTGCTAATTGTTATTTATTTTTTACCTAAAGTTCATATCTCTCCCCTGCTTAGCTGAGATCATAATCACTGAAGAGAGAGTCAGTGTAACAGCAGCTTGTAGTGAGACCTTCACAAACACAGACACTGCTTGTTGTCCTGTTACATTTCAGTTGCTTTAGTCTATATATTATATACATTGCACTGTGTGTCTTGTTTGGTATATAGTCTGTATTACTGTATTATATATACTGTATTAGTGTTCCATTTGAGTCACTGGTTTTGTATGTATATATATTTTTTTTTTGGGGGGGGAGGGGCTGTTTTATAGTGTGTTATGCTCATATTGCTGGGTTAATGGTTTATTGATTGTGTTT
The DNA here is from genome assembly GCA_019447015.1 of Hymenochirus boettgeri. NCBI lineage: Eukaryota > Metazoa > Chordata > Amphibia > Anura > Pipidae > Hymenochirus > Hymenochirus boettgeri. Next base: position 299,553,225 of record CM033470.1, on the reverse strand, counting down.
AGCACTACAGCATTTGACTATATGTTGCACATGGTACATATAGTGTGGGTGAGAGAGTGTGTGACAGTACTGCAGGGGAGCTTTGGATTGTGTGGGTGTGTGCCTTTGAGTGCCAGATGAGGTGTAGCAGCTCCTACAAATCACAGCATATTCAAAGGCTTATATCTCGGGGACTATGAAGAATTTAAAGAAACTAAAGGTACCCTGGTGGTTGGGATGACTTATAGGATACATTAGAAGAAATTAAAAAAAAAACAATTTTCTCACTATAATTGCCCTTTAATGTTGTATAAAGTTATACTGAAAAAACATTTTCACTACCAAACTTCTGAGGCACACCATTGGCTCTTTGAAGCTACACCAGTGCCCCGGCACACCCATTGAGAAACCCTGTGCTAGATGTCCTTTAGTATTTCCATTTCTAGTGGACATTGGAATACAAACCAGAAGGACAGCGTGGATTCTTTTCTTTTTAGCATTATGAACGTGTTAAATATTCGGCTGTGATTTATTGCACAACGATTATTCCTGACTGATTTATCATTCATTTAAATCCTCAGTGACCCAGGCCTACGTAATAGACTCTTTAACACCATGTAAAAAATATCTAGTGTGCCATCTGAGATATGAGCTCCAAGTTCAGACGAATCCGCAGATTTCTAAAATTACCAGTTCCAAAACTTTACAAGGTTTGGGAATCAGCTCTACTTGGTAATAGCCATTCTAATGAAAGCTATAAAGTATTGTTGAGATAATATGTCTATCAGCAAAAATAGACTATGGGTTCATAAAGTTAGCAGTTCCTGTATTTCCATTTCGTTAAAATACCCATAATCCAGATCAGTGGGGCCGTGAGATATTCAGAAACGTCCTAGCAGAGAGATTGCATTATTATACATTCCAAAGACAGAAATATATGTGTCAGGAAAATGTGTAGAGTGACTTGGTAAGAATGGGTTAACTAGTAGTATTGGTTCTTGAAAAGGACCAATAAACATTCCATTCCACCCTGGAACAGTCCTATTGTTTATATTAGATTAGTCAAGCATGGAACCAGATCTCCTTTCTCAGACAATGTGGGGCCGAACCGTGCATCTGGAATTCTCTTCAGCTAGGGGTCTGGTGGGTACTAAGAGGTCATTTTAAGGACAAGTCATACATGTAAAATAATTGTATTTCGGTATTGGAATGTGTAAGACAGAAACCAATGTTATATTTGTAAATATAATAATATGCCCATTAATATGATACCCAACATGGAGCCCTTATTCCCTTGCCAAGGTGAGATATTAATATCTGGGGAAATATGGATAACACACAGGTCATGTTTGGTATTGGAGGAATTGATAATTAATAAAGGAGAGGAATATGTGATCAATATCCCAATACAATGTACATATCTACATTTATATGGAGTCTGTCTAAATGAGGGGGAATGAATGCTTTTGGCTAGTCGTCTGGACATTCCTGGACACTACCCACCTCATGAGAGGGCGTAGTCAACAATAGTTTAAAGTCCATGTAGTCCAAAATAATGGTTGGTCATAGGGGACATGCTAAAAACGTGTGTATGGACCCAATGTTTCATCCTGCCCCAGGACACAGGACTTCTTCTAGTGAGTAGGGTCTGTGAATAGTTTTATCCTTTTTATTTTCTATAACTGTTGTACTTATTGTATGTCATTTTATTATAAACACCATTTTATTTTGTTTTTGTATTATATGCACTGTCCACCTTTTGGAATATTAAATCTAAAATTTAATAAGTTTTGTCTTTGATGCTCTAAAAGAACTCAGTTAGCCTCTGATAAGTTTATATGTGGTTGAATGGAGTGTGCAGTGTAAATGCTAATTAACTCTGTGACTGCTTGTGAAGGACTGATGCTAATTAACCAGTTAGTTGCTGGAGTGAATGGTGTAGTGTTAACCATTTAGCTGCCAGGACAGGGGTGTGCATAGTCAGTGAGAGTCAAGAGTGGTTTTGGGGCGTCTTTAAGGCCGTAAAACTAAAGTGGTGGAGCGAATACGATTAATTAGTCAGATCACGGCCCAGCGAACTGGCGTTCGACAAATTGGCTGGCAGCGGGTGGGATAAATTATTTTTATTAGAGCATTAGTGCTTGGATTAAGTTATTTAAACCTGTACGAAGAACTGATCCTTGCGAGGGTATCAGTCTTCAAAGACAAACTCAGTGCATTAATTTTTAAAGACATACGTACAAACAGTTGTCCCCTCCCCTTCTCTGTTTTTTTTCTTTCCTATATTTATTTGGCAAGGTTAGCTGAGGATGGCAACCTTTTACAAGAGACAAACCAAGGAGGTCCTGATCAATCTCTGTGAGGAAAGAGTATGATGTCCTGGACAAGTCCAAGGGAGCTGCTGTAAGGGCATTGTTGGAAAGTGACCAGAGCAGCAAAACTACACAATGATTCGGGAAGCGAGTGGATTTAAGCTACCCCAGAAAGGACTGTTAACCTTGGATTTCTCAGCATGAGAATACCACAGTGCAGGAAGACGGTAATTCTTCCGTGCAAAGGATTTACAATTGTTGGGTTCAGATGACCCCCAGCTACGTCTTCAATTGATCTTGCAGCATCAGGAGAGGGAGGCAGCAGCAGCTGAGAGAGCTGAACGGCAAGCCCAGCGTGAAATGGAAGCCGCAGCAGCTGAACGGCAAGCCCAGCGTGAAATGGAAAGCCGCAGCAGCTGAAAGGCCAGGCGCAGAGAGAATTCGAAGCTGCAGCCGCACAGACCGTGCATTTAAACTGGAGTTAGCAAAGCTCCAGCCCCAGACCCAGTCTCCACAGTCCAGTGAGTCCAGAGAGGTCGTTGCTTGCATGTTTCACGCCAAGTTTTCCTGTCATGACAATGATAGCAATTTGGACACTTTTTTGTTAAGTTTTGAAAAGTGCTGCAGACAGTATCAGTTGGCCGCAGGAGCAGTGGGCAAGATACTTGACACCTGGATAAAAGGCAAAGCCTTAGATGCCTGTTGATAAACTACTACCAGAGCTTGATGGGGACTATGAGGCTTTGAAAACAGGCTCTGATTAAGAAGTTTAACCTCACGCCAGAGGTGTATCGCAAAAAGTTTCGAGCATTGCAGAGAGGTCCCACTGACAGCTACTCGATTTGTGAGTAATCTGAGAACCAGTTTTCGTCCAGTGGATTAAGGACTGTCGGTTCTAAATTTGAGGAGCTGGAGGATCTTATGGTAAGGATCAGTTCCTTAATACTGTCCTGGGATGTGCAACAGTTTGTATTGGATCGGGAGCCAAAAACAGAGCAAAAGCACAGACGTCGAGACACCTATGCAGCCAACATGGGTGCCAACAATTCCAAAAGGTCCAACGTTACAAATATCACCAAGCGGAAGGATCGTCACCACAGGGAGCCGCACCGCAGAATGTCAAGGACGGGTGAGAATTTGTCTGAAAGGCCCGTGTGAGCGTAAACCATGGAGATCCACGCAGATGTTTATATTATGTAACCAGACGGGACATGTAAGAGCTTCCTGTCCCAAAGAAAGGACCAGTGTCACCAGTCAATCCTGTGGTAATGCTCGTATCTGGTAAGAAGAGAATTTATGTCCATCATATGCAGACTGTGATGTGGGATATAAAGTTACCCAGGGGTACGGGACTCAGGAGCTAACTTGTCTCTGGTGCGTCCAGAGATGATTAACTTTGGGTGACATTATTCCTGGGAAGACTTTATTGGTAAGGGAGTGGGGGGAGTCATCCACGGGTGCCTGTGGCTAATGTTCTTGGTTTGGGGTGTGGGGAGAGGTCTGAGGGAAGTGGGGATATCTAATGAAATCCTGTCAATGTGTTATTGGGGAATGATTTGGGGAGAATGGTCTCTGCTTTTGTGCCAAATGATCGGTCTCACTAGTCCAGCCGCGCTGGAGTGTGACCACCCACTGCAATCAGTAAAGGAACAGGTAACAAGGGCAAGGTAACTGGGAGGGAGGGCTGAGAGACCAGAGCAGATGTCCGTCAGTGCCAGAACAGTATTGGTCTAACGTGTGAATGGAGAGAGAGAGGGGATCCCCCATTCACTCTCTTGGTAGAGTCAGGTATAGTACCTGTAGGTAGGGATTGTCACAGTAGCTGGGAGGGAGGGCTGAAGACAGCGAGGGTGTCAGTCAGTGCCAGAACCAGTACGTCTACATGTGTGAAGTGTAGAGGGGGAGGGAAGGTACCCCAGGTGAGGTTAGTTCTGGGTAAAGTACCCGTAGTAGAGAGGGATTTCCAGGTGGATCCTGATCCTGTGCCAATCGCCTGAGGTCCTGGATAGCAGAGGAATTAGTGCAGGAGTGTGTGGGGCAGGTGGTAAGGACTCAAAGCAGGGTCCTAAGGGATGTTTCCACTCAGACTGAGGGAGAAGGGTAGTCTGTGGGCATGCGGTAGCGCCAGTACCAACCTCAGTGGTGGTGGAGAAGGAAGAGTAAGGGTTAAAAGAGGACAGTTAACAGACCCAGGAGTGTCCCAGGTAGATGGAAAGAAGGTAGCTTCCCTGAGGACCAACCATACCAGTAACAGTCACTGGTTTGTCCAGGTCTAAGAGGAGCAGGGATATGGTGAGCAGGAAGGCAAGGAAAGGGTTAAGAGTGACCAGTTATCTATTGAGTTTAGACCCAGGGAATGGGAACTTTAGACTTACAGGATACAGGTAGCAGTGAGGATAAAAGGAGGATCTGTCCAGCAGGAGAGTGTGTCAGAGGGAGGACAGATGCCTGAGGTTAGGAGTGGCCAGGTCAGTCCCTACATATCAATGACTCCAGGTGGTGAATACAGAACTGTACCTGTCAGCACACAGATGGTCACACAGATAGGTAGTATGTGGTGGTTTGCTCTCTATATCAGAGTGTGTACAGACTGGGCATCAAGAGGTTAACCGTCTACTTGGGTAAGTGAATGTGAACCCAAACCCAGTTCTCATAACCACAGTAAAGAGGATGGTGGTTTTGTAAAAATGTGCAGGTGGAATCACATCGTGGAGCAATATGATTACATTCACCAAACAAAGGGAATGCAGGTGGATATTCGTGTCTATCGGAACACCTGATTATGGACGCAGTAGGAGTGACCTGTGAGTCACACCCGTGGCCAATTTAAAGAGGAGAGGTGTCAGGAAAATGTGTAGAGTGACTTGGTAAGAATGGGTTAACTAGTAGTATTGGTTCTTGAAAAGGACCAATTAAACATTCCATCCCACCCTGGAACAGTCCTTTGTTTATATTACGATAGTCAAGCATGGAACCAGATCTCCTTTCTCAGACAATGTGGGCCGAACCGTGCATCTGGAATTCTCTTCAGCTAGGGGTCTGGTGGGTACTAAGAGGTCATTTTAAGGACAAGTCATACATGTAAAATAATGTATTTCGGTATGGAATGTGTAAGACAGAAACCAATGTTATATTTGTAAATATAATAATATGCCCATTAATATGATACCCAACATGGGCCCTTATTCCCTTGCCAAGGTGAGATTATTAATATCTGGGGAAATATGGATAACACACACAGGTCAGTTGGTATTGGAGGAATTGTAATGAATAAAGGAGAGGAATATGTGGTCAATATCCCAATATAATGTACATATCTACATTTATATGGAATCTGTCTAACTGAGGGGGAATGAATGCTTTTGGCTAGTCGTAAATCTGGACATTCCTGGACACTCCCACCTCATGAGGAGGGCGTAGTTCAACAAATAGTTTAAAAGTCCATGTAGTCCAAAATAATGTTGTTCATACTTAGGGGACATGCTAAAACGTGTGTATGGACCCAATGTTTCTTCCTGCCCCAGGATACAGGACTTCTTCTAGTGAGTAGGGTCTGTGAATAGTTTTATCCTTTTTATTTTCTATAACTGTTGTACTTATTGTATGTCATTTTATTGTAACACCATTTTATTTTATTTTTGTATTATATGCACTGTCCACCTTTTGGAATATTAAATCTAAAATTTAATAAGTTTTGTCTTTGATGCTCTAAAAGAACTCCGTTAGCCTCTGATAAATTTATATGTGTTTGAATGGAGTGTGCAGTGTAAATGCTAATTAACTCTGTGACTGCTTGTGAAGGACTGATGCTAATTAACCAGTTAGTTGCTGGAGTGAATGGTGTAGTGTTAACCATTTAGCTGCCAGGACAGGGGTGTGCATAGTCAGTGAGAGTCAAGAGTGTGTTTTTGGGGCGTCTTTAAGGCCGTAACTTAAAGTGGTGGCAGCGAATACTGATTAATTAGTCAGATCACGTGCCCAGCGAACTGGCGTTCGTGACAATATGCATGTCAGATATACAGAATTCAGTAAATCTCAGCAGGAGACAATATATCTAAACAGTACGAAGGCACCATATAAATAGCTGTCCATGTAGCGGCTCTAATTCTTTTTCATGATGGTTATATTGTCTTACATTAGTTCTGTCTGACTGGCTACTGACACTTTTTCTAGCAACCAAATCTCCTTAGTGTAAAGCTGGGTACACACAGTAACGATAAAGCCCCGATACCATCGGATCCGACGGTATCGGGGCTTTATCGTTATGTGTGTACGTTCGTTTCCCGAACGAGCGCGCGGCCGGCGAACGATCGGGTCGCCCGAACGCTCGTTCGGGAAAGGCCGAAAATTTCCATCGGCCGCGCTAGACTCCCTATAGAGGAGTCTAGCGCGGCCGATGGAAACACACAGTCCCGAGCATTCTCCTATGAAGTTCAGGGAGAACGATCGTGACTGTGTGTGTGCAGATCTTGCAGATCCTGTCTGTCATCTTTCAGAAATCTGGACTGTGTGTACCTAGCTTAAGTCTGAAATTATAACATATTTGTCCTAAGGGGGGATAAATAATTGTAAATATTAACGGCAATGCAGATGCATTTGCTACTCCCTATCTTAAATTCACACTCCACCAATGTAATAAAAGGTTACCGTAGCTTTAAGATTTAATTTGCCTCATTAAAAACATTTTTGAGATGCAGCCACAACGAATACAATAAAGGTATAGTGCACATTTTGTGTGTTTTATTGAATGTTCGCTGGGTAACTAACTGTCACTTAGGGGTACAATTACACACGGCTATATCGCCTTTTATTCCCTGCCCCAATTCCAATGAAATACCACTCATAATAAATATGCCTATATAATCCATTTAAAATAATTGATAATATTCAGCTACCAATAATATGGCTTATGTTTAACAAAACTTGGTCTTATGTCTCCTAAAACACAGCTCACAAAACATAAAGCACATTTACATCATTTACTCTGCCCATTAGCTAATAGAGATGAAGTTTGGGTCCGATTCGAACAGGGAACTTTTAGATCTTGGAACTTTCCATATTTTCCTGATGGGTTATCGAATATACCAGGCTACTTTCAGTAACCCTCCAAAGTAGCCTTGCATATTCGGTAACCCTCCAAAGTAGCCTTGCATATTCGGTAACCCATTTAAGTAGCCCTGTATATTCGGTAATCCTTAAAAGTAGCCTTGCATATTCAGTAACCCTCAAAAGTAGCCTTGCATATTCGCTAACCCACTTAAGTAGCCTTGCATATTCGGTAACCCTCTTAAGTAGCCTTGTATATTTGGTAACCCTCGAAAAAAGCCTTGAATATTCGGTAAGTCATGAAGTAGCCTGCAAAACCTCAAAAATAGCTTGCGTGTACAGGAAGTTCGTTTTTTAACACATTCTCGTTACATGTACATGTGTATCTCTATTAGCTAAGTAGGAATGTACAGACTGTAATCCTATGGGGTTGAAACTAATAAAGGTAATATTGAGATATCCTGATATTTGTGGTAACCACCCACCAATTGCTCCTATTGATGTAAATTTTTTTGTTCCTATTATTAAAATCTTACTTTAAAATGTTCAATACCAAAATAATTGTTATCTTTGCTAGAGATGGCTTAGAACTCGAACTCGAACCCGAGTTCGAGACAAACTTTCGAGTTCCGAACGAACCCGAACTTCTCGAACTATCCCGGACGAACACGAAAATTCCCGCAATTTCCGATGCGCATGCGATTGCGTGTCCGTTCGTGTTTTGGTAATGCATGCATTCACCATTTTTGGTGCGTTAACGCATGCATTTCCATAATGCAAAATGGCGAAAACGCACAAGAATCGCGCACACAATCGCGTGCGATAACGCTCGTGATTTGGTGCGCGATTCCTGTGCGTTGCAGTGTAGCCTCACCCTGAGTCCTTTAGGAGAAAAGCACTAAAGGCCCGCAATCGTTTGTGGCGGTTTGCGAAGCGCTATCACCAATTACAAGTGCTATAAAAGTAACAAGAAAAGTGCAGTAACTTCATATAGTGGTTATACTTAGACAGAGCTTGTCAGAAAGCTCTGCTGCAGAACCGCCTGATTAGTGGTGCAAAAGGTGGTGTTTTATACAACTCAATCACAGTTAAAATTAAATATATAAATGTGATACTTGCTTTGGACATTCTGCTGTCTGCCCTGGACATAGGCACGCCGCTGCCGCTTTAGATCTGACCACCTCTTTTGGAGCTGCGAGGTGGTCAGATCTATGCGAAACTGCGTCCGCAGTTTCGCCTGAAGGTGGCGCATAATGCGCTGCTTGCGCTCTTTTATGTTGGGGGTGCCAACTGGTATCCAGTGATAACCACGCCGGGTGAGATAATCCACCATGTTTTCTCTACCAAAAGAAACGGTGGAATGACTACACCCACTTTCCACGCTCGATGTTAGATCCTGGGTTGCATATAGAGGTCAATGGGAAGAAGGGATTATAATCGAATGTCGAAATCGAATCCGCGAGTAAAATGTCTGTGATATCTAGGCGCGAGCATCGAGTCCGCGAGTAAAGTGTCCATTAGAACCTATACGCGAGCATCGATTCCGCGAGTAAAATGTCTATGATACCTAGGCGCGAGCATCGAATCCACGAGTAAAATGTCCATTAAAGCCTAGATGCGAGCATCGAATCCGCGAGTAAAATGTCCATGGTATCTAGGTGCGAGCATCGAATCCACGAGTAAAGTGTCCATTAGAACCTATATGCGAGGATCGAATCTGCGAGTAAAATGTCCATGGTATCTAGGCGCGAACATCGAATCTGCGAGTAAAAAGTCCATGTTACCTCGAACATTCGAACGCGAGAGCTCAAAAGTAGTGGGCGTGAGAGTAAAATCGATTTTACGAAAGTCCTGGATATTGAAACATGTTCCCCAGACCATTTCCCAGGTCCCACAGCCATTTACATTAAGTTACCATTAATATTTTAGTTGTATTTGACTCGAACTTTTCAAACTATTTGCTTACCATAGACTTTAATGGGTCCGTTTTCGAACTTTCAAACTTACAAACTTTTTCAATAGTTCGAACGTTCGAAAACGGACCGGACTTTCAAAAGTTCGTCCATCTCTAATCTTTGCATGTATAGCCTCCATTAAGCAACTGTGCTATAGATAGGGAGTTTTTTTTTTTAATGTTTATACATCATTGCTTAATGGTGCCAACCACATTATATTGAAGATTAGAGCTGGCATATGAATGTGCATTGGTATGTACAAAGTTTTCTTATAAAAGATTATAAACAAAATTTCCTTATTAAATTGTTTGGTTTGTAAAATCATTATTTAAAGTGTCCAGTAAGAAAAAGATTTATTACTAAAAGACTGTACACAACTACTAAATCTTGCTGCCTTTGGGGTGTTTAAAGGGTATCTCCACTCAAAAATGGCACTTCCTTGCATGTGCATTCACTGCAAGGGAGCGTCGGGACCTGTTAGAAGAACCGTGATCTCAGGTAAATTTCCCCCTTTCGATCTAGTCTCCTGCTAGTTTATTGAAGAATGCAAGGTAAGAACTATCTCCTTTACCCCCCCTTTCTTCAATTAAACTGAAAAAAGGGAAGGGACTTTTTTGAGTGGAGATATCCTTTAATTTTAATCCACATAATAATTAAAAGTGAACTATAGTGTGTATAAAGTTTTATTTAAACAAGCATTAAAATGATAAGTACTTGGGACAGGGTCATAGGACTGGTAGTTCCAACATACCAAAGTTGTTTCTGTGAGGAGAACCAGCCCCCAAAAAACTGATTCTGCCAGTCTTCCTCCTGGCTTCAGCACTATCTTTAATACAGGAATAGTCCAGGACTAACCAGATAAATGAAAACTGTACATGCTGTAGCTTCTCAACGAAACAATATTGTAATGTAGGAATAATCAATCCAACCTCCCTGCCCCAGGTACTTTCCATTTTTAAAAATTGAAGTTTTAGAGTATAGTTATCCTTTAAGATGCCCACAGAGATTAGTGTCTCATTGCTTTATGGGGATGCTGAGTGTACCCTGCTTGCTATGTCACAATAAAGCCATGAAGAATTGATCTACATGAGCATACTTAATATTATGTGTATTCTGGCTAAAGACGGTGGAATACAAACTAGCAAGGATATGGATGGCGATTGATGGGTTAATTGGATATGATCCAGTTTTGTGATATTCCCTTTAAACATAACAAATGCTTTTCTTTTATGGATATTTATTCCAATGTGAAGGAGGTTGGGTGAAGATGAACAGTAGCACAGATAACAAATTCAGTTTCTCTGAATGCCGATATTGCAATATCTTGCTAAATAATTATCTGTTTGGGCAGCACCTTTGTTCCCGTTCAGTGATAAATCCATCCTTAGAGCCACTATTCTTTTACTGAAAATTGTTGCGGTGGAACCAGGCTAAATAGCTGGAGGTAATAATTCCCAATTTCTCTACATATCAGTCATCAGACAAGAGCGGTGTTTCTCAGGTTTGCTGTTGAGAGTTGAACTCAGGATCAGAATGTCATTATCTAATGGTACATTTAGCATTTAAAAGGTAAAATCAAAATGAAATGTATGTAGATAGGAGCACTGAGAAAGATATATGGGTTGTTTGAGAAAATTACAAGGTGAGAACAATGTAGAGAAAAAGAAAGTTAACAATACTGAAGAATAGTATTAGTAATATGTAGTTTGGTAAGTTTAGTTTAATGTTTAGAGTTTTGCATTGTTAGTCCTGTCTGGGTGATGAGTCTTTCAAAGACTAGAGATGGCCGAACTTCCGAAAGTTTTCAAACTATATGGAAAGTTCTAAAATTCAGAAACGGACCCATTAGTCAATGGGATTAAAATAGTTCGAAAAGTTCTAATGAAATACAATTAAAATATCAATGGTAACTTAATGTAAATGGCTGTGGGACCTGGGAAATGGTCTGGGGAACATGTCCGAATATCCTTCTACTCTATAATAAAATCTATTTTATTCTCATGTGCGCTACTTTCGAGCTTCCGTGTTCGATAATTATCCCATAAGCGATTCGAACATTCGATAATTATCCCATAAAGAATTCGAACATTCGATAATTATCCCATAAACGATTCGAAGATCGTTTGATTTTCGAATTTGATAATTATCGAATGTTCGAACCGTTTATGGGATAATTATCGAATGTTCGAAAGTCCAAGAAATCCGGGTCCGGGATAGTTCGAGAAGTCCAAGTCCGTTCGAACTTGATAAGTACGGCTCGAATTTGGGTTGGAGTTTCAATTCTAGTCCATCTCTATCAATGACAAAACTTTACTGTAAATGATTAGGATACCAATGTAGCTAAAGAGTTTTATGACTCTAAAATTGCATGGACGTCTCTCAAATGACAGATCAGAGGGCTATGTTATGCTGATTATGGCTCAATAAAGCCACCACTGGTCTACGGTTGGCAATCTACTTTACATTGATTAACCTAAATTACCCTGTGGGGTATCACACATCCAATCTCCTGGCATCAGACCAGATCTTGACCAATGTAAACTGGGTTCTGAGTTCACTGCTCTGCTCATACCAGTAGGATGACAATCCGTTTGTAGATTGCTTTATTGCACTGGAAATGCTTGGATCTTGGCTAAAGGGAGAGAGGTGCATATGCATTTCTTTATATCAATTCTACCTTTTCACATGCAGGACTTTGGGTATTTCAAGTTTATCGCTTAAAGAAAACAACCTCAATACAAATTGCATTACTGGTATTTTGTATGGACACCTGTGTTCTCTATCTTGTTCTTCAGAAAACTATCCTTATGTATAGATTGCACCTGTCCATTTGACTCTTGACTGACACATCCGTGTAGCCAAAACGTAGACCTTTTCAAAACTAAAGTATGCATGGTACACTACATGGTAGAATTGAAGTTATTGGCTTTCCCTTACTCCAGAAAGTTTCCATAATTCACAATTCCCCTGTTTGCATTTTTTGTATTTTCCTCTTCTTTTTCCAGTCACTTTCTTTTTCTTCTTTGTTTCATTCTGCTACCTCTTATGCCTCCCATCTGCTCCCAGCCTTGGCCCCATTCTGCTGCTCCACAATAGAGATGGGATCGGGGTCCGAGTGGTTCTGAAATCTGAACGTTCGGTCCAAAAATTGGGTATTTCAGAACGTATTTTAGAGGGTTACCGAATGTACAAGTTTTTTTTTTGAGGGTTACCAAAAATAACATCATACATTCGGTAATCCTCGAAAATACATTACGAACCCTAGAAAATAAGTTCTATTTTTGGATATTTTTCCAGAGTTCCGTGAATCTAAAAACAGAACGAAACTTTCGAGTTTCAGCCATGTCTACTCCTCAGTCGTCTAATATTCTTCGTCCCATTTTCATTCCCTATCCTTGTTCCATTCTGCTTCCTAATGTTTCCCCATCTGCTCCCCATCCTGGTTCCATTCCGCGGCCACTCATTATTTCAATCCCTTCTACTTCCACCTTCCTTTTTCTCCAAAATGTTCCTTTCACCTGTTTTTATTAGTACCTACTAATTTATCAAGCAGAATGATTAGAGAAAAATAACATCCTTACAGTCCCTGCGATTGGCAGAGTTTGAATCTCTCACCTACTAGCTAATCATTGCTCCATTTTCAGTTCTTAGTGCTGTATATTAGTAACTAATTCGTTTTTGGAAGCTATATCCCTTTAAAAAATAGAATTACTCAAAACATTTTTATTACAAATTTTAAATTCTAATCCACATTGTTTACAATGGCTCATGGATTATTTTCTTGCAATAATAAAATACATTTACATGGAAGGATTAAACTTGAATATCTCAAATACTGATCCAAGCAGAGGCGTAACCACAAGGGGGCCCTGGCACCCCATCTTCTAATTTTTCCTCCTCCCAATGTGGATGAAGAACGGATAGAGACCTTGTCATAGTTTTTCTGGGGGGGGGGGGCAAGTGATTTCTAGTTACGCCACTGGAGGTAATGTATAGCTAAATTATACTATATCATATTATAACAGTTATAATACACAGGTTCAGGGGTGTAACTACCAGGGGAGCAGGGGGAGAAATCGCAGAGGGGCCTGTGAACCAAGGGGGCCCCATCTGATTTTTTTTCTATGCCAGATGTAGCCTCCTCCCAGTTAATAACTAAAGCACAGATTGGGGCTCAATCATAATTTTGCTGGGGTGCCCAGTGATTCCTAGTAACGCCACTGCATCCACATCCATAGATAAGTCCATAGTGCTATTCTATATGTAATTATACAGAATATTTTAGCTGAAGCAGGCAGCAATTCACAGAAATATACACAAAAATTAGTACATTTGCATATTTTTGCCTATATAATGCAATGTAAATATAAGTGAATGTTACAGAGTTGTAGCATTAATGTAGCCAGTCTGCTGTCATTTGCCAATAAATATGGTAAATATATGTTCTGGGATGGTAGTGCAGCAAATATCTCCAATGTACTGTCATAAAGGGGAAGTTCAGTGCAAATACCTATACTTTTCAGAAAAAAGAGCAGTATTTTTCCATCCCAATGACCTTAATCTGCCAATTCAGCATTGTGTCTGTGTATAAATAAATGCAACCGAAATACTGACTTCCTGTTTGCAGGACCCTTAATAGAGACTGTTATGGTCTTGCCCTTGACCAAGCGCCTGGGTGGATTCAGTTGCTCAGTAGAGATCTGAGCGTGTTTGACCCATCCACAGCCAATCAGTAGAAATACCGTTAGGAACATTCCAAGGATGTGGTGCATCCTGGGAAGAAGGACCGTTAGAACCTGAAATGTCAGCTCACTAATGTCTACAGCAGGGAAGAGCAAGGGTATAAATTTAACTGATTTTCGAAATGGGAGAGATTGTAGAATAACTAAGAAGGAATTACACCTAACAACATTTAACAAATATTGAAACGGTTAAAATTGAAGCAGGATTAACATTGGTTGTACTGCCAGAGGCTGCAAAATCCAAAAGCTTTTTAGTGTAAACAGTACATGGAGAAGCAATGCAGTTTGGCTAATATCTAACTTGTTCAGAACAGCTGAGGTTAAAGAACATGTCCTTTCCCACCAAAATCTATACTTACCTGGCCTCTGAGTTACTCCCCAAGTAACAAATATATACCATACTGAACTGGAAATGCGTATGGGACCTTATGCCCTGCTGTGACAATACAAGTGCAATTCATAATAAAAACAGGGAGGGGGAGGGGAACAATTATCTTGCTCAGCTAATTGTAACTGATTTAATTCCCAGAATTCTCTATTATATATACCCACCCCCACCCCTCCCTTAAGGTATAGCCAATAAACAATAGACCAACATACAATGTATCGATATGACAACCCAGCCCCTAGCAGTCCCAGAGGCCAACATGCGTTTTCATACCAACTGGTATATCACTCCTGTCACTTACCCAACACCCAAACCCAGAGATCATTATACTAACTTACTTCTCTACAGTCCCTGAAGCTTCTTTTCCATGTTAGCCTCCACTTTGTTAGATGGCATCTTCATTTGATGATGGTTTTCTTCCTGGTTGCAGCTGTCAATAACATGTTGTGCTAAAGACTATGAATGAATGTTATCTTGATGGGTTTATTTTTTTTTATATGTTATACAAGCAAACCCCTGATTCTATAAAGAATTGTCCCCACGGCGTGCACACATTACCAGCAAACCCCCCCCCCCCCATAAGCGCTGGCTAGAAGACATCACATGGCCAGCACGAGCAGGTGGGTCCAGCTTCCGTTTATATCGACAAACTTCTTTTAGTATATAGGATGAGATGAATAATTTAACCTATGTCAAGTGGTGTAACAGTGAAATTTTCCCCCTTCTAAAATCCAAATTCTTCTATAAAATATTCAATATTCAAGACAACGTTCAAGACAAAAATAATAATAAACAAAAAAAGTTGTAAAACATAAGAATTATTTATTTTATTTATAACACTATAATGTCTATGTGGTCATAGGGACGTATTTATAAAGCTGCGGTATTGCTTTTTAGCGATACCATGTGGTAGTTAATATATGATCACAATCGTACATTTACGACCGAACATTCGGTCATTAACAAACGTAGTAAACTACCGCAATGGTATTCTATGGGGATCGTAAATCTACGATTTTGTTATCTGTAAATTAACGATCGTTAAGGTGATCGCAAATTAACGATTGTTTTTTACTAATAGTTAAAGGCTTTATAAATACGACCCATAGTGCCATCATAATGTGCATCATGTTAAAATTCACCTTTAAGAAGTCCATAGTGCAGATGGTTTGAGTAACTCCACCCAGAAACAACTTTTATAAAATGGATTGTATAATTCAGTGGGCGATAGGAACACTAGCTACTATCTCCCAATTCAATTTACAAGCTGAGATCTGCCTGTGTTTACTAAAGCTATGTACACACGTACAATTTTGACACAGAGCCATGACCCCCGAGCGTGTCCATGCGCGTGACGAACGGCCATTAATCGCATGTGTGTTTGTGTTCAGTCGGGCATGGCGGATCAACAAACACCCCCCGACCAAACGCATACACATGTCAGACTATCAGTTGAAATGGACGTTCTTTGCGGGTGTGCGTCATGTTCGGGGGTAATCGGTCTGTGTCAAAATCGGACGTGTGTACGAAGCTTAACATGATCTTGCAGCTCTCTGTTTTGCCTGCTTGGTAGCTCCCCCCTCTTTCTGGTGTGCTGCACATGGTAACATATGTAACTCAATGGAGCTTGGTCGGGAGTGCTGCCAGCAGGGGGAGACAGAGATCCAGCCGGATTGGGTAAGTAAACACAGGCAGATCTTGTAAATTGAATTGGGAGATAGCAGCTAGTGATCCTATCTCCCGCTGAATTATACAATCTATTTTTGAAAAGTTGTTTTTCTGGGTGGAGTTACCCTTTTAAACACTCATTTTAAAACTGATGTCCAGAAATATACCAGATATTTGGACCTGTCAAATACAGTCATGTCATAGTATGCAAGGCATGTTATCTTATAGGTTGAATTCGTCGTTCTTTGCGGTTTTGTGTTTCGAAATCAGCAGTCCCAAAAGATGGTTTACGATGGGCTGAACCTTCCATGCTAATGACTTTTCTGAGATGAAATAGTTCTGTCATTATGTAATACCTCTTTTTAAGAGTAATGTTTCTGTGCTTTAACATATTCTAGGTGAAGAAGACATGTAGGGGAATAATTATTTTAAGTATAGCAATCGTGTAATTAATGTTTCCCGACATGCTTGGGGGGTGTCCATTATTTCTGGAGAACTGATGGATTGTATTCTTTGCTAAATCCATTTACTTGCGCAATCCGTATCAGCATGTTTGGAAGGTCAGTTTTCTGTTTTGTTTTATTTGGCAGCCATCTTACCAAGGATATCCTTACAAACGCCATTAAAAAAACATTTCATTATAGGCTGTTAGAATACTTTGTAATGGAGTGTGCTACATATATTGCTCTGTATTTTCTAAATCCCTACAGATTTATTTTATTTAACCCAGTGGCTAATTATTGTACCACCTATAATGAGATAACACTTTCCTTGAACAATAGGATTTGCAACCTGGCTGTTATAACTGTTCCGTTGGGTGAGTTTGGTTCTTATGTCGGAAATACACTTACAGTACCTGACGTTACAAGTGAATCAGTAGAACAGCGGGGCGAGTGATATTAAAGCAAAGTTCCAGATGTACTATGGCACACTGTTGTTGGCTAAATAGCCAGACAAGTTGGTAGGTGCAAATCCTCTCAGCCCCCTACTTCCAGGGCTACACAGGGCTCAGTTACCTGAGGTCCCTTCCTGAGGTAACTGAGGAAGGGATCGTGAGTCCCAAAACATTGTATGTTATACTTTTGCACTAAACAAATGAATTCATCACCTAAGTAGTGTGCTCCTCTACTCTATACCTTGCTTCAAGTGATATTACAGTCATGCCAGCTTTTACAAAGTAATCGGACTGGAAAATGATCACAGGAACATCACAGGTAAGTTGCATAGGCGTATGGGCGTTTGTCTCTAGTATGAATTTTGGAACCATGACGCCTTATATGGGGCTGCAGAAATGCAGCAATGCACAACGGCATGTTTCTATAACTGTTTTATTGGCTATTAACATCATTTTATAATTAATGACCATAATATTTACCATTTGGTTAATCATAACAACTGTTTTAACTGATATATTTATAAAGCAAGTTGGCTGAGTGTTCCAACATCCATCAGGGTGCTTGATCCGAGGATTTTGGCAAATAGAAAAGGTATATTTCGGGGGGAACTGAAAACAAAAACCTTATAGTCTATTCAAACAATACACAGGATCACATCAACACGTTTCAGTCCACCAGGAACCGTCATCAGGATTACACTGTAAAGTAGACCAACAGCACTCCACATAATTCAGGGTGTGTTTAAGGTCACACAAAGTTGAGGCCTAATGCAGTCCTCAAACTCCAAACTGAAAAAAAGTCCAGATTTTGTTACACTAGGTGACATTTTGGGACTATCCCCTTTATCAAGCCTCAACAAAATGTGATACACAATGCAATCAACAGCATTTAAGATCTGTGAGGATCACATAACCCAGTCACATGGCTAAGGGGCATATTTATAAAGGGGCATATTTATAAAGCAACGATAATAGCGCGCAAAAAATTACCGCACACATCGCGGCACGAAAATAGCGCTATCGCCGTATTTATAACGTATCGCGCCGCGATGTGCTGCGGAATAGCTGCGGATCTGTAACGCGCGACTGTCGCTCGCGCATTGAACAGGAGGCGGGGGGCTGCGGAAGGGCCGCAGCAGGTGGTCGCGACCACCCGCCGCGCACCCCCTCCCCGGCAACCCCTCCAAGCCCCCCGCCCCGGCCGCTCCCGGGGAGGGGAAGGGAGGGAGCCGCTGGAGGGGTGGAGGCTCCCTCCAGCGGGGCCCTGAGAAGGCCTTTTGGGGCTTAGGGGGCCCGCAGCTCGAACCGGGACCCCCAGTGCGGCGCTCTTAAAAAGCCCGCCGACCCCCGAGAGGTTACCCCTGCGGCACCGCCGGCCTCAGCGTAGCCGATGTTGCCAGCCGCTTCTTCTCTTTCTTCAGCCATCTACTGCGATGGCATCTGAGTTCGCGGCGGAAAGCTCCTCTTTATATAGGTTTGCAGAAATCCATAATCCGTTTCTGATTGGTCAATTTTTAATACTTGCTTTACATTAACCAATCAGATTTCAGAACTTTCCAGAAATCTGATGGGTTAATGAGCAAGTATTAAAAAATTGACCAATCAGAAACGGATTATGGATTTCTGCAAACCTATATAAAGAGGAGCTTTCCGCCGCGGAACTCAGATGCCATCGCGTAGATGGCTGAAGAAAAAGAAAGAACGCGGGCAACATCGGCTCCGCTGAGGCCGGCGGTGCCAGCGGGCTCACTGGCGGCCGCAGTGAGTCTGCCTGGCATCGGCGACCTGAGTGGGGTTGGTGTCGCCAGCCCGAAGACGTCGCGTCGGATCAAGACCCGCAACATCGGCCTCGTTGAGGTCGCCGGCGCCCGCCGGGAACCCCTGGCGGCCGCAGGGGTACCTCTCGGGGGTCGGCGGCCTCGGCGGAGCTGGTGTCGCCGGGACTGGAAGAAAGAAGACGCCGCCCAAGGGCTCTTTTAAGAGCCGCACTGGGGGTCCCGGTTCGAGCTGCGGGACCCCCGCCAAAGGCACTTGTCAGTGCCCCAAGGGCCCTTATAAGGGCCGGGGAGGGGGGTTCCCGTTTCGAGCTGCGGGACCCCCTAAGCCCCAAAAGGCCCTTCTCAGGGCCCCGCTGGAGGGAGCCTCCACCCCTCCCAGCGCTCCCTCCCTTCCCCTCCCCGGGAGCGGCCGGGGCGTGGGCTTGGAGGGGTTGCCGGGAGGGGGTGGGCGGCGGTGTGGCCCCTTCCCGGCAGCCCCTCCTACCCTCCCTTCCGAATTGCCGCGAGCGGGGAACGGGTTGGAGGGGCTGCTGGGAAGCGGCGGCGGGTGGTCGCCGCCGCCGCGGGTGTGTGGGCGGTGGCGTGTCTCCCGGGGCGGGTGCGACCACCCGCCGCGGGTTGCCTGCCCATCCCTGCCGCGGGAGGTTAGTTATCGGAAGTAAAACACCCCGATACTAGCCGAGCGAAACCAGTACCGCCGCCCTTTATAAATAGAAGCGGCGGTAACAGGTAGTATCGCCGCGAAAGGTTAACGTGTTCGTTAACTTTCGCGGCCGTTTTCGGACTTTTGTAAATCGCGGTAAACGCGATTTATGCGTTAATGTCCGCGAAAACGGCCGCGAAAAGTTAACAAACCTTTATAAATATGCCCCTTAGTGTTGCAAGCAAGAACATGTATAGAATATATAAACAGCCTCACAGGGTACTGTACATACACATAACAATAAGATTTTAATGAATAGAGGTCACAATCCCTGTTAAGATCATGTGGCTACAGGGTATTGAGCTCATATATCCAAAAGACCACCTTTGTTTGTTTGTCTCTCCAACATGTCTCGCATGTATAAAAACTCTTATGAGTTAAAGATCATTACAATGTCCTTGTTGGGGAGACAACCCGAAAGGTAAAAAATCACATCTCCCAGCACAGATCATCCATTAAATGCAAACATTTAAACTTACCTGTCTCACAACATTATATTGAGTCTGGACACAACTGTGAGCAGCTGATGTTTTTTGTATTGGAACAAATCAATAAGTTATCCAGAGGAGGTAATAGGATTTTAAAATTGAAACAAAGTGAGGTCTTTTGGATACACAAGCTCAATACCCTGTGGCCACCTGGATTTAACAGGGATTATGACCAACATGTATTCATTTGAATCTTATTATTATGTATGTGTACCCTGTGAGGCTGTTTATATATTCTACACATGTTCTTGGTTACATCACTATGTGTTTTTGTATATATGTCTCTTTAAATGATCATGTGACTAGGTCATGTGATCCTCACAGGTCTTAAATGCTGTTGATTGCATTGTGTATTACATCATTTTGTTGAGGCTTGATAAAGTGGATAGTCCCAAAACGTTGCCTGGTGCGTCATTGTGTTCTATTTAAATACATTTTATAGAGTGCTGCACAATCTGGACTATAAATATTCAAAAAAAATCTGTGGGTATGACATTTTTTCATGAAACTCTAGAAAATCGAAATTCCTTACAAAAATTTTGAAAAATGCTATTGAATACTCAAAATTAGTGATTGAAAAGTCTTAAAATTCTGATTAAATTGGGATTTTCAGATTTTCAGAACCACTTATGGAATGAATGATGGTCTCCCTGCATGCATGGCCAACTTTACACAATACAGTAGTGGAAGCTATACCAACAATTCTAAACATTTTTATAGAAACATTGATGCTGATAAAATAATAATTTTACAGTTACCTTTTCATTACACTTAAAGGGCATGTCCACCCCTCTTACAAAAATATAGTATGTGACAACACTCCCCAAAAGCTAGGTTCCATTTAAAGGGCATCTATAGTGTATAAAAACATTGGCCCATTGCAAAGTTAAATTCATGTACTCTGTGCTGCCTTAATCCTATCCCTGTCAGTGTTTAACCATGGTGTCAGATGTCTGTGCAGCACTCCCCCCTTCTCCCTCCCCTCTGTTACCTCCTCCATGTCTCAACTCCGGCTAACCGACAAGCTTATCATGTGCAGTAGGAGTTAAAAGTTCAACATCCTGAAAAACACACCCACGCACAGTGGCCAATAGAAAGCAAGCTGTCCTGGAGACTCGGAAGAAGGAGATAAGTACAGTTTACGATCTCTCACTTCGTGACCCATCATCAATCAGTGAAAGCCCTTTAATCTATGGCACCTTTAAATGTTTTAAAACTACAATTTCCAGCATTCCTCAACTACAGAGGTAAGGTAGGGAATGCTAGGCCACAGTTTGATAATCCCTGATCTAGAGGACATAGATAAAATACAAAATTAACATGGCAGGAGCCTTTTGCTCCCCTTTATCAAAACAACATATTCAATGCAAGTTCTATGAGGTGGGTGATAAGCTGAGTTCAAGTGTCTTTTTTGGGTTTTGTTTTTCATTCCCCTTAGCACACTGTCAGCCATTTATCTCCGTGACGCTATTAACATTTATACTCTTGCTGTCCCGGCCATCAAAGTGAATGGTCAAAGACAAATACCCTTCCATTCTCCGATATGTCTACTCTTAATGATAATTCATACAAGAATTTACATTTATTGGGTTAAACCTTGTTTTGTAAACAGCATAAAAATTGCTAGGGGTCATTTAGATTGAATGGAGGCAGATTCCTGGCTTGATTATGGTAGATAATGGTGCTTTGAATCTTCATGATTAATGACAGGATGTGAACTGCATTTTTCTATTTATCAGGAACTGGTGAAATGTTATTTGGCTATTGGTGGGTGACGACTGGATGAGTTACTCTCCTGTATCTCTAAGCAACTCTAGCGAGGCAGCGGCAATCTCCAATACTGTGTTTTTCAGACAGAGAAATGCGTCATTGAGGTTATTCGTTTTAGTATTGGTTTTGCATTTACTGTCACGCTTAGGTACATCTGATTAGTATTTACACTTTAAATAAACGTCTAAGAGGTGGCATGACATCAATTGTCAGTTAAGTTTGCTCTTCATTGATCGTAATTGGTATTAGCAGAGCAACCATTCCTAATTCCTGTGCATATGACACTTCTGCTAATATGCTGAGGTACCAGTCCAAAACAAATACCATTGTATTCAATTTCCATCTCCACAGATGAGCTGCAAGAGGCAATTAACACAAGAACTTCCACTATGTCCTGCCTTGCAGAATTTAATTGTTAACCAACAGGGAATCTGTACAGTATGTCTGTGTTCCTGAATCACAAATACATTGATAATGGCAGTCACTCCACCTATTTTATGTGACAGGTAACTTACAGTTATTTATATTTTTATATTAACTGAATTCTTGAAACAAATTGATCCTGTTATGCCATTAAATTATTTATACTGTCCAATATCTGGTTGTGTGAAATGCCAAAATAATTACAGTATATCTGTGGATTTCAAGTCCAGTTGATGTAACTGACTAATAAGATATACCATACCTGGATGAATGAATATTACAGATATCCATGACCTGGATGAAATTGAATATTACAGATATACCATAACCACTGGATGAATGAATATTACAGATTACCATAACCTGGATGAAGGAATATACAAGATATACCATAACTGGATGATGAATTTACAGATATACCATGACCTGGATGAATGAATATTAAGATATACCATGACCTGGATGAATGAAATATTACAGATATACCATGACCTGGATGATGAATATTACAGATATACCATGACCTGGATGAATGATTATTACAGATATACCATGTCCTGGATGAATGAATATTACAGATTACCATGAACGGGATGAATGAATATTAACAGATATACCGTGACCTGGATGAATGAATATTACAGATATACCGTGACCTGGATGAATAATATTGCAGATATACCGTGACCTGGATGAATGAATATTACAGATATACCATGAATTGGATGAATGAATTACAGATTACCATGGCCTGATGAATGAATATTACAGATAACCATGACCTGGATAATGAATATTACAGATATACCATGACCTGGATGATGAATATTACAGATATACCATGACCTAGATGAATAAATATTACAGATATACCGTGACCTGGATGAATGAATATTGCAGATATACCGTGACCTGGATGAATGAATATTACAGATAACCATGACTGTGATGAATCTTACAGATATACCATGACCTGGATATGAATCTTACAGATATACCATGACCTTGGTGATGAATATTACAGATATACCTGACCTTGGTGACTGAATATTACAGATATCCATGACCTGGATAATGAATATTATGGATATACCATGACCTGGATGAATGAATATCACAGATATACCATGAACCTGAAATGATGAATATTAAGATATACCATAACTGTGAATGAATATCACAATATACCATGACCGGATGAATGAATATTACAGATAGACCATGACCTGTGATGAATATTACAGTTAGACCATGACCTGGATGAATGAATATAACAGATAGACCATGACCTGGATGAAGAATATTACAGATATACCATGACCTGGATGAATGAATATAACGATAGACCATGACCTAATGAATGAATATTACAGTTAGACCATGACCTGGATGATAATCATTACAGAATATACCATGACCTGGATGAATGAATATTACAGATATACCTGACCGGATGAATGAATATTACAGATAACCATGACCGAATGAATATAAATATTGATTGCCGTTTCCTGGATAAATGGTATTACAGATAACCATGACCTGGATGATGAATATTACAGATATACCATGACCTGGATGAATG
This sequence comes from Hymenochirus boettgeri, assembly GCA_019447015.1. Lineage (NCBI taxonomy): Eukaryota > Metazoa > Chordata > Amphibia > Anura > Pipidae > Hymenochirus > Hymenochirus boettgeri. The sequence continues at coordinate 299,529,493 of CM033470.1, read as the reverse complement.
AATTTACAGATAGACCATGACCTGAATGAATGAAATTTACAGTAGACCATGACTGGATGAATGAATATTACAGATAGACATGACCTGGATGAATGAATATTACAGATATACCATGACCTGGATGAATGAATATTACAGATATACCATGACCTGGAATGAATTAATATTACAGATATGCGTTTCCTGGATAATGATTTACAGATACCATGCCTGGATAATGAATATTACAGATAGACCATGATACCTGATAATGGATATTACAGATATAGACCATGACCTGGATGAATGAATATTACAGATAGACCATGACCTGGATGAATGAATTTACAGATATCCCATGACCTGGGATACTGAATATTACAGATATAACATACCTGGATGACTGATATTACAGATGTACCATGACCGGATAATGAATATTACAGATATACCATGAACTGGAGAAGGATATTACAATATTCAGATATACCATATCCTGGATGAATGAATATTACAGATTACCATGACCTGGATGATGAATATTACAATAAACATGACCTGGATGAATGAATATTACAGATTACCATGACCTGATGAATGATATTACAGATATACCATGACCTGGATGACTGATATTACAGATATACCATATCCTGGATAATGAATTTACAGATATACCATGACCTGGATGAATGATATTACAGATATCCATGACTGGAAGAAGAATATTACAAATATTACAGATACCATATCCTGGATGAATGAATATCACAGATATACCATGCCTGGATGAATGAATATTACAGTAGACCATGACTGGAAGAATGAATATACGTAGACATGACTGGAGAATGATATTACGATTATACCATGACCTGGATATGAATATTACAGATATACCATGACCTGGATGACTGAATATTACAGATAAACCATTTCCTGGATGAATGGATTTACAGATTTACCATGACCTGGATAAATGAATTACAGATTGAACAGACCTGATGAGGAATATTGCATATATACCATGAACCTGGATGAAATGAATATTACAGATATACCATGACCTGGATGAATTAATATTACAGATATACCATGACCTGGATGGATGAATATTACATTTATGCCATGACCTGGATGAATGAATATTAGATATACCATGACCTGGATGGATGAATATTACAAATATGCCATGACCTAGATGAATGAATATTACAGATATATCATGACCTGGATGAAATGAATGTTACAGATTATACCAATGACTGGATGAATGAATATTATAGATAACCATGACCTTGATGAATAATATTACAGATATAACTGACCTGGATGAATAATATTACAGAATAACCATGACCTGATGAATGAATATTACAGATAACCAGAACTGAAGAAGGAATAGTTACAATATTACAGATATACCATATGCTGGATGATGAATATTACAGATATCCATGCCTGGATGAATGAATATTCAATAGAACATGACCTGGATGAATGAATATTACAGATATACCATGACCTGGATGATGAATATTACAGATATACCATGACCTGGATGATGATGAATATTACAGATATACCATGACCGGGATAAATGAATATTACAGATATACCATGACCTGGATGAATGAATATTACAGATATACCATGAACTGGAAAGGAAATTACAAATTACAGAATACCATATCCTGGAATGAATGATATTACAGATATACCATGACTGATGACTGAATATTACAATAGATAACATGACCTGATGAATGATATTACAGATATACCATGACCTGGATGAATGAATATTACAGATAATCCATGACCTGGATACTGAATATCAGATTAACCATGACCTGGATGATGAATATTACAGATTACCATTTCCTGGATGAATGGATTTTACAGTTTACCATGACCTGGATAAATGATATACTACAGATAGACCAGACCTGGATGAAGGAATATTAGCATATATACCATGACCTGGATGATGAATATTATACATAGATATACCATGACCTGGATGAATTAATATTACAGATATACCATGACCTGGATGGATAATATACTTTATGCCATGACCTGGATGAATGATATTACATAATAACCATGACCTGGATGGATGAATATTACAATAATGCCATGACCTAGATGAATGAATATTACAGATATATCATGACACGGGATGAATAATTTACACGATATACCATGACCTGGATGAATGAATATTAAGATAAACCATGACCTTGATGAATAAATATTACGATATAACATGACCTGATGATGAATATTACAGATATATACCTATGATGGTTAAATGAATATTACAGATACTACCATGAACTGAAGAAGGAATATTACAATATTACAGATATAACAAATGCCCTGGATGAATGAATATTACGATTAACCATGACCTGGATGAATGAATATATACAGATATACCATGACCTGATGATGAATATTACAAATTACCATGACCTGATAATGAATATTCAGATATGCCATGACTGGATGAATGAATGTTCCAGATATACCATGAACCTGGATGAATGAATTTATAGTAAAAACCATGACCTGATGATAAAATATTACAGATATAACATGACCTGGATGAATGAATATCAGATATACCATGACCTGGATGAATGAAATATTACAGATATACCATGAACTGGAAGTAGGAATATTACAATATTACAGATAACCATATGCTGGATGAATGATATACAGTATACCATGACCTGGATGAATGAATATTACAGATATACCATGACCTGGATGAATGAAGTATTACAGATATCACCATGACCTGGATGACTGAATATTACAATATAAACCTGACCGACCTGAATGAATGAATATTACAGATATACCATGACCCGGATGATGAATATTCAGAAATAATTTCCTCCTGGATGAATGATTTACAGATAAATACCATGCTGGATAAATGAATTTACAGATATACCGTGACCTGATGATTGAATATTCAGATATACCTGACCTGGATTGAATGAATATTACAGATATACCATGACCCGGATGACTGAATATTACAGATTAATGACCATTTCCTGGATGAAGTGGATATTACAGATATCCATGAACTGGATAATTAATTTACAGATATACCATGCCTGGATGAATGATATCACAAATATACCATGACCTGGATGAATGAATATTACATATAACCATGACGGATTAATGAATATTACAGATATACCATGACCTGGATGAATGATATTACAGATAGACCATGACCTGGATGAATGAATATTACAGTTAGACCATGACCTGATGAATGAATATAACAGATAGACCATGACCTGGATGAATGAATATTCAGATATAACCATGACCTTGATGAAGGATATTACAGATATACCATGACCTGGATGTATGAATGATATTACATATAGACCATGACCTGAATGAATGAATATTACAGATATTCCGTTCTTGGATGAATGGATATTACAGATTAACCATGACCTAGATAAATGAATATTACAGATAGACCATGACCTGATGACTTAGAAAGGCGAAAATGCAGAGTAATTCTAGTGTGTGTGATCGGGTTATTGTTTGCCTGTTGTGTTTAACGTGTTCGAACCATATCAGACTCGCGAAAACTATAGGTGAGGAAGACCCATAGAAGTACAATTGTGGTGGTACTAATCGGAAAATCTTGTTGTTATATTTTTTCTTACTACTTCCTCGGATATATGGACCTGTTTCCTCCTAAGAACCATATGCGTTCCCAGAGCCATGTACAGTAGTCTCCTCTTTACCACAACGCATACCAGGGTGCTAGTTTAGTGTTAGCCTAAGTATAATGAAGCGGGATCTGTGCGGTCTTTCCGCACGTTGACTTTATAATAATGGGGTTTTCTTTTTGTCTCGGCAAATTTTTTTCAATTTCGTGCCCCGAAGCACAGCGGCGAATTATGCAAAGACAAATGGACTTTGGTTACAGCTAGTTGCATGTCAAGGCACCACATTCGCTAGAAATGAACATGTTTCAGTTTTTCATGCAACCTTATCAGTTCCTGCCTAACTGTTGGTCCAGAGAAAGGCAAAAAAAAGAAAAAAGTATGAAAGGGAAAAAGAACTTCCTGATTTCAATGGGGGTCAATCAGAAATATTCTGGATCCACATTAATGTACTCAATGTGTTTAGAAACTGTGCAAAAAACGTATCTATTCCCTTCTTAAAGAGGTCAGTTCAGTACAAATATATGAGAAAAACAAATCACATTTCAATGACCATAATCTGCCTATCCGCTTTTAACGGCGTATAAATGAAATTTCGTCATGGTCTCTTAGTCCCTTGGGTTGAATCATTGCCTCAGTATAGATCTGAGATGTTTTTGACCCCTCCAACAGCCCAATTCATATACATTACTGTTGTCGTGTGTCTGACGGTTTGGGGCAAAAAATCTGTGCTGCTTTCGTCTCAGCCAGATGCCTGTTTATAAGATCGGACGAAAGGGGGTTTGGATGTGTTTGGTAACCTCACGGCAATCCGTGTGGTTCCCTATGGTACTGCACGAACGGATCGCACTTACTGGCACGACGGCCACTTATTGCCACAACAACAACTTTCTTCCCCGGGCCGGTGCTTGTTGAACATGTGACACTCGGTTGGGAACAAAATATCCTATTTTCGTATTTACCCAGCCTTCCTGTGTGCATCCTGGAAGAAGAGGACCCATGTGGGAACCTGATACTTTCAACTGTAAGTTCGTACTAACCTGGCCGTGAAAACTGTAAAATGCTGTTTCTCTTCACAATCATATTGGGAGGTACGGAATAAGAATCCTACCTCCCTGTCCCAGGCACTTTTATTTTCTTAATTTCCCCCTTATATCGTTCCTTTAATTCTAGACCCTATTCTAGGAAAAGTAAAAGTAGTTATATTTAGACAAAATCAACAGTCAACTAGAGATGTGCCAGAATGGACCAGATCGCCCGTTTCCGAGGTGAATTTCCATTCCACAGTGCTGCCGTACCTGTTTGCAGACCCCCACATAGTGTCCGTCATGGTCTCCCTCAGTTGCTCATTAGAGTCTAAGCCTGTTTTGACCCTCCACAGCCAATCAGTAGAATTTTCTGTTCCAGTATTGGTACCATCCTGGGGAGAAAAGACTATTGTAGAACATGTAATGGCCAGCTCACTACTGACCATAGCCATGCAGAACAAAGGGTATTAAATAAATTATTTTTTGGTCAAAAAATGAAGAATTTGTAGAATCGTGATCTGTGTAATATTGAAACTCATTTAAATAATAAGTATCTTTATACTGAACTTCCTCCCCTTAAAATATTTCTTCATTAAAATGAAAAGTCGCTGGGGCAGGGGGTATGATTGATATTCCTACCTACCTCCCAATTATTTTTTCTGTAAGCACCCCGTATTAAAACCTGCTTTTACCGCAGGCTTACTTAGTGCATTAGCAATATATTTAATACTGGAAAGGTCATGACTAACCTGCCAGATTAAAATTGTACTTGTGTGTTCTCCATAATGAAAATGATATTGGGAGGTGGAAATAAAAAACGGAATCCTACCTCCCTGCCCCAGGTAACTTTTAATTTTTCAAAATGTTATTTTTTTACAGTGTGTTTTCGTATTTACCATGACAAGATGTTATATGATTGTATTATTATGTGCGGTTATCTGCTGTGTATACAGAATTGTATATGATTGTATGCTGTTGTATTTCTGTGTATATGATGTGTATATGCTGTGTATATGATGTGTTATTGATGTGTATGTGTCTGTGTATTGTTGTATATGTGCTGTGTATATGCGTGATATGATGGTATTGATGTGTATATGTGTGTATATGATGTGTATATAGTGTGTATCGATGTGTTAGATGTGTTTGATGTGTATATGCTGTGTATATGATGTGTATATGTGTGTATATGCTGTGTATATGCTGTGTTATGATTGATATGCTGTGTATATGCTGTGTATATGATGTTGTAATGAGTGTATAGGTGTATAGCTTGTATATATGTGTATATGTGTGTATATGCTGTGTATATGATGTGTATGTGCTGTGTATGATGTGTGTATATGCGGTGTAATATGATGTGGTATATGATGTGTATATGATGTGTATAATGTGTATAGTGATGCTGTGTATAGAATGTGTATTGCTGTGTATATGCTGTGTATAGAGTGTATGCTGTGTTATTGCTGTGTAATGATGTATATGCTGTGTATTGCTGTGTATCTGATTGTATTGATGTTTATATGTGTGTAATGATGTGTATACGCTGTGTATATGATGGTGTAAAGATGTGTATTGATTGTATAAGCTGTGTAGATGCTGTGTCATATGATGTTATATGCTGTGTAATATGCTGTGGATATGATGTTTATATATTGTAATGATGTGTAATATGATGTTGTATAGATGTGTAGATGATGGTAAAGAATAGGTGACATGAAATGTGTATCAGCTGTTGTATATGCCTGTTATGATTGTATATGCTGTGTATATGCTGTGTATATGGATGGTTATGTGATGGTATGTGCTGGGTGTATGGGCTGTGTATAAATGCGTGTATCTGCTGTGTTGTGCTGTGTATATGTGTGTATGTGCTGTGTAAATGTGTACAATTAAGTGGTATTGTGGCTGTGTCTGATGTGTTATATGCTGTGTATAGTGCTGTGTTTTGCTATATGCTGTGATCATGTGTGTGTATGTGCTGTGTATTGCTGTGTGTGCTGTGTAGTTGCGGTGTATGTGCGTGGTATGTGGCTGTGTATGTGCGTGTAGGTTGCTGTGTTGTGCTGTGTATAATGCTGTGTATATGATGTGTATATGTCTGTGTATATGCTGTGTATATGATGTGTATAGTGTTTGATGTGTATTGATGTGTATAGCTGTGTATATGTGTTATATGTGTGTATATGCTGTGTATATGATGTGTATGTGCTGTGTATAGATGTTTATGTGCTGTGTTATGTGCTGTGTATATGCTGTGTATATGAGTGTATATGATATGTGTGTATATGATGTGTATATGTGGGGATGTGTATATGATTGTTATATGTTGTATTGTGTGTATGTGCTGTGTATATGATGTGTATATAGATGTGTAAGTGATGTGTATATGCATGTGTATATGTCTGTGTATATGATGATGTGTATATGCTGATGTGTATATGCTGTGTATATGATATGTGTGTATATGCTGTGTATATGCTGTTGTATATGATGTGTATATGAATGTGTATATGATGTGTATATGATGGTGTATGATGCTGTGTATATGATGTGTATATGCTGTGTGTATATTGTGTATAGGGAGAACACTTGGGACTGTGGTGTTATGCAGCTCCTGTCTGTCAGCTTTCAGAGATCTGTACTGTGTGGTACCCAGGTAGTTAGTTTAGTTCGTAGTATCTGTTTGGTTTTAGTACAATTCCTTTTCTCTCATTTCCCCCCTTAGGTTATATCTAATGTAAAATAAATGAACCATTTTGATCCTATGTTGTTCCATGTGTAAAGAAACCTGACCATTACATAGGTCCCATGATTTGATACGTGGAGTAATTTTAATGATAATTCATTCATAGAGTGTAGTAACTTGTCATATGATCTAAACCAACATTCAAACAACCGGTCATGGAGACGAATAGAACCTCCTAAGGCCTGGTCGCCACTAGAAACGCGCTAGAAACATTGCAATGCGTACAATCCTTCCCTAATAGTCCCTTAACTGCAAGCATGAGATCTGCCCACCGAAATGTTGATTGCATGAGCTGTGATAATGGACCAGGGCGCAAAGCATCCGGGGAGCAGTCACATTGCCCCCCAGATCTGCAACACCGAATCATGGCAGTGGGGCCTAGCATCTAAATTCCTACTTTGGGTTCATCTTAAGTTCAAAGGTGATAGGTTATAGATAATAATTTAATATTCATTTCTGCTGCCACCTCTGTTTGGGTTTGCTAATAAAACAGCCTTTTTAAATATACCTAGGGGCATATTTATAAACCATACGCTATATCGCCATTGCGGCTAACCGCATGACGGCAAATGGAGTTAATTTTGCTGTATTTTATAACTGATAGTTTTCGCTGTACTGTTCAGCGGGTGTATTTCTGGCCACAATACGCTGCGCAAAAAAATGTAAATGCTATAACTTGTGAAAGGTAACCTATTCAATCCAGACTGCTTAACCTATCTGTTGTATTCAATTAGATCAACTGGACTTGACGTTTAGTTCTTGAAGACGTTTCGCTAGTCATCCGACGGCTTCTCAATCAGAATGACTTGTACAGAATCTGTGGCAATTATGTACCCCCTGGAAAATCCCAATTAGCATATCACAGCCAGTGTTAAGGCGGTGTTATTTGGATACTGATTGGCAAAGTTGGTGTCGAACCCCCCACCTATTTAAGCTTGGTTTCTTTATTTTCACGATCCAACTGTCTGCCATGTTACAATGCTGTTTTGACACCTTAACCCTGGCCGTTCCCATAACACCTCTTACCCTATCTAATCACAAATCCCTTACACCTGGTGTGATATGCTAATTGTGGATTTTCCAGGGTACTTTATTGCCACCGATTCGCTTGTACAAGTCATTCTGAATTGAGAAAGACAGTTGGATGACTAACAAAATGTCTTCAAGAACTAAACTTTAAGTCAAGTTGATCTAACTAAATACAACAGATATACCATGACCTGGATGAATGAATATTACAGATATACCGTGACCTGGATGGATGAATATTACAGATATACCGTGACCTGGATGAATGAATATTACAGATATACCATGACCTGGATGGATGAATATTACAGATATACCATGACCTGGATGGATGAATATTACAGATATACCGTGACCTGAATGAATGAATATTACAGATATACCGTGACCTGGATGGATGAATATTACAGATATACCATGACCTGGATGAATGAATATTACAGATATACCGTGACCTGGATGAATGAATATTACAGATATACCGTGACCTGGATGAATGAATATTACAGATATACAATGACCTGGATGGATGAATATTACAGATATACCGTGACCTGGATGAATGAATATTACAGATATACCGTGACCTGGATGAATGAATATTACAGATATACCATGACCTGGATGGATGAATATTACAGATATACCGTGACCTGGATGGATGGATATTACAGATATACCATGACCTGGATGAATGAATATTACAGATATACCATGACCTGGATGGATGAATATTACAGATATACCATGACCTGGATGGATGAATATTACAGATATAAAAAAACATTTATTGCTGTGACATGTCATAGGGGTAGTAGAAGAATTAAAATCCTTAATTATTTCCAGTTCTAGTTTATAGGATGGCAGTAACTATTGGTGGCGTCTGATAGGTGACAACCTTTAATATACTATATGTTTTACTTCTGGCCATCCAATCATTTTGCTTTTTATATATCCAGGTAAAATTCAGGCGACACGGTTTTATGGAAGCTATTACAGAAATTGTTAGGCGTGGGGTTTGATGATTGACAGGATTTCATATTTGTGTGATGTTGGAATTGTGTTGTGCTGTGTAAGACCATTTATACAGATTCACTGGTTATCAATATTAAAATCGATCTGTGCTGTAAATATTCCCCACACACACACACACACACACACTCAAAGCAAGAATACCCACGTCAAAAAAAATGTACACACCGCGTTAAGTGACATCTCTTCCATTCAGTTCACCGTATCCTGCAGCTGTTCTGTAAGATCAATTATCATTGCCTATCAAAACATTGGTTTACAAATTGTTCTGTTTGCTGATGTGTTCCATTACCCTATGCCCAATCAAGAAACTTTTTGTCTTCATGTGTTGTATTAATAATGTGTGATTTTAATACTGCATATTGGCTTGCAATGACTTAGTTACTGTGTTCTAAATTATCAGATCATGTTTAATACAAATACTTTCTCCTCAGTTTATTTTAGCTCAGTGAGTTTAGATATGCTCAGTGCAATTCACACAGACAGAGGAATCACCTGGTGCTAAAGGGGGTGAAACTGAAAGCAACATTTAAAGGACAACTCCACCCTCATAATGATATCTTTTAGAAAGAATGGCTTCTTTAAAATATGTTAATATATCCTACCTTGACCTCTGAAACTTGGAAATGGAAACTGAGCAATTTAGTGACCTGTACTGAGCCTAGGCATGCTCAGAAGAGGCAGATAGGGGATTAGCATTCAGTCATTGGCTGTAATCTAACTGTGATGTAACTCACAACTTGTGGAACTCCACTCCTCTAAGTCAAATCTAAAGGGAAAAAAGAGCAGATTGCAACACTCTAAGATGCAGACTAAAAATCCTTTAATGCGCAGGTCATGGTATATCTGTAATATTCATTGATCCAGGTCATGGTATATCTGTAATCATGAATTATAAGATATACCATGACCTAGATGGATGAATATTAACTAATATACCATGACCTGGATGGATGAATATTACAGATATACCATGACCTGGATGGATGAATATTACAGATATACCATGACCTGGAGAATGAATATTACAGATATACCATGACCTGGATGGATGAATATTACAGATATACCATGACCTGGATGGATGAATATTACAGATATACCATGACCTGGATGGATGAATATTACAGATATATGACCTGGATGAATGAGAATATTACAGATATACAGTGACTGGATGATGAATGAATATTACAGATATACCGTGACCTGGATGATGAATATTACAGATATACCGTGGACCCTGGATGAATTCATCTCCAAAATACCATGACCTGGATGGGATTGAATATTACAGATATACCGTACCTGGATAATAATATGCAGATATCCCATGACCTGGATGATGGAATCTTCCAGATATGCATACCCCTGGATGATATATTCCGATTATACCAGACCATGACCAGTGGTGTTATCAAACTGCCCATGAGTAGGGGTGTTAAAAACATCAATTTTACATGGCACTTTTGCCAACGATTCTTGTACAAGTCATTCTGAATTGAGAGATCCATCGGATGAACATAGCGAAACGTCTTCACGAAATAAAGTTCGGGGATCCGCCATTGTCCTTCCATTGTGCTATATGTAAAAACGAAAGAAGGCATTATACTGTTCCCAGGGGCAAGGACCCAAATGCTCAGTCTGCACCCCCGGCCTTACCTTAAATGGGAAGTTCAGTGCAAATCCATACTTTTAAGAAAAGAGCATATTTTCCCATCCAAGGACCTGAACCTGCCCATTCAGCATTTTGTCTGTGTATTAATAAATGCTTCCGACATACTGACTCCCTAGTTTGCCGGAACCCCCTAAATGAGGCTGTTATGTCGTGCCCTTGACCGCATCTCCTGGGTTGATTCTTTGCATCAGTAGAGATCTGAGCATGTTGACCTTCCACACAATCAAGTAGAAATTACTGTTAGGGAACATTCCAAGGTAGAGTGCATTCGGGGAAGAAGATGGACCATTCAGGAACCTTTAAATGTCAACAGTGAAGATACTATTGCAGAAATTGGTATAGATGTAGCCAGGGGATGCGGAAGGATACAACCTTTTTGGTAATTACATTATCTGTAGACCTTATTTCTCCATTATTATATTGAAATCACGTAGTACTAATCATGTGTAGTATGTCAAGGGGCATGACTCTTAACCCTGTATTCCAATTTAGTATTTTACTTTCCATTCTGTGAAAGATTGGTATTTGGTGAGTTTTGGCTTGATCTGTGCTTTTGTTTGTGTCATTTAAACATTTGTCATAATTCCTTATGATCCCATCTACCACATAATTTTAGCAGCAGTGATGCATCTTCATTCGCTTTATCCAGGATTTGGGCGATCAATTCATGTGATAACATTCCATTTCACCGTTTGTTAACAATAATGCGCATTCCCCGCCCAAACATATAGGCCGTATATTGGATATTGTTAAAGTCCCACCGTAGGATGCAATGCACCTAGATCGCTATTCTTCTTACTCCGCTCTTCCTTAGCAACGGAGATCAATATTGAGTGCATTGGCTCTGTAGTTAGCTACCAATGACTTTTGATGGTGTAGCCCGATCTTTCCTTTTACAATCCAATCTAGGTCGAAGACCAACAAATCAAATTTCTCTCTTGAACTGTCTATTATAAGATTTCACAAAAAGAATTGCAGCCAACATATGTAGTCCATCCTTCTGCTAGTGCCAGGCGTTTTAAGCTAACGGGAAAAAATACTAGGCATAGATTTCATCCCCAACCGCCGGTACAATATTTTGGTTATTTTGGGGGTCTAATATTATACAACTTTTCACACCGCAACTGTAATTAATATGCAGCTCCGCATTGAGTCAAATTGGTCTTAATCACTGGTACACCCAGTACCGATAAAGCCCGATCTGGCGTATCGGACTTTAATATCGCACTGTGTGTGGCGACTTTCCCCAGAACAGCGTGCGCCGCAGAATGCTCCGGGACACGCCCCATCTAGATTTGTTCTTGACATACAACCTTTCCCTTTCTAACAACCTAGTAGCCCTCCTTCATAGAGGTAGTCGGCTGCTGGTCAAGGGAACACAGTCCCGAAAGTCCTCCCTATGCTGTGTAGAATGCTTGTTTAATATGAGTGTATATGTTGTGTGTGTATGTTGCCGTGTGTTAATATGCTGTGTTATAGTGAATGTGTTTATACAGTGATTTGGTATTGTGCTGTGTATATTTTGTGTATTTGCGTGTAAGGCTGTGTATACAATGTTGTGTGTATTATGATTGTAAATGATGTGTAATATGCGTGTATAGTCGATTTGTGTATATCTGTGTATATGATGTGTATATTCTGCGTATATGATGTGTATATTTTGTGTATGGCTGTGGAATTTTCTTTGGTTGTAGATGACTGGGTGTATGAGTGTGTGTGTTATGGGCTGGGTGTGTAGATGGAGGTGGTATCGTGCGTATAGGATGTGTGACAGGTGCTGTGTATATGAGTGTAAATGCTTTGTAAGTTATGCGTGTGATTTCTGATGTGTATGATGCGGGTGGGGTTCTGTTGCTGGGGTAATAGATTTGTAATGCTGGCTGGTATTGCGGTGTAGAGTTTATATGAGTGTATATCTGTGTAATGAGGTTTATATGTGTTTATAATGCTGTGTATATGATGTTATATTCGTCTTTTTATGATAGGTTCTGGGAGAAGGCGCGGTACACTGAGGGAGCCAAGCTTTGAAAATGGACGACAGGATCTTGCAATCGCTGGTCTGGCATCTTCAACGATGGCAAGTTTTGTTTGTCTGCTGGTTGTTTTCAGCTTGAGGAAACTGTATTGGCGTGTGTCTTTGCCCTGGGGGGGGTGGGTTAAAACGTGAGGCGGGGGGGAGGAGTGCGGTAACTAACGCCAGACGTGGGGACTTGGCTGACCGAGCGGGAATGAGGAGCCAGGCGAACGAACCCAAACAGTGTTGGGGGTGGTGTGGAGTCATTTGTGTGCCAAGTTCCACAAAAAAGTCAAGGCAACGGGAGAAGAATGAATATTACAGATACACCATGACCTGGATGAATGAATATTACAGATGTACCATGACCTGGATAAATGAATATTACAGATATACCATGACCTGGAGAATGATCTTACAGATAGACCATGACCTTGGTGAATGAATATTACAGATATACCATGACCTTGGTGACTGAATATTACAGATATACCATACCTGGATGAATGAATCATTATGGATATACCATGACCTGGATGAATGAATATCACAGATATACCATGACCTGATGACATGACTATTACAGATATACCATGACCTGGTATGAATGAATATATCAGATATACCATGACCTGGATGAATGAATATTAACAGAAGACCATGACCTGGATGAATGAATATTACAGTAGACCATTGACCTGGATGAATGATATACAGATAGACCATGACTGGATGAATAATATTACAGATATACCATGACCTGGATGAATGAATATTACAGATAGACCATGACCTGATGAATGAATATTACAGTTAGACCATGACCTGGATGAATTGAATATTACAGATAGACCATGACCTGGATGAATAATATTACAGATATACCATGACCTGGATGAATGAATATTACAGATAGACCATGACCTGAATGAAATTAATTTACAGATTAGCCGTTTCCTGGATAAATGGATTTACAGATATACCATGACCTGGATAATGAATATTAAAGATAGACCATGACCTGGATGAATGAATATTACAGATAACCATGACCTGATGAATGAATATTACAGATATACCATGACCTGGATGACTGATATTACAGATATAACATGACCTGGATGAATGAATATTACAGATGTACCATACCCTGGATAATGAATATTACGAATACCAGAACTGGAAAGGAATATTACAAATATTACAGATATACCATACCTGGATGAATGAATATTACAGATATACCATGACCTGGATGACTGAATATTACAATAGAACATGACCCTGGATGAATGAATATTACAGATTACCATGACCTTGGATGAATGAATATTACAGATAACATGCCCTGGATGACTGAATATTCACAGATATACCATATCCTGGATGAATGAATTTTACAGATATACCATGACCTGGATGAATGAAATTACAGAATACCATGACTGGAAAGGATTTACAATATTACAGATATACCATATCCTGGATGAATGAATATTACAGATTACTCATGACCTGGATGACTGAATATTACAAATAGAACATGACCTGGATGAATGAATATTACAGATATACCATGACCTGGATGAATGAATATTACAGATATACCATGACCTGGATGACTGAATATTACAGATATACCATTTCCTGGATGAATGGATATTACAGATTTACCATGACCTGGATAAATGAATATTACAGATAGACCAAGACCTGGATGAAGGAATATTGCAGATATACCATGACCTGGATGAATGAATATTACAGATATACCATGACCTGGATGAATTAATATTACAGATATACCATGACCTGGATGGATGAATATTACATTTATGCCATGACCTGGATGAATGAATATTAGATATACCATGACCTGGATGGATGAATATTACAAATATGGCCATGACCTAGATGGAATGAATATTACAGATATATCATGACTAGAGATGTCCGAACTTCAAAAATCCGGTCCGCGCGAGGATCCGCGATTTCGAAAAAATCCGAAAATTCGAAAATCCCGAGCAGACCGTTAAAACGTATTAAAAATGAAAGTTTCGGCAAAATCCGCATTAAAAGTGGTCTAATAGCCTTGGTAACGTACACTTAACCACTCAGGGACCTGGGTAATGGCCTTAAAGCACGTAATAAATGCCAACATACCTAAAAGTACAGTCCGCTAGCGTGACTTAAAAAAACGTATTTTTTCAAAAATACGAGATTCCCGTAAAAACGAGATTTCCGTAAAACAACGAGGCTTTCCGTAACTATGATAGCTGCCATTGGCTATTTGATCATGTGGCTTGCTCCGTCTTGAAAATTTACAACGAATTACTCGTTTTTACGAGTATCTCTTAATTACGCGAATCCTCGTAATTACGAGGATCAGGTTTTTCCAGATCCCGAAAGTATCGTAGATCCTCGTAATTACGGAGATACTCGTATTTTCGAAAATCAAAAAAAAAAAATCCGCATTCTGAAAGTTCGGAAGTCCGGAAAGTCCGGAATAATCCGCCGTTCGCGACGGGAGAAATCCGCGTCGGATCCGGGTTCGGGTCCGCGAACCGGCCATCTCTAATCATGACCTGGATGAATGAATGTTACAGATATACCATGACCTGGATGAATGAATATTATAGATAAACCATGACCTTGATGAATAAATATTACAGATATAACATGACCTGGATGAATGAATATTACAGATATACCATGACCTGGATGAATGAATATTACAGATATACCATGAACTGGAAGAAGGAATATTACAAATATTACAGATATACCATATGCTGGATGAATGAATATTACAGATATACCATGACCTGGATGAATGAATATTACAGATATACCATGACCTGGATGACTGAATATTACAATATAACATGACCTGGATGAATGAATATTACAGATATGCCATGACATGGATGAATGAATTTACGATATACCATGACCTGGATGAATGATATATGATAAACCATGACCTTGATGAATAATATTAGACAGATATAAACATGACCTGGAATGAATATTACAGATATACCATGACGGATGAATAATATACAGATAACATGACTGAAGAAGATTTACCAAATATTACAGATATACCATATGCTGGTGAATGAATATTACGATATACCATGACCTGGATGAATGAATATTACAGATATACCATACCTGGATGAATGAATATTACAGCATACACCATTGACCTGGATGACTGAATATACAAATATAACATGACCTGGATGAATGAATATTACAGATATACCATGACCCGGATGACTGATATTACAGATATACCATTTCCTGGATGAATGGATATTACAGATTTACCATGACCTGGATAAATGAATATTACAGATATACCGTGCCTGGATGAATGAATATTGCAGATATACCATGACCTGGATGACATGAATATTACAGTATACCTGACCCGGATGACTGAATATTACAGATATACCATTTCCTGGATGATGGATATTACAGATATACCATGAACGGATGAATTAATCTTACAGATATACCATGACCTGGATGAATGATATCACAATATAATACCATGACCTGTGATGAATATTCATATATACCATGACCTGGATGAATGAATATTACAGATATACCGTGACCTGGATGAATGAATATAATAGATATACCATGACCTGGATGAATGAATATTGCAGATATACCGTGACCTGGATGAATGAATATTGCAGATATACCGTGACCTGGATGAATGAATATTACAGGATTAGACCATACCTGAATGAATGAATATTACAGATATCCGTTTCGTTGGATGAATGTATTACAGATATACCATGACCTATATAAAATGAATATTAACATAGACCATGACCTGGATGACGAATATTACAGATATACATGACCTGGATGAATGAAATTACAGATGTAACATGACCTGGATGAATGATATTACGATATACCATGTAACTGAGAATGAATAGCAATATTACAGATATACCATATCCTGGATGAATGAAATTACAGATATGACCATGACCTGGGATAATGAATTTACAGATTTACCATGCCCTGGATAATAATATTACAGATAGACCATGACCTGGATGAAGGAATTTACAATATACCATGACCTGGATGAATGAATATTAAAGATATACCATGACCGGATATGATATTACAGATATACCATGACCTGATGAATAATATACAGATATACCATGACTGGATGAAAATATTACAAAGTAAACATGCCTGGATGAATGAATATTACAGATATACCATGACCTGGATGAATGATATACAGATTTACCATGACCTGGATAAATGAATATTACAGATATACCATGACCTGGATGAATGAATATTGCAGATATACCATGACCTGATGAATATATTAAGATATACCATGACCTGGATGACTGAATATTACAGATATACCATGACCTGGATATGAATTAATAATTGATATACCAGACCTGATGATGAATATTACAGATATCCATGACCTATGATAATGAATATTAAGATATACCATGACCTGGATAAATGGAATATTACAGATATCCATGACCGGGATGAATGAATGTTACAGATATACCCATGACCTGGATGAATGAATAATTATGATATACCATGACCGGATGAATGAATTTACAGTATAACTGACCTGGATGAAGATATAACGATGACATGACCTGGAATTAATGAATATTACAGATATACCATGACTGGAAGAAGATAATTACAATATTACAGATATACCCATATCCTGGATGAATGAATATTACAGAATTACCATGACCTGGATAAATGAATATTACAGATAACATGAATTGGATTAATGAATATACGATCTACCATGGCCTGGTGAATGAATATTACAGATATACCATGACCTGGATGAATGATATTACAGATATACCATGACCTGGATGAATGAATATTACAGAATATACCCTATGACCTGATGAATAAATATTACAGATATACCTGACCTGGATGAATGAATATTGCAGATATACCTGACCTGGATGAATGAATATTACAGATATACCATGAACTGGATGAATGAATCTTCAACAGATATACCATGACCTTGATGAATGAATCTACAGATATACCATGACCTTGGTGAATGATATTGCAGATATACCATGACCTGGTGACTGAATATTCCAGATATACCATGACCTGGATGAATGAATATTAGGATATACCATGACCTGGATGAATGAATACACAGATATACCATGACCTGAATGAATGAATATGTACAGTATACCATGACTGGATGAATGAATATCACAGATATACCATGACCTGGATGAATGAATATTACAGATATACCATGACCTTGATGAATGAATATTACATTAGAACCATTACCTGGATTAATGAATATAACAGATTACCATGACCGGATGATAATTCAGATATCCATGACCTGTGAATGAATATTACACATAGACCATGACCTGAATGAATGAATATTACAGTTAGACCATGACCTGGATGAATGAATATACAGATAGACCATGACCTGGATGAATGAATATTACAGATATACCATGACCTGGATGAATGAATATTACAGATAGACCATGACCTGAATTGAATTAAATATTACCAGATTTCCGTTTCCTGGATAAATGGATATTACAGATATACCATGACCTGATAAATGAATATTACAGTATACAATACCTGGATGAATGAAGATATTACATGATGTATGATACCATGACCTGGATGAATGAATATTACAGAATACCATACCTGGATGACTGATATATACAGATAAACATGACCTGATAATGAATATTACAGATTACCATGACCTGGAATAATGAATATTACAGATAACGCATGAACCTGGAGAAGGAATATTACAAATAGTTACAGATATACCATACCTGGATGAATGAATATTTACCAGATAGACCATGACCTGGAGCTGAATATTACAATAGAACATGACCCTGGATGAATTGAATATTACAGCTATACCATGACCTGGATGAATGAATATTACGAATACACCATGAGAACCCTGGATGATGAATATTACAGATTACCAATGCCTGATGAATGAATTTTACAGATATACCATCCTGGATGAATGAATATTACACGATATACCATGACCTGGAAGACGGAATTTACAAATACATATACATGACCTGGATGAATGAATATTACAGATATACCATGACCTGGATGACTGAATATTACATAGAACATGACCTGGAGATGAATATATAAATATCCATGACCTGGATAATGAATATTACGATATACCATGACGGATGACTGAATACAGATAACCATTTCCTGGATGAATGGATATTACATGATGTGTAACCATGACCTGGATAAATGAATATTACAGATAGACCAAGACCTGGATAATGAATATTGCAGATATACATGACCTGGATGAAATGAATATTCAGTTACCATGACCTGGATGAATTAATATTACAGATATACCATGACCTGGATGATGAATATTACATTTATGCCATGACCGGATGAATAAATATAGATATCCATGACTGATGGTAATATTACAAATATGCCATGACCTATGATGAATAATATTACAGATATATCCATGACCTGGATGAGATGGTCAATTACAAATAATCGGTCCGCCAGGATCCGCGGATTTGAAAAAAATCCGAAATGCAGACAATATACCACGAGCATGGATATAACGTATTACAAAATGAAATTCGCAAAATCCGCCTTACAAATGTACTAAATCATGCCTGGATAGATACAGACTTACCATGACCTGGGTAATGTTAGATAGCACGTAATGAAATGCCAAAATACCTAAAAGTACAGATCCCAGCTGATAGCGTGAATTTAAAAAATACGGATATTTTTTCAAATAATACAGATTCCCGTAATAACGAATTTCCGTAAACAGACGAAGCTTTCCGTAACATCTGATAGCATGCCATTGCTCATTTGGATCATGTGGCTATCTCGATCTTGACAAATTTACACGATATTACTCGTTTTTACGAGTATTCTCGTCATTACGGAATCCTCGTAAGTACCGAAGGATCAGCGTATTTTTCCAGATCCTTGAAAGTATCGAGATCTGTAATTACGGAGATACTTTCGAAAATCAAAAAAAAAAATCCGCATCGAATTCGGAAGATCCGAATCCGATAATCCCTGCGAGGGAGAAATCACCGCATCCGGTTGGGTCCGCGAACCGGCCATCTCTAATCATGACCTGGATGAATGAATGTTACAGATATACCATGACCTGGATGATGAATTTATAGATACACATGACTTGAAATATATTACAGATATAACATGACCTGGATGAATGAATATTACAGATATACCATGACCTGGATGAATGAATATTACAGTATCCATGAACTGGAAGAAGAATATACAATATTACAGATATACCATATGCTGATGAATGAATATACAGATATACCATGACCTGGATGAATGAATATTACAGATATACCATGACCTGGATGACGTGAATATACAATAACATGACCTGGATGAATGAATATTAGATATGCCATGACATGGATGAATGAATTTACAGATATACCATGACCTGGATGAATGAATATTATAGATAAACCATGACCTTGATGAAATAATATACAGATATAACCCTGACCTGGATGAATAATATTACAGATATACCATGACCTGGATAATGAATATTACAGATATACCATGAACTGGAAGAAGGAATATATTACAAATATTACAGATATCCCATATGCTGGATGAATATTACAGTATATCCATGACCTGGTGAATGAATATTACAATTACCATGACCTGGTGAATGAATATTACAGACTACACCATGACCTGGATGACTGAATATACAAATATAACATGACCTGGATGAATGAATATTACAGATATACCATGACCCGGAGACGAATATTACAGATATACCATTTCCTGGATGAATGGATATTACAGATTACCATGACCTGGAAAATGAATATACAGATATACCGTGACCTGGATGAATGAATATTGCAGATATACCTGACCTGGATGAATAATATTACGATACCATGACCCGGATGACTGAATATTACAGATATACCATTTCCTGGATGAGGATATTACAGATATACCATGACTGGATGAATTAATCTTACAGATATACCATGCTGGATGAATGATATCACAAATATACCATGACCTGGATGAATGAATATCATATATACCATGAACTGGATGAATGAATATTACAGATATACCATGACCTGGATGAATGAATATACAGATAACCATGACCTGGATGTAATATTACAGTTAGACCATGACCTGGATGAATGAATATAACGATAGACCATGACCTGGATGAATGAATATTACAGATAGACCTGACCTGGATGAATGAATATTACAGATATACCATGACCTGGATGAATGAATATTACAGATAGACCATGACCTGAATGAATGAATATTCAGATATTCCGTTTCGTGATGAATGGATATTACAGATATACCATGACCTGGATAATGATATACAGAGAGACCATGACCTGGATGACTGAATATTACAGTATAACATGACCTGGATGAATGAAATATACAGATGTACCATGACCTGGATGAAGAATATTACAGATATACCATGAACTGGAAGAAGATATTACAATATTACAGATATACCATATCCTGGATGAATGAATATTACAGATAGCCATGACCTGGATGAATGAATATTACAGATTTACTGACCTGGATAAATGATATTACGATAGCCATGGACCTGGATGAAGGAATATTCATATATCCCATGACCTGATGATGAATATAAGATATACCATACCGGATGACTGATATTACAGATATACCATACCTGGATGAATGAATATTACAGATATACCATATCTGGATGACTAAATATTACAAATAAACATGTCCTGGATGAATGAATATTTACAGATATACCAATGACCTGGATGAATGGATATTACAGATTAATACCATGACCTGGATAAATGAATATACGATAGACCAACCTGGTGAAGGATATTGCAGATATACCATGACCTGGAGGAATGAATTAAAGATATACCATGACCTGGATGACTGAATATTACAGATATACCATGACCTGTATGAATGAATATTAGATATACCATGACCTGGATGATGAATATTACAGATATGCATGACCTAGATGAATGAATATTAGAGTATACCATGACCTGGATAAATGAATATTACAGATATGCCATGACTGGATGAATGAATGTTACAGATATACCATGACCTGGATGAATGAATATTATAGATATACCATGACCTGGATGAATGAATATTACAGATATAAAACGTGACCTGGATGAATGAATATAACAGATAGACCATACCTGGATAAATGATAATTAGATATACCATGAACTGGAAGAAGGAATATTACAAATATTACAGATATACCATATCCTGGATGAATGAATATTACAGATATACCATGACCTGGATGAATGAATATTACAGATATACCATGACCCGGATGGCTGAATATTACAGTTATACCATTTCCTGGATGAATGAATATTACAGATTTACCATGACCTGGCATAACTGAATATTACAGATAGAACCATGACCTGGGATGAAGGAATATTAAACAGATATACCATGACCTGGATGAATGAATATTACAGATATGCCATGACCTAGATGAATGAATATTACAGATATACCATGACCTGGATGGATGAATATTGCAGATAATACCGTGGACCTGGATGAATGAATATTACAGATATCCATGACTGGATGAATGAATCCATAAGATATACCATGACCTGATGAATGAATCACAGATATACCATGACTTGGTGAATGATATATCAGATATACCATGACTGGATGATGAATATTCAGAGTATACCATGACCTGGATAATGAATATTAAATACCATGACCTGGATGAATGAATATTCACAGATATACCACATGAACCTGAATGAATGAATATTACAGCTATACCATGACCTGGATGAATGAATATCACAGATATACCATGACCTGGATGCAATAGAATATTAACAGATATACCATGACCTATGAATGAATATTACATATAGAACCATTGACCTGGATATAATGATATATAACAGATATAGATCCATGACCGGATGATGTAATTCAGATATCCATGACCTGGTGAATAATATTACAGTATAGACCATGACCTGAATGAATGAATATTACAGGTTAGACCATGACCTGGATGAATGAATATTACAGATAGACCATGACCTGAGATGAATGAATATTACAGATTACCATGACCTGGATGAATGAATATTACAGATAGACCATGACCTGAATGAATTAAATATTACCAGATATGCCGTTCTCCTGGTAAATGGATATACAGATAGTCCATGACCTTGATAATGAATATTAAGAGCTATACATTACCTGGATGAATGAGAGATATTACAGATTAGACATGGACCTGGATGAATGAATATTACAGAATACCATGACCTGGATGACTGATATATACAGATAAACATTACCTGGATTATGAATATTACAGATGTACCATGACCTGGATAAATGAATATTACAGATATACCATGAAACTGGAGAAGGAATATTACAAATATTACAGATATACCATATCCTGGATGAAGAATATTACAGATATACCATGACCTGGAGAGCTGATATTACAATAGAACATGACCTGGATGAATGAATATTACAGTATACCATGACCGGATGAATGAATATTACAGATATACAGACATGGAACCTGGATGACTGAATATTACAGATTACCAATCCTGATAATGAATTTACAGATATACCATCCTGGATGAATGAATATTACCGATAGACCATGACCTGGAAGAAGGAATATTCAGTTACCAAATTTCACATATACATGACCTGGATGAATGAATATTACAGATGTACCATGACTGGATGAATGAATATTACAGATAGAACCATGACCTGGATGAGATGAGAATATATAAGATATCCATGACTGCGATGAATGAATATTACGATATACCATGACATACTGAATACAGATAACCATCCTGGATGAATGGATATTACAGATTACCATGACCCTGGATAAATGAATATTACAGATAGACCAAGACCTGGATCAAATGAATGATTTCAGATATACCATGACCTGGATGAATGAATATTCAGATATACCATGACCTGGATGAATAATATTACAGATATACCATGACCTGGATGGATGAATATTACATTTAGCCATGACGGATGAAAATATAGATACCATGACTGAGGTAATATTAGAAATATGATGACTAGGATGAATGAATATTACAGATATACCATGACCTGATGAGATGAAATTACAAATATGATCCGTCGCGCAGGTGCGATTTGAAAAAATCCGAAATGCGAAAATCCCGAGCAGACCTGAAACGTATAAAAATGAAAGTTCGGCAAATCCGCTTAAAATGGTTAAATCAGCCTGGTACGTATCATTACCATCAGGGACCTGGGTAATGGCCTTAGAAGCACGTATAAATGAACAATACCAAAATACAGTCCGTATGCGTGATTTAAAAAAACGTATTTTTCAAAAATACAGATTCCCGTAATAACGAGATTTCCGTAAACACGAAGCTTTCCGTAACTCTGATAGCTGCCATTGCTCATTTGGATCATGTGGCTTCTCCGTCTTGAAAATTTACACGAATTACTCGTGTATTTACGAGTATTTCGTCATTACGCGAATCCTCGTAAGTACGAAGGATCACGTTTTTCCCAGATCCCTCAAAGTATCGAGATCTGAATTACGGAGATACTCGTTTTTCGAAAATGCAAAAAAAAAAAATCCGCATTCGAAGTTCGGAAGAATGGAAGTCCGGATAATCGCCGTCGCGACGGAGAAATCCCGCGAATCCGGGTTCGGTCCGCGAACCGGCCATCTCTAATCATGACCTGGATGAATGAATGTTCAGATATACCATGACCTGGATGATGAATATTATAGATAACACATGACCTTGATAATAATATTACAGATATAACATGACCTGGATGAATGAATATTACAGATATACCATGACCTGGATGAATGAATATTACAGTATCCATGAACTGGAAGAAGAATATACATATTACAGATATACCATATGCTGATGATGAATATACAATATACCTGACCTGGATGAATGAATATTACAGATATACCATGACCTGGATGACTGAATATACAGATAACATGACCTGGATGAATGAATATTCAGATATGCCATGACATGGATGAATAATGTTACAGATATACCATGACCTGGAGAATGAATATTATAGATAAACCATGACCTTGATGAATAATATACAGATATAACATGACCTGGATGAATAATATTACAGATATACCATGACCTGGATAATGAATATTACAGATATACCATGAACTGGAAGAGGAATATATACAAATATTACAGATATCCCATATGCTGGATGATGAATATTACAGATATATCCATGACCTGGTGAATGAATATTACATATATACCATGACCTGGATGAATGAATATTACAGACACACCATGACCTGGATGACTGAATATACAAATATAACATGACCTGGATGAATGAATATACAGATATACCATGACCCGGAGACTGAATATTACAGATATACCATTTCCTGGATGAATGATATTACAGATTTACCATGACCTGGAAAATGAATATTACAGATATACCGTGACCTGGATGAAGGAATATTGCAGATATACCATGACCTGGATGAATAAATATTACAGATACCATGACCCGGATGACTGAATATTACAGATATACCATTTCCTGGATGAATGAGATATTACAGATATACCATGACTGGATGAATTAATTCTTACAGATATACCATGCCCTGGATGAATGATATCACAAATATACCATGACCTGGATGAATGAATATACATATATACCATGAACTGGATGAATGAATATTACAGATATACCATGACCTGGATGAATGAATATACAGATAAACCATGACCTGGATAATATTTACAGTTAGACCATGACCTGGATGAATGAATATAACAGATAGACCATGACCTGGATGAATGAATATTACAGATAGACCATGACCTGGATGAATGAATATTACAGATATACCATGACCTGGATGAATGAATATTACAGATAGACCATGACCTGAATGAATGAATATTAGATATTCCGTTTCGTGATGAATGATATTACAGATATACCATGACCTGGATAATGAATATACAGAAGACCATGACCTGGATGACTGAATATTACAGATATAACATGACCTGGATGAATGAATATTACAGATGTACCATGACCTGGATGAATGAATATTACAGATATACCATGAACTGGAAGAAGGAATATTACAAATATTACAGATATACCATATCCTGGATGAATGAATATTACAGATATACCATGACCTGGATGAATGAATATTACAGATTACCTGACCTGGATAAATGATATTACGATAGCCATGGACCTGGATGAAGGAATATTACATATATCCCATGACCTGGATGATGAATATTAAGATATACCATGACCGGATGACTGAATATTACAGATATACCATAACCTGGATGAATAATATTACAGATATACCATGACTGGATGACTAAATATTACAAATAGAACATGTCCTGATGAAGAATATTTACAGATATACCATGACCTGGATGAATGATATTACAGATTAACCATGACCTGGATAATGAATATACGATAGACCATACCTGGTGAAGGATATTGCAGATATACCATGACCTGGAGGAATGAATTAAAGATATACCATGACCTGGATGACTGAATATTACAGATATACCATGACCTGGATGAATGAATATTAGATATACCATGACCTGGATGGATGAATATTACAGATATGCCATGACCTAGATGAATGAATATTATAGATATACCATGACCTGGATAAATGAATATTACAGATATGCCATGACCTGGATGAATGAATGTTACAGATATACCATGACCTGGATGAATGAATATTATAGATATACCATGACCTGGATGAATGAATATTACAGATATAACGTGACCTGGATGATGAATATAACAGATAGACCATACCTGGATAAATGATATTACGATATACCATGAACTGGAAGAAGGAATATTACAAATATTACAGATATACCATACCTGGATGAATGAATATTACAGTATACCATGACCTGGATGAATGAATATTACAGATATACCTGACCCTGATGGCTGAATATTACAGTATTACCATTTCCTGGATGAATGAATATTACAGATTTACCATGACCTGGATAATGAATATTACAGATAGACCATGACCTGGATGAAGGAATATTAACAGATATACCATACCTGGATGAATGAATATAAAGATATACTGACCTGATGACTGAATATTACAGATTACCATGACCTGGATGAATTAATATTACAGATATACCATGACCTGATGGATGATATACATATATCCATACCTGGATATATGAATATTAGATATACCATGACCTGGATGATGAATATTACAGATATGCCATGACCTAGATGAATGAATATACAGATATACCATGACCTGGATGAATGAATGTTACAGATATACATGACCTGGTGAATGAATTTATAGATATACCATGACCTGGATGAATGATATTCAGATATAACATGACCTGGATGAATAAATATTACAGATATACCATGGCCTGGATGAATGAATATTAAGATTACCCTGACCTGGATGAATGAATATTACAGATATAACATGACCTGGATGAATGAATATTACAGATATACCATGACCTGGATGAATGAATATTACAGATATATACAATGACCTGGATGAATGAATATTACAGATATACCATGACCTAGATGAATGAATATTACAGATATACCATGACCTGGATGAATGTATATTAAAGTTGTTGTTTTTTAAACTTAAAGAAAAGATTTTACCCCCACTTACAAAATGCTAGCACGGATACCACTGAAAGATCTCTTATTCACAATCAGAAATATTCCTTTATGTATGCAACTTTCTTTATTTTTATAAACTTGGATAGCTTTTTTTTAAACTATCCGATGAAGTTGCCGTCAACATGTTCAATGGAAGACAGTAAAATAGTTTTACCAACTAAACTTCTTTTCTTCAAGTCTTAAGGGATGTCCATGTGTCCTCTGACATGCTCTATTGGTGAACAATGCCTCAGATACAGTAATTATTTGTATGGCCTGTTAATGTACCGTATATACTCGAGTATAAGTCGAGGTCTTTAAGCTATAAAAATAGCCTAAAAATGTAACCTTGACTTATACTGGATTCTTACCTGTGTAATCCGGCGGGCGCACGCTTCGCATCCACTCCTCTTCCCAATCATGCATCCAGTCTTCCAGCGGTGAGTAGTAACATCAGGCGCCAGAACAGCGTTTGCGGAGTGATGCAGCCGGATTGCAAGTCCTCTCCTCCTCCTCTGTAGAAGTCCTCTCATCCAAAATGAAAGTTTTCTCATCCACAAAGCAAGTCCTCTCCTCCACTGATGTTAGGGGGCGTGCAGTGCTTGCCACTGCAGATGTTTGGAAACTGAACTTCCAGCAACTAAAGCATGCTGGGAGTTGTAGTTTCCAAACATCTGGAGTGGCAATGAATTAGCAGGTTACTGTGTGGGATTACCATTACTGTGTGGGATTATCATTTAAATGGCAACTAATTCTTTAAAATACAGAATAAGTAGGATGATATTGTTAAAGATTGCCCTCTGATTCTGTATTGTTTTGAGGCTTTGGTTGCCTTTTAAATGGACAGCAGAATTCGTAGGACTCCTGTATGGGAATTCTGCTGTCCATTTAAAGTGCAACTAAAGCCTCAAAACAATACAGAATCAGAAGGCAGTAGTGGTCATAATTTCTACCCTCGACTTAAACTCCAGTCAAACATGTTTTACTCATTTTTCAGGTAAAATTAGGTACCTTGAGTTATACTCG
This sequence comes from Hymenochirus boettgeri, assembly GCA_019447015.1. Classification (NCBI taxonomy): domain Eukaryota; kingdom Metazoa; phylum Chordata; class Amphibia; order Anura; family Pipidae; genus Hymenochirus; species Hymenochirus boettgeri. Next base: position 299,500,233 of record CM033470.1, on the reverse strand, counting down.
GATCGACTTATATTCGAGCATATCGGGTATTTATACACAGTGATCATATCCCCACTCAAGCGCCTTCTAGCGTGCCAAGCCCCCCCACTCCCAATTTAGTTGCCCTTCTCTTAACACCTACCAAGTCACCACATATTCCAAATGAGGCCTTACCTGTGCTTTGTAAACTTTTGCAAGTATGAATTTATTACACCTGTACTGTATATTTTCTGGGTCTTTTAGAATGAACAACTTATATTCCCAGTGAAAGTAAAAAATTGGAATGATCTGCTATATTGACATTTCTACAGTATACTTTGTTTCTTGAGTTAAATTTCCGTACATCATTAAGAGCAGAAAATGTGTTTTTCTTTGGGTTTAATTATTTTTTTTTGCCAATGCCATAGCAACACCATTTAGATTCAACAAGTCAGAACATTAAGGCATTAAGATAAGTGCTCTGTGTGCTAGTCTATCAATAAAAGAGTTATAGACTAAACTGCATGTAGCCGATAATAGAGTAATGAATATGAAATACAAGCAATTTCTTTATCAATAAAAGTGTTATGGGCTAAATTGCAATTGCCAGTTAATTAGGTGATGACGAACAATATCTCAATCAAATTGGATGTTCCGTTGTATTGTAACTGCACACAGAGGCAGAATTAGAAAGCTGTTTTACTATATAAAGGTTCTAGCAGATACTTTGAATGGATTATTTTCTTTTTTAGTCTAAATTGAAAAACTGGAATAATAATTGAACTTGGATATTATGTTTAACTACATTCATTCAGTTAAAGTGAACCTGATGCTACTCAGCTGTTCCTAAGTTTCATTGGTAGATGAAACACACATTAGTGGGCTGAATCTTGCCCATTACCTGAAAAGACTGAATCCAATGGGAGACAATTGTCCATATAGTGACTAGGAGTCAAGATCAAACTACCATAACTCGTTAATTATAATTAATTATATTATATTATTGTTAATTATAACCGGCAAGTTTTGTTCTGCCGCAATGTGTCAAAATCCCATGGGGCCAAAAATGTATATTGAACCCATTTGGGATTTTCTTTTTTAAAATGTTGCTATTTTTCAGTGGTGGTGTTGGGTGGTGTTGGGGGCAACTGTAAATAAGTGATGTGAACATTCAGGGTAAAATGGGTCAATCCATGGTTGTCCCTATACAAAAACTATTCAGACACTTATACAGACTATGTAGACTCTTTAAATGTTGTCTATTGCCTAATTGTCCTCCAAAACCTCGACCTCGCAAGGTTCAAATTGCTCAAATCTGTTACTAAATCTACTTACCAGCCCTCGTTCCCTTGGCTGCCTTTTTCCTGGTGATACGGAAATTTAAATGATCACTCCAGTCTTGAAAGTTGATGGAAGAGTTTATTCATTGCATATGCATGTAAACCATGTGCTGGTTTACACAGTAATGCAGAGCTTAGTACTCTGCATTACTTTTTGGATTTCCATGCATGGACCACTGACTGACGACTAGACTGCCAAGTATTTATAAGGCTGCGGGTGATTTAGACACTGTGTTCATGCGTGGTTATACCATCTGGTGCGGGGGATCCGCTTAAGGGTGTTTAGGTTTTTTTATATGTACTATTTTGGATAAATATTTTGATACTTTTTTAATGTTTGAAATAAAAATAAATTTGTAGCCATATATCTTTCTTTCTCTTTATCACTGCAGAAGAGGCCTGGACCGGCAGCAGCATTGGCAATTGGCTGAGAAAGATATGTAAAACTGATAAAATCAGAAAAATACATGCAAAAATCTTATAGCCAATAGATTTGTTAACTTAATCCCATCACTAATAGAGACAGATCAAGTGGGCTTTGTACCCTCTAGACAACCTTATAATGCAACATGTAGAATTATAAATCTGATAGATTGGGTAAAAACAAAGAAACGCCCCTCCTTTGTTTTGTCTTAAGATCCTGAAAAAGGCTTTTGATTGCATATTGTTTGTACATGGAGGTTGTACTATCCAAATAGGGCCTACATAACGATTTTCTTAAAGCAACTTTAATTTCATATAAAAATCCAACAGCAATAGTTTATACTTCAAGCACGCTATCTAGTCCTTTTGCTATTACAAAGGGCTGCCCTATTTCCTCTTTAGTTGCTACTAGGAAGATATTGGAAGATTTTAATATATATATTTTATAAAGTTAACAATTCCAAATTCCAAAACTCTGAAGAAATATAACTCAGTTTATGAACAAAACTACCTTCCAATCTTGAAAGACATACAAAATAATGTACTGTAAAGTCTTGGTCTCACCTATATTTATGCTTTACATAAAGAAAAGTAATATTTGCAGTTTTCTTTGTTAGCTAGCACGGATGTAAGAAACAAAATATTAACATTTTAGTAAAAATTTAAAGTAAGTCTGGAAATTTGAACTTGTGTTCTACAACATGATTAGTGAGCCACCACTGCATATGTAAAGAACACAGGTAGATTTAGAAGCTTTATCTTTTGCTAGGAACAGAATTTAAAAAAAAGTCAGTAAAATCTGCTGACTGTTTTACATTGCCCCAGGAAGGCTGTGCATTGTATACGTCTGTCTAGTCCAACCTTCATGCTTTCCTCTTTAACCCTTCCTTACAGTTAATCCAGAGGAAGACAAAAAAGGATCCAGCTAAAAAGGGGGAAATTCCTTCCTGATCCAAATGGCAATCGGAAAGTATCCCTGGATCAACCTGAACTACAGTATATGTAATTCTGGTATTGTTACATATTTAAACTCTATTATTTGCAATCATTAACTAAAGGTTCGTACACACATTTGATCACGGATCTCGACCCGCGATGCACGATGTGTAGGAACGAACGTTTCGGGTAATAATCGGCCCGTGTGTAGGCACTTTATAGGCTGAAACAGTTGTTCATTCAGAGATCCACCAGGTTGGTCGGTCAACGATCCCTGAACGAACGTTCATTTCGGGTGATAAAGTGCCTACACACGGGCTGATTATCGGCCGAAACATTCGTTCATACACATCGTGCGTGTGTACGAGCCTTAAGTCCTATAAAAAGTCTTTGCTGTTTTGCATGAGAACTAAATTTAAAGAAATTAGAGTACTGAGTACAAAGTTTTGGTAGAATATGAAATTCACTAGTAACATCCAGTCGCAAAGCAGCAATATCTGAAAGATTGATGGCAACTTGTCAAACCCAAAGCACTTATTTTATTAAATTGTGTCATCTAGTTGCTTTAAGGGTTAAAAAATCCATTTCATACTTTTAATTACAAAAAAACAAATCTGGTTCTCACGGAGACAGAAGCACTCTCTCCTGTTTCTCATATTAACTTTTAAAGGGCATCTCCACCCCAACCACAAAAATTGTGTACTGCACTTGTAATGGCCAATAACTTAGACCTCGTTAGGTCAATTTCCCCCATTCTTGAATGTAAACTTACTTACCAGCCCTCGATTCATCACCAGCCTTCTGCTGCTTTTTCCAATAGCAATAGCAGCAGAAGGAGCCAGACCAGCAGACGCTCAGTGATTGTCTAAGTTTCAGCCAATCACTGAGCAGCAGAAGGAGATCGATGGAACAAAGACAGGTTAAGTTTACATTCCAAATAAACCTAGCGAGGACTAGGTTAACAGCCATTACAAGTGCAATTCCTGTTTTGACCTAATTACACTTATGTGCATGGAACAGCAGCACAAGGGAGGGGTGATGGAGGAGGGGAACCCCACTGTGCTTGCCAAAAACCTCTAGGGGGAAGAGGCAGAAATGGATTGTACCATTGAAAGGCTCCTACTCGTCAGATCCCTGGACTGTATTTCAGCCATGCAGGAGAACCATATGCAGCAGAAGAGAAGGGTAGGTGTCATTTAACACTATACAGTAGGCCTAACATTGGAGTAAATTTCAGTTGGGGGTGGACATGCCCTGTAAGCAGAGATCCCTATACTTATCTATCCACGATCCTGCGGCACTTCTGACTCTCACTTCCCAGCTCCTCTCCCCTTACTCACATGCAAAAGGTAGGCAGGCACAAGGTTTAACCTGGGTTTACACAAATTTAGCTGTGGCTAGGCCATTCCCAAAACTTTTTGGAAATAAATAGCTATGCTATATTGGCATCTTGTGCTACAATTTAGCATAAAAATGAATGCCTTCAAAATAAACGTGCAAATCGTTGTTTCTTAGCTGACCACAATCCGGCAAGGCAGTGAATCTCGCAAAAGGAATTTTTCTGCTTCGGTGGGGAGTGGGACTTTCATTACTGTGTCGCCCAGTTAATCCCTTGTGCGTAAAGAGAAAATTGATCAACCTTAAATACTGTGAAAATCTGTCATATTTTATAATGAATACTGTGGTCACTGAGCAGTTCACATTCTGATTTACCAAACAGTTAAAGTTATTTGGTAGGTTAAAGCTGGCCATACACTAAGCAGACATTAGATAGATTTGAGATATCTATCTAATGTCCAAAGGCCACATTTTGCAAGCAGCAGTTTTTATCTTGAGATAATCCCAACTGGCCCATTCATTTTGTGATCTCATATTGATTGCATGAAAGAACATGCTAGGCGTTTCTTAGACAGGTTGGACATTTGTCTTAAGAGAGATTGGACATCTGTCTAGTGTCTTATGGTTGGCATACACGGCAGCTATATTCCGATCGATTCAATCAATTCTATCGAATTGATCAGATTGGCAGCACGGTGGCTCATTGGTTAGCCCTGATGCCTTGCAGCACTAGTCCTGAGTTTGATTCCACCCTTGGACACATCTGCAAGGAGTTTGTATGTTTGCCCCGTGCTTGCGTGGGTTTCCTCTGAGCACTCCAGTTTCTCCCACAATCATAAAGACATACTAATAGGTTTATCTGTTGTATTCAATTAGATCAACTGGACTTGAAGTTTAGTTCTTGAAGACCTTTCGCTAGTCATCCGACTGGCTTTCTCAATTCAGAATGACTTGTAAAGAATCTTTGGCAATTATGTACCCTGGAAAATCCCAATTAGCATATCACAGCCAGGTGTGGTGTTAAGGGTGTGATTGGATAGCGGCTAAGAGGTGTTATAGGAACGCCCAGAGTAAGGTGTCAAAACAGCATTGTACATGGCAGACAGATGGTGTCGAACCCCCCCACCTCTATTTAGGCTTGGTTTCTTTATTTTCACATAAATGGCCTCCTTAACACCTCTACTGAACCAGTCACGTTCCTTTGCCATATGTTAACATTACAATCTTCAAAGGTATGTCCTTTATCCTTAAGATGCAGGTACACGGCTGAGTCCTGACCCGAGGAATTGGCTCTTCTGTGCTGGGCCATACGTTGATGCAGTTGTTGTTTGGTCTCCCCCACATACAAATCAGAGCATTCTTCACTGCACTGCACTGCGTATATGATGTCGCTTTTCTTGTGTTTTGGTATTGGGTCTTTCGAATGTACCAATTGCTGCCTCAGCGTGTTGCTCGGTTTAAAGCAGACAGGGATACGGTGTTTTTTGAGAACTCTTCTTAATTTCTCGGAGACCCCTGCTACATATGGGATGACCATGTCCTGTCTTGCTTTTCCCCTTCACTGTTGGTATTCGTGTTCTTTTCTTTCCTTCTGCTTCTTTTGACAGTCCAGTCTGGATATCCACAAGTTTTAAGGGCTCCTCTGAGATGTTTCATTTCTTTAGCCTTCGCCTCTGTGCTAGTGGGGATGTTCTCAGCTCTGTGTTGCAGGGTTCTGATGACCCCCAGCTTGTGATCTAAAGGGTGGTAGACCAAAACATCAAATACTGATCTGTGTGTGTTGGTTTTCTGTAAACCTCTACTTCCAGTTTACCATTCTCCCTGACTTCTACCAAGCAGTCCAAGAAAGCCAGTTTGTTGTTTTGTACCTCTTCCCTTGTAAATTTGATGTTTTGGTCTACCGCATTAATGTGTTCTGTGAAAGCTTGTACTTCCTTCTGGTGGATTTTAACCCAGGTGTCATCCACATATCTGAACCAGTGGCTGGGTGCTATGCCCTTAAAGGTATTAAGCGCCAGTTTTTCTACCTCCTCCATGTAAAGGTTGGCTACAATGGGTGAAACTGGAGATCCCATAGCACATCCGTGTTTTTGCTTATAGAACTTATCCCTGTCTGTGGAATCCAGGTGTACAATGCTGTTTTGACACCTTACTCTGGGAGTTCCTATAACACCTCTTAGCCACTATCTAATCACGCCCTTAACACCGTTCCTATAACACCTCTTAGCCACTATCTAATCACGCCCTTAACACCTGGCTGTGATATGCTAATTGGGATTTTCCAGGGTACATAATTGCCACAGATTCTTGTGCAAGTCATTCTGAATTGAGAAAGCCAGTCGGATGACTAGCGAAACGTCTTCAAGAACTAAACTTCAAGTCCAGTTGATCTAATTGAATACAACAGTCGGATGACTAGCGAAATGTCTTCAAGAACTAAACTTCAAGTCCAGTTGATCTAATTGAATACAACAGATATACCATGACCTGGATGAATGAGAACCTTCATAAGCATACTAATAGGTTTATCTGTTGTATTCAATTAGATCAACTGGACTTGAAGTTTAGTTCTTGAAGACATTTCGCTAGTCATCCGACTGTCTTTCTCAATTCAGAATGACTTGTACAAGAATCTGTGGCAATCATGTATCCTGGAAAATCCCAATTAGCATATCACTGCCAGGTGTTAAGGGCGTGCCTGGAAAATCCCAATTAGCATATCACTGCCAGGTGTTAAGGGCGTGATTGCATAAACACTATCTGGGAGATTCAATAAAAGTTCTTATCGTTTAAAATGGTGCTAATTTTTCCCCAACCAATCAGATCTTATTTAACATTTGAAAGCTAACATCTGATTGGTTGGGGCAAAATTAGCACCATTTTAAAAGATAAGAACTTGTTTTAATTGAATAGGCGTTCCAGTGGCTCCCAAATAAGCTAGTGTCTATTTCTGCAGTGTGGCCGCCTGCACACATATGAAATCCTTCATGCCACACATATGAAATCATTCAAGCAATAAATGTAGCAGGAAGACATTGTGGTGCAAAGCTCAGCTTGCTATTAGTTTATTCACCAGCCCAACACAACATGTTTCGAACGCTCATGCGTTTGAATATTGTAATGTTAACATATTGGCAAAGGAACTTGACTGGTTCAAGAGAGGTGCCAAGGAGGCCATTTATGTGAAAATAAAGGAACTAAGCCTAAATAGAGGTGGGGGGTTCGACACTAACTGTCTGCCACGTACAATGCTGTATTGACACCGTACTCTGGGCGTTTCTATAACACCTCTTAGCCACTATGTAATCACGCCCTTAACACCTGGCTGTGATATGCTAATTGGGATTTTCCAGGGTACATAATTGTCACAGATTCTTGTACAAGTCATTCTGAATTGAGAAAGCCAGTCGGATGACTAGCGAAACGTCTTCAAGAACTAAACTTCAAGTCCAGTTGATCTAATTGAATACAACAGATATACTATGACCTGGATGAATGAGAACCTTCACAAGCATACTGGTAGCTTGTATATTTAAATAAAGTGATTAGATTGTAAGCTCTTCAGGGCAGGGCCTGATATGAATGTATACATGTAATTGTAAAGTGCTACAGAAGATGTTGGCGCTATATAAATCTGCAATAATAATAACAATAATCTACCAGAACCATACCTTCCATAGTTTTCAAGCTGAAATCCACTGAAGATCGCCGTGCAAGGTAGGGATATTCAATAGGTTCTTCTTATCAGATTTTTGATCGTTTCGGAAGAATATTGCCCCGCGTATGACCTTAAAGTAGTGTATGGGCACCTTAACCCTATTCTTTCATTTGAGTGCTATTGAAATATCATCACTTCTCTTCTATCTTAGGTTAATATGGAGTGTAATCAAGCCATCAGACTATTGCCAGACTGTCCTTCTGTTCCAAATTTTTCTAAAAGATATTTTTTCCATTTGTATTTTCTATTTGCAGGTGATCCCAACATCTCCTTTGGCTTCAGTGAACGGGCATCTATCCAGTTCTAGTTGAACCGAGATTCGCTCCTGAGATTTATCAACTTCTCAAGGGAACTGTTTGTGGTCTTTGGACATTCACTTGCAATTAAATCTTTCACAGGCAAGTTCACAGGCAGTAATTGTTATTTTTCAGCAATGTGAATCAGTTTCTGTACAGATGGGCCTTCCCCCAGAGTACTACAGATGTGGCCTCATATTGCATAAAACTTTCAAAAATAGTTCTTCCGTTAACTATTTTTTTCCAGTTTATATTAACATCTAAAAATACCTTTCCTCACATTATTGTTTTTTTGTTTTTTTTTATCTTTATTTGTTTATTTAGCTGTTTTTGGATATGGAAGTCATTGTACATAAATTCTAAAACCATATGTTTAATTTCCCTCATCTGGGAACAATACCTTCATTTTTTTCATTTTCCTTATATGTAGCGCATCTATAGGAAATTTCCAAAACTTATGGTACAGTTTGAACAGCTGTGTATAAAATACAAACTTTCCATAAACGTTTTTTTATGTTTTTTTTCAAAACAAGCAGCTGTCTGTCTGGGCAATGTTGCTGACAGCTATCAAACACTTTGTAAAAAAAATATGTTTTCAATACAAAAGGTATTGGCAGTAATTTAAGATATTGTCACCTTATAAACAAGCAATTTCATTAGCATACCTGGACATTGAACAGTGCTGTGTCAGGATCGGAATAATGCTTTTTTTAAAAGGAATCTTCAAGTCCAGTTGATGTAATAGAATACCACAGATTTAATCTTCATCAAAAATTACGCAAATCTAACACACTATGGTCACAGTATAAGTATACGTACCATGATAGCTTAAGGCCCTGCTAACTTCTGCCAAGCTGTAATCACTCTTTGAGTTGACAAAAAGTACAGCACTGTCCAGTAGGCGGTTACAGTGACGCCCACTTGTTTGCCCTGTGGGCAAATCTCTATTAATTCCATTGCAACTAATTTGAATACTGAACCCCCCTTTTGTCAAATCTCCCAAGCTTGTGCATTTTATGTGAACACGCACACGTCATTCTGGACACTCACACACGTCATGCTGAATCTAACAGCCAATAAACTCAGTAACCAGTTGAGTGCGGTAACTTGTTGAATGTGGTAACCTTCCACGTGCTCTAGAAACTGACTGTGTATTGCATTTGGAAGCTCTAAATCAGAAGAAAGTAGCTACAATCATCTTGTTGATAAATGTGCAGCAACAGAGTAAGTAAGTAAGTTACCTGGCAAAGGCACCTGAGGAAGGGTTGAGGACCCCGAAACGTAGTGCACACAGCATGTCACAAATAAAATTGAGATAAAACTTGAAAGAGTGCGTTTTTCTACAAAATAAATACCTGGCAAATTTACCTGTTTAACATCATGTTTAACATGATATATTTGTGACACTGCTATGTCCATGTAAAGGGATAGTAAAATGGAGGTACTTAATTGCTCCAGAGACTGTAGGCCTTAACCAAAATGTATGCACAACACAGAAATGGGCCTTCACATAGTGTTGCTGAACTACGCATTCTAGGTAGAATGCAATAAATGGTCGCCAGTGGTTAATAAACTTTTAAAGGGCATGTCCACCCCCAAAACTAAAATTTGCCCCCATGCTGGCCTCACTGTATAGTGTAAAAAAATCCTTACCTTTCTCCTCAGCTCCTCGTTCCCTCAGCTCTCTTCATAGCCGGCAGCTGTGTCTGTGATTGGCTGACTCTGTATACCAAAAGTAGCCTTGAATATACATGTGGAAGATCGAAAATAACTCACGTGTAGGAAGTTCATTTTATAGCATTAAGTAAATGGTAAACCATTCAGGGTTATTGAAAATATGGAAAGTTCTGCAGTCTGAAAGTTCAGAATAGATCCGAATAGAACTTCGGCAACTACTGAGCAAATGAGTTAAGGGCAAAACCTACCAGACACTATTAGGGGTCCTGCATATAGCAAGTCAGTCTTTTTGAAGCATTTACTTATGCAGAGAGCATCTTTGGAATGGCAGGTATAAGGTTAGTGGAATAAGAAATCATTTTATTTCTGAAAAGCACATGTATTTGCACTAAATTTCCACTAAGTATAATTACTGCAATTTATAAATGTCTGTTTAAAATGTTTTCTCTTTGAAATAAAATAAATACCCAGACGAGGACACAATATTGATGCACTTTAGAAATAAATATTTTTAGAAGTATTTTGTAATTCCTTGCTCGGTTTGCCATAGATGCTATCTAACTTTGTTATACAGAATATCTAGTATACAGTTCAGAGTGTTCGAAACATTACATATCCCATCAACACCAGAGTTACAGCAATGCCAATGAAATACCAGGCTTGTAGCCAGATGTAATTCAAACTTGTCAGCTCCAACATATTTCATCGCCAATAAATATGAACTGAAGCCTCATATTATATTATACACTAAATAAAGCTGTTTCCACTTACATGGCAGGAGGAAGGGCCATCATTACTCTGTGTTTACACATCTAAGCTAAAATATTGTGCTATGGTAAACTCTTGTTTACAGTATATTCACAGCTATTTACCTATTCACGCAGGAAGTCCTAGTTCTCTACTTATAATCAGCAGCAGTCGAACTATTATATTATAATAAGCATTGAGCCATTGTTTATGAATGGGGAAGCGGCAAAAAGAGATGGACAAACTGGTAGGATTTGGTTCAACTAGTTCTGCAAAATTTGTCAGAAATTCTCAGCAAAACTGGTTTTTCTCTGTAATTGCATTTGTGCCTTGGTCCCTATCATCTGCAGTTTCTGAACCTTAAAAGGCAAGTTTGCCCCACAGCCCAGCACAACTTACATTTAGCTGTAGCCCCTACCCAACCAGCAAGATTGCAAGCCACAGAGCAACTCATAAAAGGCAAGTACTAGATTAGGACCCAGTTAAAGAAAGCAAACCTTGAAGTGGTAGTTGGGCTTAAAATAATTTGGCCAAGTTATTGAATCGATAAATTTCATTTATCCGTAAAGCATGGCAGGCTTTACAGCACCAACACAATGGGAATAAATCGTGTAAGCAATTTAATTTGCATTGGATGTGCACTAGGATTCTATTTTGTGTGTCTATTTAATTAATATTGGTCACTTGTTGCACTCTACAATTGGGAGATGTACACAGTTCCATTTTTATATATAGAAAAATCGCTATATTAACATATTACCACTATGTCCCTGCAGCTCAGAATCCTTTCCGATCTGTTGCTCTCCTCTCTTGCCTGCTCAGAGGCTTCCACCTCCAACCGTATAGAATGTGAGTTTATACAAAGTATATATATATAGAAGTATAAGTATATACAGTAGCCAAACCCAGAATATCTGCAAGGAAACACAGGCTTCTGCCTAGGGACCCAAATTATTGAAGGTCTAGTGATTGCTGCTGCTGCTGATGTAACATGTCCCTGTGTTTCAAATTTGTCTAAAAGACATACTGCAAAGAAGGATGGCTCCAAATCACAGTTGTGCCTTAATCATACTCTGCCCAGAGCTCAAGGGCTGTCCAAAACCAAATCCAAAGCTGCAAGGCAAGGATCAGAGATCTTCCTAAATCAGACGAAACCTGTGGGTTGGAGGATTTCAACAACTGTAAAATAATCAGCTTCACACAAGGTTTAGCTTATAGGGCCATTCGACCAGTACAATCCAGGGGAGGAACACTACCCCATTCATACGATTCCAAAGAACAATCTGTCCTGGAAAAGTAACAACGTGTTACCGGGAACACAGATGAGATCAGATGTGACATTTTGGTTTTTTCACTCGCCATTTAAGGGTTAAATAAAACACATGGGACAAACCCAAGAAGAAACAAAAAGCCAGAAACATTTTAAAGTCTAAAAGTAAGATTATGTAAACTAAAAGCTTGTGTTGTTTTAGGAACCATGAAACTGTATGTGAAATTAGCTGTATTTTCATTATGTTAACGTTAATACGTGATTAAGTGCAATATCCAATACCAAGAATAATAACAATAAAAATAGGAAACCCGAGTGTGACGAATGGGAAATTGCTTTTCTAAATAGCCCACAGAACATCACCTCTTTCCAATGTTGTTGTAACTTTATGGATAATACAACAAACAATCTGATTGGGTGAAACCAAGCAGATGCACAATTCTGTTTATTCTGGAAGGGAATCTTAAATCTGAGCCTATTTACGTCTACGATTAAATCTCTGGGAATGTTAAATCAGCAAACATTTGACTAGAACGCATATCCCAATGTGAACAATACACAGGACTCACAATCCTCTTGTTTGGATATTTGTGCTTTGTTCCTATACAAATGCTGGGAAAACCCTGATCAAATTATAACACACATAAATATTGTGTAAATTATATTATTATAAACAGTGATTAGCTATGTCTACAGTTATAATTAGAGATGGACTAGAACTCGAGTTTGCATCAAGCTTTAATCGTTCGTACAAACCCAAACTTTTCAGATTTCAGATTGCAAACTCTCCAAACTTTTCGAACTTTTAAGAATTTTAGAAATATATAGGATTTGGGGAGAAGATACATCTACATGTTTTAAATTCACCAATGACAGCTATTTTTAGCAGTACAAGCCCGCTGGGTATAAAAGACAGCTCGACAGGCTCCATGTGAATGCGTTGTGTTACTCTTCCGCCCACTTGCACAATGCATACTCAGAGGGAAAGAATCCAATGTGGTGTTGGGTATGTCGAGAGGGGCCTTGATTGCTGGGATAACTACCGAATTTCAAATGTGGAATCTCGAAAGTAGCGTGCATGTGAAGGAAGTGACTATTACAAGTTCTAGACATTTAAAAGTGTAAGAGCTAGGCTTTGATTCCCCAACTCCCTCACAGACACAGATACACACACTTACTGACCTACCCTTCTATTACTGTGGCACCAATACTGTAGTAACTATAGTCAATAACTACTGACCTACCCATTCCTCCAATGGGAGCCATACTCAAAGGGTAACTATAGTATAAAAAAAATCCAGTATCCTCTTCCACTGCCATAGCAAGATTATTGAGTTTTAAAACCTGCAGCACAGACATACACAATTCACACATGTAGCCTTTCAAGCCAAATTCAAACTTTATACTTAAACTTTCCCTTTCTAGTTCCCATTTACTGTTGAAGTCTATAGCTATGACATGCAATAGCCCCTTTCCAATCCCATGGTATATAGGAAAGGATGAGAAAAACAATCCAGACATCAATGTTTTAGAAAAACTTTTTATTTAAGACTTTAAAAAATTATCCTCCAAAATTCTACCCAATTCTAGAGTAGAAGTAGAATTCTTCCCAATTCTAGAGTAGGCGAAAACCCCTATCTTTATCTGGAGACAATTTGCTCCAACCCAGGGGGGGATGTCCTTCCTTACTTCATATGTCAATCGGATAAATTCCTGGATCAACTTGGAACATTTTAATTTATATTTAAAGAGTAACTCAACCTGGAACACTAGGTTCTTAAAGGGCATCTATAGTGAAAAAAACACATTGGGCCATTGGAAAGTTAAATTCATGTACTCTGTGCTGCCTTTCTCCTATATCTGTCAGTCACTTTGTTTTTCCATGGAGTCAGATCTCTGTGCAGCACCCCCCCTTCCCCCCCAGGGGAGGACTAGGGCCTTTAAGCCTGGGGGGAAAATACCACCAAGTGCCCCTTTTATGGTTGATTGCAATATTTTTAACCACACCCACTCTGCTCACACTTTGTTTAAGTTACACCCATTTTTAAGACCACTATTCCTATTTTACATTGTTGCCTGAAACATATTCAAGTGTATGATGTCGTTATAGGACAATTGTAGACCTAAAATTTTTACGCTCCCCCTTACAAGTACCCGGGGTCAGAGCTAGATTAGGACCAAATGGGACCCATGGCACAAGTCCAATTTTTGGGGCCCCGCTAACGTTCCATTACACAAATATCACTAATGTAACGGCCATGTTATTTGTAAAGTATGTAAATCAGATTGCAAGTATTTGTAATATTTATTAAACATTTAACAAACATACAAATTGACCACAATATAAAAGCAATAAACTAGAGATGTGGCTGGGGGTAGTGCTTGCTTCACACCCATCTGATTGATTGCACCCTCACACACCCCCCACCCCAACCCCCTGGCATGATGGCACCCATCAGATTGCACTGTTGGCCAGGTGTGTGTGTGTGCTGGTGTTTACTTTGCACACCACTCTGATTAATGGTTTGCACACATCCCCTCCCCCTCACAGACACACACACCCCAGGCCATGATGGCACCCATGATGATGACCCATCTGGTGATTGCACTAAGCCCCCCCCAATAGCAGCCATGATTATGACCCATGATGGTCTCTTCCCCCCATGATAACACCCATGATTGTGTGCTCTTCCCCCCAATTATAGCACCCATGATGTTGCTCTCCCCCCCCTACCAAGATAGCACCCATGATGATGCTCTTTACACCACCATGATAGTATAGACACCCATATGATGCCTCCCCCCATTATAGCACCAATGATGTTGCTCTTCTCCCCCACCAAATAGCACCCATGATATGCTCTTTACCCCCCCATGATAGTATAGCACCCATGATGATGCTCTCCCTCCCCCCATGATAGCACCCATGATGAGGTCTTTTACCCCCCCATGATAGTATAGCACCCATGATGATGCTCTCCTCCCTCCCCCATGATAGCACCCATGATGATGCTCTTAACACCCCCAGCCCCCATTGATGAAAGCAGTTTGGATTATGAGGATCAATTCAGTTTGGAATGGAAGGAACAACTATAAGTTTTGGAACTTACTTTGTCTCAATGAACTAGCCTATGCCCCAGCCTTGGGTTACGCAGCACACCTCTTCTACAATGCCTGGTGGCCCGCCGTGCCAGCATCTCTTACGCAAGACACGCAGGCGCACACCAGTGATGATGCGCTGCGCGCCACGACCGCCCCCCCTATGAACTGAACCACCAATGATTGGTTAACAGTACAGTTCTCCTTGCTCCTCCAGATTGGAAGTCAGCTGTCAGGCCTCCTGTTTGGACGCCGCTAAAGGTAGATTATAATAAAGAATAATTGCCTAATATTGTCCAAATTTTTAATATAGATACTGGCCCCTGGAGGATCCCGATGGGCCCCCCTGACATCTGGCCCCAGACACTTGCCTCGGGTGCCTTGTGGATAATCCTGCCCTGCCCTGCCCAGGGTGGGGACCTGAATCACTAAGACCTCAACCCTGGTTATACTTCCCTAACCCTAAGTCAGTCAAAGTTTCCTTTGTTCCTAATGACTGGAGAGTTGACTATCACACCCGGTTAATGAACGTCTAACTAACACTGGCTAATGAACTGGAGGGCTTGACAACACTGAATAGACTGGGGGGGGGAGGCTGACTAACACTGGCTAATGACTGGAGGGCTGACAACATTGCTAATAAACTGGAGGGCTGATTAACACAGCTAATGACTGGAGGGGCTGCCTAACAACAGCTAATGAACTGGAGACTGGCAAACACTGAATAATAAGTGGGGTGGCTGACTAACACTAGCTAATGAAATGGAGGGCTGACACACACTGTTATTGAACTGAGGAGGGCTGACTTAAAATGGCTTATAAACGATGCTGACAAACAGTCTGAACTGGAGGGCTGACTTACACGGCTAATACTAGGGTTGAATACAGTCATGACTGGAGGGCTGATGACACTGGCTAACAACTGAGGGCTGACTTACGACTGGCTAACATCTGAATGCTGACAACACTGGCTAATGATCTGAAGGACTGAAAACACCAGGCTAATGATCTGAAGGACTGAAAACCTGCTTAATGATCTTGATGGCTGAAAACACTGTGCTAATGAACTGGAGGGCTGATGACACTGGCTAATGACCTGAAGGCTGATTGGTAAATGATCTGAAGGAGAATAGTTTCCTGATCTTTGCCCATGCTTGAGCTAGAGGCGTTGTCACTGTGCCTTTCAAGCATGTAGCTTACTAATAGCTTCTGTGACAGCCCAAATTTTTCATCTGAGACCAGCCGGGGGGATTTGCCCCTCAGCCTACTGGTACAGTCCTCCCCTGTTCTCCCCCCTTTCCTTCTGTTACCACGATCCTCCATGTCTAATCTCCCGGCAACCGACAAGCTTATCATGTGCAGTAGGACTTAAAAGTCACAACCCTGAATTCACCCACGCATATGGCCAAAGAAAGCAAGCTGGTCCTGGAGACAACAGATCTCTCTGTGTCCGCTGCAATACTATTTCTCTCTTTGTGACCCATCATCAAACAGTGAACCTGTCCAGAAGGGGGGTCCAGTGCAGCTTTATCTCTGCCATCAAGCTACCGCTCTCCCCCTGCTAATGCTCAATGGGATGGACTTGAAGCAGGAAGAGGCTCAACGTTCAAGGGAGTTTGTTTGACTTACAAGTTGGAGTAGAGGAATGCCATCACGTATTCTTCTACTTGTGTATCTCACGGAAGAGAGGGACTGAACAACAGTGAAAACACTCTGGGGTTGAGGGAATATATCGAACTCATGTAAGAAAAAAAAAACAATTTTTTTTGTTCCCTCCCCTATAGATGCGGCCTTTACCCTAACTTTTGCCGTGCTCTCTGATGGCTGTCCCCCCCCCTGGCCAGCAATTCAGGGGATGTCGCATCAGCAGATGACGTGTCCCTCCCATAGTGTTGGCCCGTATCAAGTATAATCGTCCCGGAGTAATAGCCGGCAATGTATCTGGAGGTAAGGTCTCCTCCACCACCGTGGCAATCGGGGGCCCGTTGCGGCCACATACGATTGTACAAAGCCCATTTCGGCCTCTATTGTAAGTGTGGGGGTTTGATCAGGGCATCTTGATGATCCGCTGGGTTGGAATCATCAACAATGCCCAAACCGGAATGCCTGTACACTTCTATTAGTCAGTTAAAATGGTTGTTTGTACCATAGTGCCTTCGCGGTATTGCCCCCATGATTGCATGTGTGTTACAATGCATGTGTGTACAAATCTTAAGTCCCAAACTACCTGGGTATGACCAATGTGAGGAGGGTAGTTTACGGATTTTTTTCGCCTTTGTCTTTTATTCCTTTAAATACCCAAAACCTAACACCAACCCCAAATACCCTATCGCCAAGCTGGAAGGCAAAAACCCGCTGAAGTCAGGACAATTCACTCCAAGGGGAAAAAATCCGTCCTGACTCCATGTGGGCGTTGGATACGGCTAATCCCTGGCCAATTTGGGGGGGGGGGGGACTAAACACACCTCCATTAAACCCTGACTGCTATTGACCTTCAGTACTTCGTTATATGCAAATTTTCAAAGTTATACTTATACATTTTCCTGTCTACGTAAGTTTTATTCGTTTTTTTTGCAAAAAATAAAAAAAGTGTTCAGTATCATAATTATCAAAGTAAATATGAGGCAACATTCTGCAAGCAATTGGCTTCATTATAAACAAAGTGTCTCTGATTGAATCCATAGATTCAAATAGAAGAAAGGTAGCAATGCTTGTACATGATCCTTATGATAGGGTCTAAAAGCTTTTTGAAGTCTCACAATTTTTGCTCATCATGCTTGTGGCATAACTTATTCTTGTGACTGTAATTTTCTAATGCTGATTACTAAACTATAACAGTTGTAGAAGAGCTAATACGCATAGTGTAACAATGCTACAGCAGCCCCCAGTCATCACAGGTCCCCAGGGGACCTAGGGGTCCTGCGATCAACTTTTTAAACAGCTGATTGTGCGCCATCTGTATGATCTTTTTAAAAAGCTGATAGTAGTGTATCTTTTACGTGGGCGCACGATCGTCCGACACCGCGGAAAACCTGGGTCGTGCATCCTCTATGGAACGCCACCGCTCGGCTGTAATGTAATGGGAAAAACCCATCCACTGTTTTCAGAGACCAAATCGACCGATACACTGAACTATCAGGCCGAAAAATTTGCATGGTGTGTTACGACAACCTAAGACACGCACACCCCCCCTTTTTCGTATAAAAAGATTGAGAACTGTAAAATGCGCGGCGGTTGAATTCTAACGAGTGAAATCTTTGTTTTAGAAAGAATGGCCCAAAAAACGGCAGCACTAGAACACTAAAGTAAGATTTAATTACATTTATTCATATTGTAAAAATAATTACTGTAGCGATTGGGCTGAAGAGCTCAGGGAAATTACATTTTTGAAAATGAAATGTACTGTGGGCCGATAAAAAGTAAACTTTATGGACTTGTTATTAAAAGTACCGTAAATAGATTTGCTTCTGTCTTTTATTACATTCTGCTTGATTTATATGTAAACCTCTTTTTTTAAACAAAATGTACTAAAAAAAAGGACAGTAATCCGATACGCCACCAATAGTTTCCCTGTGACCTTTGGGTATTAGCTAGCTCAATCAGGTGGCTGGTCAGCTGGGCTGTGTGGCCACAACCCTTACGTTGACCCGCAGGGACTCCGGCATGGCAGGAGTGTACATTTGCCATCTCGTGGGAAACATACATTTTACACCATTCTTAAGAATTTTGGCAGAAATTAAAATTAATTCCCGTAAGATGACGTATCTTGAAAAACTGTTTCCTCTACACTGTCGATTTAGAGCATGAAGATAAGAAAGCATTGTGATAGAACAAACCCTACAATCACTTCTTAACTTCCACTACTCGTCCACAAATGCTTTTGCTCCTCACTCTGAATGGTAATATTATTTGATTCTGAAAAGCCATTGTACTGGTTCCCACACTGATATGCGCCCAAGCCATGACCCCTTACACTGGCGGCTATACGAAACGAACTGGCTTTCCCGCCGCGCGGATCAATGAACGCCCCCAACGGATGCATACACATGGACGATTCCTGGGCCATAACGCCATTCGGCGCGTGTAGACGTCAGTGTCAGGGGTCATGGCTCGGGATGACATCATACGTGTGTATGAGCCTGAACTGCCTTTGAAATAGATCTTTTTAATTAGTCCTAAGTCTTGTCTACCTACTACATGGATTGGCAAATTTTTTCTGCCAAATACAGGTATTTGCAATGAGCGCATTGACACTGGATATTATCTGGTCTCGGGCAGGCATTTGGCCCTACAGTTTCCACTGTGGTCTGATCCACCCCTTGCAGTCATCATGGTCATGGATAAGAGTAAATTACCCTTTCCTCATATGTAACTTAACGACCCTTTTAATCCCAATCCACCCTTAAGTAAAAAACCATACTACTCTCAATGACTTTTGATCAAATGGGGTCCCAGCTTTATTGGTAATCAGCATTAATAATGCTTGGATTCATAAAACCACGTAACATTCTTTATTTGAACAGAAATAATACAGATACCTCCTACCTATAAATCTGTAACCTAAAGGACTGTAAACTCCATATTTGAAGTCTTTGCCCTCTGGTTGTATTATTCACCGCACAGGGAGGTGAGAACGCTTATTCCACCTCCCTGTGAATAACTGTTGTCTCAGGGGACCCGGGAATTAACCTTCGCTCCCCTCCACTCGCAGCCGCTTCTTCACTGACAGCTGTCTCTCCTGATCGCCCGCCCTATCTTTTGTATTGGTGCGCATGCCCTAGATAGGGCGTCGCGTCTGGAAAGAACAGGCAGTTCGGTGAAGAATTGGCTGCGAGTGGAGCGGAGCGAAGGTAATTCCCGGTCCCCTGAGCAAAATATTATTCACAGGGAGGTGAGAATCAGCGTTTCTCACCTCCCTGTGAATAATACAAACGGAGGCAGTACTTCAAAATATTTGATTATATGGGTTTACAGTTTCCTTTAACAAGACTTATCTATTCTGGCAGGTGTTTTTTTGGAGCTCCATGAAATTTTAACTCCTTTACCAGACGTAACTTAATGAGGCCTACTCTGGCCTAGGAGGGATGGTGGGACTAAGCCTCCTAACTGCTTCCCGCCACTCTTTATACATCCGTTCGCTCCCTCTATTCCCCTCCTCTTACTGGCAACCCCCCCTTTCCTTACTTGAAAATCCTTACTAACGATGGCCAGGGTGAACTCTAAAAATGCAGGAACGCCACCAGAAATCAAATGCTCCAATTGTAGAGAATCATGGACAAAAAAATAATTTCCACTTATGTCTTGACTTTTTTGGTAATTCATTGGCCCTTTACTAAAATATCAACTCCTGCAAACTCCAAAACAAAATCACATGTAAGGTTTATTAAGTACGATACCTACCAAATCCTTTGATGTGCGCTACACTCTTACACATGGATCTATTCTGCAAAGTGAAGTATCTTGGGTTTCTGCCATTGGACCAACAACAGGGACTTACTGCCTGCCTTCTCCCTCCTCTATCAATGGGCGCTTACCTGTAGGGCTTCGCCATTAGAATTTCTGGGCCCTATACTGGGTAAATTACTAGGCTCCTATATTACATACGTTAATCACATACATTACTTTACTCCAAATCCTTTAATGTCAGGCACACACAACAGACCACTTACGCAGGCACACACTTAATAGACATTAACGAACACACTAAGTCAGACAGACACACTTTACACATACATAACTAACCGCTCCTTATGTAGATACACACTATGCATCCATAATGGACACACTAACGTTCACACAAACACTACCACAGAACCACTCACATTATGCAGACATATAATAATGTACCCAAGACATTACGGTATGCAGACAAACTCACGCACGACTTGAACACTTAATGTACTAAACGCACACTTATGCGACAGTAACGCACACTAATGCCACAGTACGCCGACTAATGCAGACCAGACGCACTATTGCCACACACACACTAACGCAGACACACACCCCTGCGCAAAACCACACTAACCCGCACATAGACAGGAAAAACACGGCGCAGAGCTACATGTGGCGTACGTACACTCCACATTCCCATATAATAGGTACACTCACTATAGAAAACCATGGTGC
This sequence comes from Hymenochirus boettgeri, assembly GCA_019447015.1. Classification (NCBI taxonomy): domain Eukaryota; kingdom Metazoa; phylum Chordata; class Amphibia; order Anura; family Pipidae; genus Hymenochirus; species Hymenochirus boettgeri. The sequence continues at coordinate 299,479,302 of CM033470.1, read as the reverse complement.
AGACTACAGGTGGCGTACGGTATCCCCAACATTCTCCCTATACTAAGGTACACTTAATAGAAACAACATGGTGCGAGCTACATGTGCGTACGGTATCCTCCCACATTTCCCCTTAAATGTACACTATAAACATTAGGACCAAATGGGACCCATGGCACAAGTCCAATTTTTGGGGCCCCGCTAACGTTCCATTACACAAATATCACTATTGTAACGGCCATGTTATTTGTAAAGTATGTAAAATCAAGATTGCAAGTATTTTGTAATATTTATTAAAACCAAATAACATGGGGCCGTTCACATTAGTGTATTTGGTGTATGGAACGTTAGGGGGGGGCCCCCAAAAATTGGACTGTGCCAATGGTCCCATTTGTTCGCTAATCTAATCTCTGACCCCGGGTTACTTTTAAGGGGAAGCGTATAAATTTTTAGGTCTACAATTGTCCTTAACGACATCATCATTGAATATGTTTCAGGCAACACTGTAAATAGGAATAGTGGGTCTTAAAATGGTTGTAACTTAAACCCGTGTGAGCCCGTGTGTTAGGTTACAAAATATTGCCAATCACTAACGGGGCCACGTGGTGGTATTTTCCTCCCCCCAGCTTAAAAGGCCCTAGTCCTCCCTGGGGGGGAGTGTGTTGCTTGTCACAGAGATCTGACTCCATGGAAAAACAAGTGACTGACATATTAGGAGAAAGGCAGCTCACAGAGTACTGATTTAACTTTCCATTGCCTCAATGTGGTTTTTTCACTATATGCCCTTTAAGGACCATATTGTTTCCAGGTTGAGTTCCTCTTTACATATAATTAAAAATGTTCCAAGTTGAATCCAGGAATTTAATAATCCGATTGACATATGAAGTAAGGAAGGACATCCCCCCCTGGGTGGAGCAAAGTGTCTCCAATAAAGATAGGGGTTTTTCGCCTACTCTAGAATTGGGAAGAATTCTACTTCTACTCTAGAATTGAGTTAGAATTTTGGAGGATAATTTTTTAAAGTCTTTAAATCAAAAGTGTTTCTAAAACATATTGATGTCGGATTGTTTTTCTCATCCGTTCCTATATACCATGGGATTTGGCAAGGGCCGATTGCAATTCTAGCTAATCGACTATCAACAAGTTACAAAATGGAACAGAAAGGGAAAGGTTTAAGTATCAAGTTGGGGAATTTGGCTTGAAATGTACCCTTTGTGTTTGTTTTGTCGGTGCTGTCAGAGTTTTAAAACTCCATAATCTTGCTATGGTCAGTGGAAGAGGATCGGTATTTTTTTTTTTACTACTATCTTCTAAAACCCTTTGAAGTATGGCTCCCCAGTGAGGAATGGGTAGGTCAGTATGTTATTGACTATAGTTACTACATTCGTATTGTTGCCCACAGTAATATCATGGTAGGTCGTAAGGTGTGTGTATCTGTGTCCCTGTGAGAGTTGGGGAATCAATAAGCCTAGCTCTTTCCACTTTTAAATTTCTAGAACTTGTATAAGTCACTTCCCCTTTCACATGCACGCTACTTTCACGAGATGCCACATTTGAATTCGGTAGTTCATCCCAGCACAGGCCCCTCTCGACCTACCCCAACCCAACATTGGAATTCTTTCCCTCGAGTATGCATTGTGCAAGTGTGGCGGAGAGTAGCCCACCGCATTCACATGAGCCTGTCGAGCCTTCTTTTTGATACCCGCGTGCTGTACTGCTAAAATCTGTCATTGGTGAATTTAAAACATGTAGATGTATCTTCTCTCTCCCCAAATTCCCGATATATTTCCTAAAATTCCTTAAAAAAGTTCGAAAAGTTGGAGAGTTTGCAATCTGAAATCTGAAATTTGGGTTTGTTACGAACTATTAAGCTTGCTACCAACTCAGTTCTAGTCCAGCTCTCATTATAACTGTAGACATAGCTAAAATCACTGTTTATAATATATAATTTCACAATTTTATGTGTGTTTATAATTTGATCAGAGTTATCCCAAGCATTTGTATAGTAACAAAGCACAAATTCCAAACCAAGGATGTGGTCCTGTGTAGGGTTCAATTGGGAGTATCGTTCTAGTCCTGTTTGCTGATTTACATTCCCAGAGATTTAATCTTAACGTAAATAGGCTCAGATTTAAGATTCGCCGCTCCAGAATAAACAGAATTAGTAGCATCTGCTTGGTTTCAACCCCCCTATTGTTTGTTTGTATTTTAGCCATAGAGTTGACAACAACTTGGGAAAGAGGTGATGTTCTGTGGGCTCTTTGAAAAGCATTCCATTCGTCCCACTCGGGTTCCTATTTTTATTGTTATTATTCTTGTATTTGGGATATTTGCACTTATCACGTCATTACGTTAACTAATGAAAATACAAGACTAATTTCACATACAGTTTTCATGGTTACCTAAACAAACACAGCTTTTAGTTTACATATCTTACTTTTAGACTTTAAATGTTTCTGGCTTTTTGTTTTTTCGTCTTGAGTTTGTCCATGTGTTTTTTATTTAACTCCTTAAAATGGCGAGTGAAAAAACCAAACATGTTCACATCTGTATCTCATCTGTTCCCCAGGTAACACGTTGTTATTTTCCCGGACAGATGTTCTTTGCGATCGATGAATCGGTAGTGTTCCCCCCTTCACCACCCCTCCCCTGGATTGTACTGGTCGAATGGCCCTACTAACTAAAACCTTGTGTGAAGCTGATTTTATACAGCTTGTTGAAAATCCTCCAACCCACAGTTTCGGGGTTGCGGATTAACTGAGGTGTCGGGGGAAGGTGTGCGGCGGAGTCCTAGCCTTGCAAGGCTTTGATTGGTTTGTACCAGCCCTTTAGGCCGGTGGCGGGAAGTATGAATAGGCACAGGGGGGCACACACACTAATGGTGTGCGCCTCCGGCTTTCTGCAATAAAGCTCTTAGCCAAAGTGACACACCTGCCTGACACAAGCACGGTTACCATGTACTACGCCAGGAAATCATGTGCCGTGAATAAAAAAAAAGGGGGGCAAGGACACTCAGCAGAGACCTGACACAGTAATGTGGGTCCCTATGCGGAAGCGGTTGTTATCCCGTGCAGATATTCGGTTGGCATACTTGGGAATAAGAGTACTTATACTTCTATAAAGATATATACTTTATAACCCCTTCTGATACTGTTGCTAAAAGATGGAAGGCTCTGAAGCAGGCAAGAGAGAGCGCAGAAAAACATAAATCAAAACGGGGGGAAAAAAAAGGGAAACAAGGATAAGGCGTGGCATCGTAAGACGGGTGCATAGGGGAATATGTAAATAAAAACAATTCTATATAAAAAGACTGGACAATCCTCTAGCCTGAAAAAAGAGGGGGAAGGGGGTGGAAAACGTGGGGGTGGGAGCCACTAGCAGAAAGGAAAAGGGGACCCACCCAAAGATGCCTGAGGGGGAGTGCCATCCAATCAAAGTAAAGGGCTTCCAATACAAGGCTTGCGGTGCGCGATGTGTACTCATTGGGGAAAGTGTGTTGTATATTCTCTACTATTATACATATTATAGTATTATTATTATTTCATTTCTTCTACCACCCACTCGATGTTTGTTGGTGGCTGTAAGCTCTTGCCCAATTGGAGCGTTATTCGGATTATAATGAAATTTATCGATTCAATAACTGTGCCAAATTATTCTTATACCAACTCACACGGGGACTGGTACACCCGGACTTTGCTTTTCCGTTAACAAGGGACCGATCTAGTAGCTTGCCTTCTGTCTTTAGTTGCGCTCTTCTTGTGGCTTGGGTGCAGATTTCTTCTTTGTCTCCGGGTTCAATCTTCTAGGGGGGCTCGCCTAATGCTAAATATGGGGGCACTTGGCCATAGCAGGATGATGTGATAACAAAGTGGCCGTGGAGTAGGTGAGGAATATGACGGAGTGAAGCAAAGGACAGGGTACAGCGGGGTGCGGTGCAGATGGGGAGCCGGGAATGAGGATGGGGAATAAGCCAAAGCCGTGATAAGAACGGACTGAAAAAAAGTATAGGGGGGAGGCACTGAGCAGGAGTGCGCGCAGGCTACGGTGTGTGGGTGAGGGGGGGGGGAGGGAGGAGGCAGCGAGGAGAAATGGCGGAACTATTGTCATAGCGAATAGCACGGACCAGGTTTTCCATCTCTTTTTGCCGTCTTCCCCATTTCTAAACAATGGGCTCATGCTTATTATAATATAATAGTTCGACTGCTGCTGATTATAAGTAGAGAACTAGGACTTCCTGTGAATAGGTAAATAGCTGTGAATATACTGTAAACAAGAGTTTACCATAGCACAATATTTTAGCTTAGATGTGTAAACACAGAGTAATGATGGCCCTTCCTCCTGCCAGGTAAGTGGAAACAGCTTTATTTAGTGTATAATATAATATGAGGCTTCAGTTCATATTTATTGGCGATGAAATATGTTGGAGCTGACAAGTTTGAATACATCTGGCTACAAGCCTGGATTTCATTGGCATTGCTGTACTCTGGTGTTGATGGGTATGTAATGTTTCGAACACTCTGAACTGTATACTAGATATTTGTATAACAAAGTTGCATCATCTATGGCAAACCGAGCAAGGAATTACAAAATACTTCTAAAAATATTATTTCTAAAGTGCATCATAGTTGTGTCCTCGTCTGGGTATTTATTTTATTCAAAGGAGAAACATTTTAAACAGACAGGAATAAATTGCAGTAATTATAACTTAGTGGAAATTAGTGCAATACATGTGCTTTTCAGAAATAAATGATTTCATTTTCCACTAACCTTATACCTGCCATTCCAAAGATGCTCCTGCTCTGATATAAATGCTTCAAAAAGACTGACTTGCTATATGCAGGACCCCTAATATGTGTCTGGTAGGTTTTGCCCTTAACTCATTTGCTCAGTAGTTGCCGAAGTTCTGATTCATCTATTCTGAACTTTCAGAGACTGCAGAATCTTCCATATTTTCAATAACCCTGAATGGTTACCATTACTTAATGCTATAATAAATGAACTTCCTACACGTGAGTTATTTCGATCTTCCCATGTATATCAAGGCTACTTTTGGTATACAGAGTCAGCCAATCACAGACACAGCTGCCGCTATGAAGAGAGCTGAGGGAACGAGGAGCTGAGGAGAAGGTAAGGATTTTTTTACACTATACAGTGAGGCAGCATGGGGGCAAATTTTAGTTTTGGGGGTGGACATGCCCTTTAAAAGTTTATTACCACGTGGCGACCATTTATGCATTCTACCATAGAATGCGTAGTTCAGCAACACTATGTGAAGGCCCATTTCTGTGTTGTGCATACATTTTGGTTAAGGCCTACAGTCTCTGGAGCAATTAAGTACCTCCATTTTACTATCCCTTTACATGGCATAGCAGTGTCACAAATAAAATCATTTAAACATGATGTTAAACAGGTAATTGGCCAGGTATTTTTGTGTAAAAAACGCACTCTTTCAAGTTTATCTCAATTTTATTTGTGACATGCGTGTGCACTACGTTTCGGGGTCTCCCCCTTCCTCAGGTGCCTTTGCCAGGTAACTTACTTACTTAATCTGTTGCTGCACATTATACAACAAGATGGTTGTAGCTACTTTCTTCGATTTAGAGCTTCCAAATGCAATAGGCAGTCAGTTTCTAGAGCACTGGAAGGTTACCACATTCAACAGTTACCGCACTCAACTGGTTACTGAGTTTGTTTGCTGTTAGATTCAGCATGAGGTGTGAGTGTCCAGAATGACGTGTTGCGTGTCACATAAATGCACAGCTTGGGAGATTGACAAAAGGGGGGTTCAGTATTCAAATTAGTTGCAATGGAATTAATAGAGATTGCCCACAGGGCAAACAAGTGGGCGTACTGTAACCGCCTACTGGACAGTGCTGTACTTTTGTCAACTCAAAAGATGATACAGCTTGGCAGAAGTTAGCAGGGCCTTAAGCTATCGATGTACGTTTACTTATACTGTGACATAGTGTGTTAAGATTTGCGTAATTTTTGATGAAGATTAAATCTGTGGTATTCTATTACATAACACTGGACTTGAAATTCCTTTTAAAAAAAGCATTATTCCGATCCTGACACGCACTGTTCAATGTCCAGGTATGCTAATGAAATTGCTTGTTTTAAGTGACAATATCTTAAATTACTGCCAATACCTTTTGTATTGAAAAACATATTTTTTTTACAAAGTGTTTGTATAGCTGTCAGCAACTTGCCCAGACAGACAGCTGCTTGTTTTGAAAAAAAACATAAAAAAACGTTTATGGAAGTTTGATTTTAGACACAGCTGTTCAAACTGTACCATAAGTTTTGGAAATTTCCTATAGATGCGCTACATATAAGGAAAATGTAAAATGAAGGTATTGTTCCCAGATGAGGGAAATTAAACATATGGTTTTAGAATTTAGTACAATGACTTCCATATCCAAAAACAGCTAAATAAAACAAATAAGATAAAAAACAAAAAACACAATAATGTGAGGAAAGGTATTTTTAGTTTAATATAAACTGGAAAAAAATAGTTAACGGAAGAACTATTTTGAAAGTTTTATGCAATGAGGCCACATCTGTAGTACTCTGGGGAAGGCCCATCTGTACAGAAACTGATTCACATTGCTGAAAAAAATACAATTACTGCCTGTGAACTTGCCTGTGAAATTTAATTGCAAGTGAATGTCCAAGACCACAAACAGTTCCCTTGAGAAGTTGAGAAATCTCAGGAGCGAATCTCGGTTCAACTAGACTGGATAGATGCCCTTAGCTCACTGAGCCAAGGAGATGTTGGGATCACCTGCAAATAGAAAATACAAATGGAAAAAATACTTTTAGAAAAATTTGGAACAGAAGGACAGTCTGGCAATAGTCTGATGGCTTGATTCACTCCATATTAACCTAAGATAGAAGAGAAGTGATGATATTTCAAAGTAGCATCAAATGAAAGAATAGGGTTAAGGTGCCCATACACTACTTTAAGGTCATACGCGGGCAATATTCTTCCGAAACGATCAAAAATCTGATAAGAAGAACCTATTGAATATCCCTACCTTGCAACGGCGATCTTCAGTGGATTTCAGCTTGAAAACTATGGAAGGTATGGTTGGTAGATTATGTTATTATTATTGCAGATTTATATACGCCAACATCTTCTGTAGCACTTTACAATTACATGTATACATTCATATCAGGCCCTGCCCTGAAGAGCTTACAATTAATCACTTTATTTAAATATACAGCTACCAGTATGCTGTGAAGGTTCTCATTCATCAGGTCATGTATATCTGTTGTTATTCAATTGATCAACTGGACTTGAAGTTTAGTTCTTGAAGACGTTTCGCTAGTCTCACGACTGGCTTTCTCAATTCAGAATGACTTGTACAAGAATCTGTGACAATTATGTACCCTGGAAAAATCCCAATTAGCAATCACACCAGGTGTTAAGGGCGTGATTAAATAGTGGACTAGAGGTGTGTTATAGAAACGCCCAGAGTACGGTGTGCAATACAGCATTGTACAGTGGCAGACAGTTTAGTGTGACCCCCAACTCTATTTAGGCTTAGTTCCGTTATTTCACATAAATGGCCTCCTTGGCACCTCTCTTGAACCATCAATTCCTTTGCCAATATGTTAACATAACAATATTCAAACGCATGAGCGTTCGAAAAACTGTTGTGTTGGGCTGTGAAATAAACTAATAGCAAGATGAGCTTTGCACCACAATGTCTTCCTGCAACATTATTGCTTGAATGATTTCATATGTGTGGCATTGAAGGATTTCATATGTTGCAGGCGGCCACACTGCAGAATAGACACTAGCTAATTTGGGAGCCACTGGAACGCCTAGTCAATAAAACAAGTTCTTATCTTTAAAATGGTGCTATTTTGCCCCAACCAATCAGAGTTAGCTTTCAAATGTTAAATAAGAATTGATTTTGGGGAAAAATTAGCACCATTTTAAACGATAAGCAACTTTTATTGAATCTCCCAGATAGTGTTTATGCAATCACGCCCTTACACCTGGCAGTGATATGCTAATTGGGATTTTCCAGGATACATGATTGCCACAGATTCTTGTACAAGTCATTCTGAATTGAGAAAGCAGTCGGATGACTAGCGAAATGTCTCAAGAACTAAACTTCAAGTCCAGTTGATCTAATTGAATACAACAGATAAACCTATTAGTATGCTATGGAAGGTTCTCATTCATCCAGGTCCATGGTATATCAGTTGTATTCAATTTAGATTCAACTGGAACTTGAAGTTTAGTTCTTGAAGACGTTTCGCATAGGTCATTACCGCTGGCTTTCTCAATTCAGAATGAACTGCACAAGAATCTGTGGCAATTATGTACCCTGGAAATCCCAATTAGCATCACAGCCAGGTGTTAAGGGCGTGATTAGATAGTGGGCTATACGATGGTGTTATAGTGAACTCCCGAGTAAGGTGTCAAAACAGCATTGTACACCTAGTATCCACAGTCAAAGGCATCAGTGCCAAACAGATACTGCAAAAAGCTCAACACAGCTCCTAAATGAACGGGTACGACAGACACTTTTACATCGATGCATTATTGCAAAACATTGTCAACTAGAACAGACCTGGCCTCACTCTCCTGTGTCCATCGGGAAAGAGTGATGGAGTTTCACCAAACAAACACAGCTTTCTCAGCACTGTAGGGCAAACAAAGGCAACAGAACAAGTTCTCTATTCTGTCATCCCAGAACACCCCAAGGGAGAACAACTACCTTGGATACAAAAGGAGGGAAGTGTCCCTTTATCTAACAAGGAGGAATGGGTGTAAAAACTTGTCTAACAGGACTCTGACCCAGCCAGAAATGGAAGTCCTTGCTAAGGGCTTGAATTTTGCCATAACTCCAAAGCATCCCTGTGTGGATATTAGCAGCCACAAGAAGCCTCATCCACAATAATAAGGTACCACAGAGTGAGGCAACAACTTCGCCTTAAGGTATCTGCAGCCTTAGCCAGTGCTAAAACTCCTTCATCTAACCTGACCAACAGGAAAGAAGAGCCTTAACACTCCTCAAGAAGATTCTAGTATCACCATCTACCGGCAGACAAGGGAAGATGCACAGTGGTACTTAACACCTCAGACTACCATGATAAGGTGACCATGCTCTGGCCGATAACAACACATATGAGGCTTTAACAAGGGATCCCACCAGCCGGTACAAGAAAAGCAGTCATAGACTTACTACAACAGCTGCAAAAGGATAAAGCCATTGAGCGAGCAATGTATCATCGCCTCTACCTGTGAGGCACATCCATGCTATATGGACTCCAAAGATACACAAGGAAGGGGCACCACTAAGACCTATAGTCAGCAGCATCAACTCTGTAACATACAAGGGGCAAAATCATACCAACATCTTAGGACCATTGGTGGGAAGTTCTAAGCATCACATCCAGAACTCTCAGGATTTCACACAACAAGATTGAAGATATAGTACTCGGTGCAGAAGAACTATGGTGTCCTATGATGTACATCTCTCTTCACCTGTATACCACCAAGGAGGCTGTGTCATGGTGAGAAAACGGCTAGGCCAAGACAGCACTCTCACCAGCAGAACTGATCTCAACCCAGAACAGGTGTGTGCCTTACTGGACTTGTGCCTGAATACCACCTATTCAAATACAGGGATAAGTTCTATAAGCAAAACACGATGTGCTATGGGATCTCCAGTTTTCACACCATTGTAGCCAACCTTTACATGGAGGAGGTAGAAAACTGGCGCTTAATACCTTTAAGGGCATAGCACCAGCCACTGGTTCAGATATGTGGATGACACCTGGGTTAAAAATCCACCAGAAGGAAGTACAAGCTTTCACAGAACACTTAATGCGGTAGACCAAAACAATAAATTCACAAGGGAAGAGGTACAAAACAACAAACTGGCTTTCTTGGACTGCTGGGTAGAGTCAGGGAGAATGGTAAACTGAAGTAGAGGTTTACAGAAAACCAACAACACAGATCAGTATTGTGATGTTTGACTCCCACCACCCTTTAGATCACAAGCTGGGGTCATCAGAACCCTGCAACACACAGAGCTGAAGAACATCCCCACTAGCACGAGGCGAAGCTAAAGAAATGAAACATCTCAGAGGAGCCCTTAAAACTGTGGATATCCAGATGGACTGTCAAAAGAAGCAGAAGAAAGAAAAGAACACGAATACCACAGTGAAGGGGAAAAGCAAGACAGGACATGGTCCTCCCATATGTAGCAGGGGTCCCGAGAAATTAAGAAGAGTTCTCAAAAAACACCGTATCCCTGTCTGCTTTAAACACGGCAACACGCTGAGGCAGCAATTGGTACATTCGAAAGACCCAATACCAAAACACAGAAAAGCGACATCATATACGCAGTGCAGTGCAGTGAAGAATGCTCTGATTTGTATGTGGGGGAGACCAAACAACAACTCATCAACGTATGCCCGCAACGAGAGCCAATCCTCGGGTCAGGACTCAGCCGTGTACCTGCATCTTAAGGATAAAGGACATACCTTTGAAGATTGTAATTTTAACATATGGCAAAGGAACGTGACTGGTTCAAGAGAGTGTTAAGGAGGCCATTTATGTGAAAATAAGAGAACCAAGCCTAAATAGAGGTGGGGGGTTCGACACCATCTGTCTGCCATGCAAATGCTGTTTTGACACCTTACTCTGGGCGTTCTCCATAACACCTCTTAGCCCCTATCTAATCACGCCCTAACACCGGCTGTCGATTATAGCTAATTGTGTGATTGTTCACCAGGGTACTAATTGCCAAGATTCTTTACAAGTCATTCTGAATTGAGAAAGCCGTCGGATGACTAGCGAAATTCTTCAAGAAATAACTTCAAGTCCAGTTGATCTATTGAATACAACAGATAAACCTATTAGTGATAACAACATGGCGCAGAGCTACAGGTGGCGTACGGTACACTCCAACATTCCCCTATAATAGGTACACTTATAGAAACAACATGGTGCAGAGCTACAGGTGGCGTACGGTACACTCCAACATTCCCCTATAATAGGTACACTTATAGAAACAACATGGTGCAGAGCTACAGGTGGCGTACGGTACACTCCAACATTCCCCTATAATATGTACTCTTATAGAAACAACATGGCGCAGAGCTACAGGTGGCGTACCCCCCAAAATTCCACTTTAATCCTTTAATATGTATGCTTATAGAAACAATATGGCACAGAGCTGCAGGTGGATGATAATATAGTGACCCTGATCTTAGCACAGCTGTGTGCATTGCATTTGTGGGTATGGCACCTTACCCCTATTCTTTTCATTTGAGTGCTATGGACATATCAATCACTTCCCTTCTATCTTAGTTTAATAGGGAGTGGAAGCAAGCCATCAAGACTATTGCCCGCACTGTCCTTCTGTTCCAAATTTTTCTAAAAGATATTTTTTCCAATGTGTATTTTTCTATTTGCAGGTGATCCCAACATCTCCTTTGGCGTCAGTTGAACGGGCATCTATCCAGTTTCTAGTTGAACCGAAGTTCTCTCCTGAGATTTTACACCTTCTCAAGGACTGTTTGGTGGTCCTTGGACATTCACTTGCAGCAATTAAATCTTTCACAGGCAAGTCAACAGTCAGTAATTGTTATTTTTTCCAGCAAATGTTAATCAGTTTTCGTACAGATGGGCCTTCCCCCAGAGTACTACAGATGTGCCGTATAGTATGCATCAAACTTTAAAAAATAGTTTTCTTCCGTTAGACTATTTTTTCCCAGTTTCTATTAACATCTTAAAAAAATACCTATGCCCTTTCTCACTTATTGTTTTTTTTTTTTGCTTTTAATCTTTATTTGTTTATTTAGCTGTTTTGGATATGGAAGTCCTTGTACATAAATTTCTAAAACCATATGTTGTTAAGTGTTCCCTCAGGTCGGGGAACATAACCCCTCATTTTTTACAATTTTTCCTTATATGTGCGCGCATCGATAGGAAATTTCCCAAAACTTTATGGTAACAGTTTTTGAACAGCTTGTATAAAAATACAAACTTTCCATAAACGGTTTTTATGATGTTTTTTTTCAAAACCCATCTGGTCCCTGTCTGCAATGTTGCTGACAGCTATCAACACTCTTGTAAAAAAATATGTTTTCAATACCAAAGTATTGGCAGTAATTTAGATATTGTCCACCAATTATAACAAGCATTTCATTAGCATAGATAACCTGGACATTGAAACAGTGCGTGTCAGGATCGGAATACTGCTTTTTTAAAGGAATCTTCACGTCCAGTTGATTAATAGAATCCACGAGTTTGAATCTTCATCAAAATTAACGCAATCTAACCACTATGGGTTTCACATATAATTAAAACTTAACCATGATACTTAAGGCACTGCCTAACTCTGCCAGCTGTAATCACTCTTTTAGTTGAACAAAAAGTACAGCACTGTCTCGTAGGCGTTACAGTTGAACCTCCCACTTGTTTGCCCTGTGGCAAACTCTCTATTAATTCATTGCAAACTAATTTGGACATACTGACCCCCCCTTTTGTCAAATCTCCCAGCTGTGCTTTTTTCTGTGAACACGCACATAACACGTCATTCTGGGACACTCACCCCAACGTCATGCTGATCTAAGCCAATACACTCAGTAACCGTTGAGTGCGGTCACCCCTATGTTGAAATGTTGGTAACCGTCACGTGCTCTAGAAACTGACGGCCTATTGGCATTTGGAAGCTCTAAATCAGAGAAAGTAGCTACAACCAGCTTGTTTGATAATGTGCAGCCAACATAGTAGTAATAGTTTACCTGCAAAGCACCTGAGAAGGGGGAACCCCGAAACCGTATTGCACACAGCATGTCCCCAAATAAATTGGAGAAAACTGAAAGAGTTCGTTGTTCTACAAATAAAATACCTGGCAAATTTACCTGTGTAACATCATGTTTAAACATGATATATTTGTGCACTGCTATGGTCCAATTTAAAGGGATAGTAAAATGGAGGTACTTCATTTCCTCCAGAGGACTGTTAAAGGCCTTAACCAAAATGTATTGCACAACCGAGAATGGGCCTTCACCTAGTGTTGCTGAATCTACGCATTCTCAGGTAGAATGCAATAATGGGGGCCGCCATTGGTTAATAAACTTTTACAGAAAAGGCATGTCCACATCCCCAAAACTACATTGCCCCCATGCTGGCCTCACTGTAATAGTGTAAAAAAATCCTTACCTTTCTCCTGCCGCTCCTCGTTCCTCGCTCCTCTTCATAGCCCCGGCCGCTGTTGTCCCTGTGATTGGCTGACTCTGTATACCAAAAGTACCTTTGAATATACTGTGTGAAGATCGAAAATAACTCACTGTATGAAAGTTTCATTTTAATACATTTAAGTCAATGGGAAACCATTCAGGGTTATTGAAAATATGGGAAGTTCTGCATTCTGAAGTTTCCGATAGATCCGAATAGAACTGTCCGGCCAACTACTGAGCAAATGATTAAGGGCAAAACCTAACCAGACACTTTCGGGTTCCTGCATATAGCAAGTCATCTTTTTGGAAGCATTGTACTTATGCAGAGAGCATCTTTGGAATGGCAGTACATAAGGTTAGTGGAATAAGATTCAGTTTTTTCCTGACAAGCCCAGTATTTGCACTAAATTTCCACTAAGTATAATTACTTCACTGCAAATTTATACATGTCTGTTTTTAAAAGTGTTCTCTGTGAAATAAAATAAATACCGCCAGACTAGGACACTATTGATGCACTTTAGAAATTAAATAGTTTAGAAGTATTTTGTAATTCCCTTGCTCGGGTTTTTTTTCGCATAATGCTATCTAACTTGTTGTTATACAAATATCTAGTATACAGTTCAGAGTGTTCGAACTTCCATTATCCCATCAACACCAAGTTACAGCAATGCCAATGAAATAACCAGCTTGTAGCCAATGTATTCAAACTGTCAGCTCCAACATATTCAGCGCCACTAAATATGAAACTGAAAGCTCATATTATATTATACACGAAATAAATCTGTTTCCCACTTACATGGCACAGGAAGGGCCATCATTGACCTCTGTGTTTTACACATCTAAGCTAAAATATTGTTGCTATGGTAACTCTTGTTTCCAGTATATTCCCATCTATTACCGATGTCACGCAGGAAAGTCCTAGTTCTCTACTTAATATCACAGCAAGTCGAACTATTTATATTCTATAACATTGAGCCCATTGTTTAGGAATGGGGAAGCGGAAAAAAAGATATGGACAAACTGGTAGGATTTGTTCCACTAGTTCTCTGCAAAATTTGTCAGAAATTCTCACAAAACTGGTTTTTTTTTCTCTGTAATTGCATTTGTGCCTTGGTCCTATCATCTGCAGTTTTCTGAACCTTAAAAGGGCAAGTTTGCCCCACAGCCCAGCACAACGTACATTTAGAGCTGTAGCCCCTACCCAACCACAAAGATTGCAAGCCACAGAGCAACTCATAAAAGGCAGTACGACCGATTAAAGGACCCATAAAGACAGCAAACCTTGAAGTGGTAGTTGGGCCTAAAAATAATTTGGCCAAGTTTCTTGAATCGCTAATTTCAGTTATATCCGTAAAGCATGGCAGGCTTTACAGCCCCAACACAATGGGAATAAATCGTGTAAAAGCAATTTAATTTGCATTGGATGTCAAAGGTATTCTATTTTGGTGTGTCTATTTAATTAATATTGGTCACTTGTTGGCACTCCTAACAATTAGGCGATGGTACACAGTTTTTCCAGTTGGTTATATATAAAAAATCCGCTAAGAATAACATATACACACACTATGTCCCTGCAGCTTCAAGAAATCCCTTTCCGCCGATCTGTTGCTCCCTCTCTTTGCCTGCCTAGAGGCTTCCATCCACCTCCAATCCGTATAGAAGGTGAGTTTATACAAAGTAGTATATATATTATTGCAGTCGACGTATAACAGTATATAACCGTAGCCAAACCCAGAATATCTGCAACGTAAACCACAGGCTTCTGCCTAGGGACCCAAATTATTGAAGGTCCTAGTGATTGCTGCTGCTCCTGGATGTCAATTCCCTGTGTTTCCAAATTTGTCCTAAAAGACATACTGCAAAGAAGGTTGCTCCAATCACAGTTGTTGGCCTTAATCCAATACCTCTGACCCCGAGCTCAGGGCTTGTCCCAAACCAAATTCAAAGCTGCAAAGGCAGGATCAGAGATCTCCCGAAAAAAATCCAAGACGAAAAACCTTGGGATTTTTTGGAGATTTCCAACAACTGTAAAATAATCACTTCACACAGGTTTTAGCTTTAAGGGCCATTTCGACCAGTACAATCCAGGGGAGGAACACTACCCCATTTCTAACGATTCCAAGAACACTTCTGTCCTGAAAAGTAACAACGTGGTACCGGTACACAGATGAATCAATGTGACATTTTTGGTTTTTTCACGTCGCATTTTAAGGGGTAATAAAACACATGGGACCAAACTCCAAGAAAAACCAAAAAGCCAGAAACATTTTTGAATAAGTCTAAAAGTAAATGTTCAATTAAACTAAAACGCTGTGGTTTGTTTTATTAACCATGAAACTGTATGTGAAATTAGCTGTATTTTCATTATGGTTAACGTTAATACGTGATTAAGTGCAAATATCCAATACCAGAATAATAACAATAAAAAAGAGGAAACCCGAGTGTGACGAATGGGAACATTGCTTTTCTAATAGCCCACAGAACCTCAACCCTCTTTCCAATGTTTGTTGTAATTTATGGATTACAACAAACAATCTGATTGGGTGACACCACAGCAGATATAGCAACAATTCTGTTTATTTTCCTGGAAAGGGGAATCTAAATCTGAGACCTATTTACGGTCCCTACGATTAAATCTCTGGAATGTTAAAATCCGCAACATTTGACTAGAACGCATATCCCAATGGTGAACAATACACAGACTCACATCCTCTTGTTTTGATTTGTGCTTTTGGTTCCTATCAATGCTGGGATAAACTCTGATAAATTATAACACACATAAATATTGGGTAAATTATATATGATAAACAGTGATTACTTATGTCTACAGTTAGAATTAGAGGGGGACTATACCTCGAGTTGTATCAATCTTTATAGTTCGTACAAAACCAAACTTTTTCATATTTCGAGTGCAAACTCTCCAACGTTTTCGAACTTTACGGAATTTTAAGAAATCTTATATGATTTGGGGAGAAGATACTCTACACTGTTTTAAATTCACCAATGGACAGCTATTTTAGCGCTACAACAAGCCCCTGTTAATAAAGACAGCTCGACAGGCTCCCATTTGAATGCGTTGTGTTCTCTTCTCCCGCCCACTTTCACAATGCAATACTCAGAGGGAAAGTCAATGTGGTGGTTCTGGGTCTTCGCGAGTGGGCCTTGATTGCTGGATCACTACCGACCGAATTTTCCAATGTGGATCTCGAAAGTAGCGTGCATTGAATGTGAAGGAAGATGAACTTTATTGCCATTTTCTAGACATTTAAAAGTGTAAGCAGGCTAGGACTTCTGTTTTGATTTACCCAACTCCCTCACGACACAGATACACACACTTACTGGCCCTAACTACCCCTTCTATGTACTGGTGCCCAATCTGTAGTCAGCTAATAGTCAACTAACTACTCGACCATACCCATTCCTCCCAATTGTAGCCAGAACGCAAGGGACTATAGTATAAAAAAAAATCCCAGTATCCCTCTTTCCACTGCCATAGGCCAAGATATTTGATTTTAAAACCTGCAGCAAGACCAAAACCAATTCACACATGTAGCCTTCGCCAATTCAAACTTTATACTTAAACTTTTCCCCTTTCTAGTTCCGCATTTACTGTTGAAGTCTCTAGCTATGACATTCAAAGGCCCTTTCCAACCCATGGTATAATAGAAAAGGATGAGAACAACAATCAGACCAAAAAAAATTCAATGTTTGTTCGAAAAAACTTTGTATTTAAGACTTTAAAACATTATCCTCCAAGAATTCTAACCCAATTCTAGAAAGTAGAAGTAGAATTCTTTCCCAATTCTTAGAGTAGGCGAAAACCCCTACTCTTTTATGATCTGGAGACAATTTTGCTCAACCCAGGGGGGTATGTTGCCCTTCCTTACTTCATATGTCAATCGGATAATTCTGGATCCACTTGGAACATTTTATTTATAATTAAAGAGTAACTCAAACCTGGAACACTAGTTGTCTTAAAGGAGCATCTAGAGTGAAAAAAAACCCAAATTGGGCCATTGGGAACGTTAAATTCATGTACTCCTGTGCTGCTTTCTCCGATATCTGTCAGTCACTTTTGTTTTCATTGGAGTCAATCTCTGTGCAGGCCCCCCCCCTTCTTCTCACCCCCAGGGGAGGACTAGGGCTTTAAGCCTGTGGGGAAATACACCAAGTTGCCCCCTTTTATGGTTGATTGCAAATATTTTTTAAAACCCACACCCACTCTGCTCCCCTTTGGTTTAAGTTACACCCAGTTTTTAAGACCACTACCTATTTTTTATTACATTGTGCCTGAACTATTCAAGTGATTATGTCCCGTTATAGGACCATTGTAAAGACCTAATTTTATTTACGCTCCCCCTTACAATACCCTGTCAGAGGGCGAGATTATAACCAAATGGTACACCCATGGCACAAGTCCAATTTTTGGGGCCCCCCCCCCTCACGTTCATTACCAAATATCACTATGTAACGGCCATGTTATTTGTAAAGTATGTAAAATCAAGATTGCAAGTATTTTGTCTATTTTATTGAATCATTTAAAACAATATAAACCAATTGACCACCATATAAAGAGCAATAAAACTAAGCGGATGTGGCTGGGGGTAGTGCTTGCTTACACACCCATTTCTGTTGAATTGCACCCTCCCAACACACCCCCCATCCCAACCCCCTGGGCCATGATGGCACCCATCAGATTGCATGGTGGCCAGGGTGTGGTGTGTGCTGGTGTTTACTTGCAAACACCCCTCGTTTAATGATTTATGTCACACATCCCCTCCCCCTCACAAGAACACACACAAACCCGGCATGATGGCACCCAAGATGATGACCCATCGGGTGATTGCACTAAGCCCCCCCCATACAGCATATTATGACCCATGATGGTCTCTTCGCACCACATGATAACATCCATGATGGGTGGCTCTTCTTCCCGTGCTTCTTCCCCCCATTATCGCACCCATGATTTTGCTCTCAGCCCCCCCTACCTAAGATGCACCCATGATGATGCTCTTACACCAATGAATTAATATCACCCAGGATGATGCTCCTCCCCCATTATAGCCAAGCACCCTGATGTTGCTCTGCCTCCTCTTCTTTCTCCCCCCCAAGAATGCAACCCATATAATGCTCTACCCCTCCATGATAGTCTAGCACCCATGATGTGCTCTTCCCTCCCCCCATGTCGCAAACCCCATGATGAGGCCTCTTATTCCCAACCCCCCCATGATAGTATAGCACCCATGATATGCTCTCCCCCTCCCCCCCACTGATGCACCCTGATGATGCCTTAACACCCCCAGCCCCCATTGATGAAAGCAAGTTGGATTATGAGGAATCAGATTCAGTTGTGGAAATGGAATGAAACAACCCTCTAGTTTGGAACTTACTTGTCTCAATGAACTAGCCTATGGCCCAGCCTTGGGTTTACGCAGCCACCTCTTTCTAATGCCTGAGGGCCCAGCCAGTGTGCATCAGTCCTCTTACGCAAGACACGCGGCGACCCACCATGGGATTATGCGCTGCGCGCCAACGACCCCCCCGCCCTCTGAACTGAACCACCAATGATTGGTTGAACAGTCAGTTTTTTCTCCTTGCCTCCAGATTGGGAAGTCCAGCTGTCAGGCCTCCTGTTTGGACGCGCTAAAGGTAGATCTACATAAAGAATAATTGCCTAATATTGTCAAATTTTTTTAATATAGATACTCTGGGTCCCCTGGACAGATCCCGATGGCCCCCCTGAACTCTGGTCCCCGACACATTGCCTCGGTGCCTTTGTATAATCCTGCCCCTGCCCATGGTGGGGACCTGAATCAACTAAGAACCTCAACCCTGGGTAGAACCCCTGGGTAATAACTTTCCTAATTCAGTCCAAAGTTTCCTTGTTCCTAATGAACTGGAGAGCTGCTATCACAGGTTAATGATCGTCTACACTCCCACTGGCCTAATGAACTGGAAGGCTTACAAACACTGAATAGAACTGGGGGGAGGCTGACTACACTGGCTAATGAGCTCGAGGGCTTGACAACCTTTGCTACTAAAACTTTGAGGCTTATTTACCAACAGCTAATGAACTGGAAGGCTCCTGACCAACAGCTATGAAACTGGAGGACCTGGCAAACACTGATAAATAACAGTTGTGGCTGACTAACACTAGCTAATAAATGGAGGTCTGACCACACTTGTTTTGAACTGAGGCTGACTTAAAAGGCTAATAACCTGAACGGGGGTTTTTACAATACAGTCATGACTGTAGGGCCTTGAATGACACTGGCCTTAAATCAACAACTGGAGGGCTCCTTACACTGGCTAAACATCTGAATGCTGCAACAACACTTGGCGTAATGATCTGACAGGACTGAACACCGGCTAATGACTAAGGACTGAAACCCTGGCTAATGAACTTTATGGCTGAAAACACTGGCTAATGTAACTGGAGGGGGCTTGATTGACACTGGCTAATGAACCTGAAGGCTGATTGTAATTGATCTGAAGGAGAATGAGTTTCCTGATCTTGGCCCATCTTGAGCTAGCGGGCGTTTCAACTGTGCCTTTCAAGCATGTAGCTTACTAATAGCTTCAGTGACAGCCCAATTTTTCATCTGAGGACCAGTCGGTGGGGATTTTTGCCCCTAGCCTACTGGTACCGTCCTCCCCTTCTTCCCCCCTTTCTTCTGTTACCAGATCCTCCATTGATCAGGCATCATTGATGATCCGCTAGGTTGGATCAGCAACACTGCCCAACCGAATGCCTGACACTTCTAAGTCTTAAAATGGTTGTTTGTTACACATATGCTTGCGGGTATGGCCCCTATGATGCATGTGGTGTTCAATGCATGTGTGTACAAAGCTTAAGTACCCAAACTACCTGGGGTATGACCAATGGAGGATGGTAGGTTAGGATGTTTGTTTGCGCTTTCTGTATTCCTTTAAAATACCCAAAACCATAAAACACAAACCCCCATACCCTATCCCAGAGCGGAAGGTCAAAAAAACCCATCTGAAGTTCAGATACAATTCGACTCCAGAAGGGGAAAAAAATCCTTCCTGACTCCATGTGCAGTTGGAGAGCGGACTAATCCCTGGACAATTTGGACTAAAACACACCTCCTTAACCCTGACTGCTATGGACCTTCAGTTACTTCGTATATGCAAACTTGTTCAAAGTTTCATACTTACATTTTCTTTCCTCGTAAAGTTTTAAAGAATTTTTTTGTCAAAAACTAAAAAAAGTGTTCATATCAGGTATATCAAAGTAATATGATCAACATGTCTGCACAATATGCTTCATTACTACAAAGTGTCTCTGATTAACCATAGATTCCCAATAGAAAAATGTATCAAATGCTTGTACATGAATCCTTAATGATAGGGTCCTGAAAAGCTTTTTGAAGTCTCAACAACTTTTCTCATCGTGCTTGTGCATAACTTATTCTTGCAGACTGGAAAGTTTCTAATGTTTCATTACAAACTAATACAGTTTTAGAAGAGCTAATCCCAGTAGTGTAACAAATGCTACAGCAGCCCCCGTCACACAGGGTCCCCAGGGGACCTAGGGGTCCTGGCGATCACTGTTTTTAAACAGCTGATTGTGCGCCATCTGTTATTGATCTTTTAAAAAGCTGATAGAGTGTATCTTTACTTGTGCGCACGATCGTCAGACACGCGGAAAGCCATGGCGATCGTGCAGTCCTTCCTCTGAGAACGCACGCTCGGCTGTAATGTATGGGCCAAAAACCCATACAATGTTTTTCAGACCGATCGACCGTAACACTGAACTATCAGGCCGAAATGTGCATGGTGTGGTACACAGACCTAAGACACCACACCACCCTTTTTTTGTATAAAAAGATGAGAACTGTAAATGCAGCGGCGGTTGAATTACTAACTAGTGAAATCTTGTCTGTAGGAAAGAATTTGCCCAAATAAAACGCAGCACTAGTAACACTAAAGTACAGTAAATTAAATCAATATTTAGTATATTGTAAAATAATTACTGTACGATTTTGGGCTGAAGAGCTCAGGGAAATTACATGTTTGGAAAATGAAAATGTAACTGTGGCCATAAAAAGTAAACTTATATGAATTGTTATAGAAAAGTACCGGACATAATTTGCTTCTGTTTTTATACATTCTGGCTTGATTTATATGTAAAACACTTTTTAAAAACAAAATGATACTAAAAAAAGGACAGTACTCCAGATACGCCACCAATAGTTTTCCCTGTGAAGCTTTGGGTATTAGCTAGCTCAATCAGGATTGGGTCTGTCAGTCTGGGGCATGTTGTGCCACCAACATCTCCGTTAACCGTTGACCGCAGGGTACTTCCGGCAGTGGCAGGCAGTGTACATTTGCCAGCTCTGTGGGAAACATTACCTTTTCACACCATTCTTAAGATTTTGGCAGAAATTAAATGAATTCCCTGTAAGCATGACGTACTTGAAACTTGTTCCTCTACACTGAGATTTAGCAATCGAAGATAAGAAAAGCTTGTGATAGAACAACCCTACAATCACTTCTTCTAACTTCCCCTTACCTCGTAACAACATGCTTTGTGCTCCTCACTCGATGGTAATATTGTTTGATATCTGAAAAGCATTGTAAGGTTCCCACACTGATATGCGCCCAAGCCATTGACCACCTGACCTGGCGGCTATACGAAAACGAACTGCCATTTCCCCGCCGGGCGGATCAATGAACGACCCCAACGGAATGGCATACACATGGACGATTCTTGGCCATAACAGCCTTCTGGCGCGTGTAGACGTCAGTGTCAGGGGTCATGGCCTCGGGATGCACATCATACGTTGTGTATGAGCCTTACTACTGCCTTGAATAGATCTTTTAATTACTCCTAAGCATGTAGTCTATACCTACTACCTGGAATTTGGCAAATTTTTTTCTGACCAAATACAGTATGTTGCAATAGCAATGACACTGGATATTACTCTGGTCATCGCAGGCATTTGGCCCTACAGTTTCCACTGTGGTCTGATCCACCCACTTGCAGTCATGGCATGGATAAAGTATTACCCTTTCCTCATATTTAACTTAACGACCCTTTTAATCCCAATCCACCCTTAAGTAAAAACCATAACTACTCAATGACTTTTGGATCAAATGGGTCCCACTTTCTTATGGTAATAGCATTATATAATGCTTGGATATATAAAACCCACGTAACATTCTTTATTTGACATGAAAATATAACAAGATACCTCCCTACCTATAAATCTGTAACCTTTAAAGGAATGTAAACTCAATATTTGAAGTCTTGCCCTCTGTTTGTATTATTCACAGGGAGGTGAGAACGCTTATTCTCACCTCCCTGTGAATAATTTTGCTTCATGGGACCGGGAACTTACCTTCGCTCCCCCCCTCCGCTCGCAGCCCGCTTCTTCACTGCACGCCGTTCTCTCCTGTATCGCACGCGCCCTATCTTTTTTGTATTGGTGCGCATGCGCCTAAGATAGGGCGCGCGGTCGGGAAAGACATCATTTTCGGTGAAGAAGGCTGCGAGTGGAGCGGAGCGAAGGTAATTTCCCGGTCCCCTGAGCAAAATATTATTCACAGGGAGGGTGAGAATAGCGTTCTCACCTCCCGGTGACTAATACAAACGAGGGCAAGACTTCAAATATTTGATTATTGGGTTTACAGTTCCTTTAACAAGACTTATCTATTCTGGCAGGTGTTTTTTGGAAGCTACCATAAATTTACTCTCCTTTAACCAGACGTAACTTAATGAGCCTCTCTGGCCTAGGGAGGGGAGGGTGGGATAGCCCTCCTAACTTTCTTCCCGCCACTCTTTATACATCCGTTCTATCCCCTATTCCCCTCCTCTTACTGCTAAAACCCCCCCTTCCCTTACTTGAAAATTCCTTACTAACGATGCCATGGGTGAACTCTAAAATGCAGGAAAACCCACCAAAATGCAAATGCAATACAGTGTAGAGAATCATGGACAAAAAAAATTTACACTTATGTACTTGACTTTTTTGGTATTCATTGGCACCTTTAACTAAAATATCAACTCCTGCAAACTCCAAAACAAAATCACATGTAAGGTTTATTATATACATCCTACCCAAAATCCTTGATGTGCTGATACACTCTTACACATGATATATTCTGCAAGGAAGTATCTTGGAGTTTCTGCATTGGACCACAACAGGGACTTTACTGCATGCCTTTCTCCTCTATCAAAGGGCGCTACCTGTAGGGCTGCCCATTAGAATTTTCTGGGCCCTATAACTGGGATAAATTAACTAGGGCTCCTATATTACATACGTTAATATCCATACTTACTTTACTCCAAAATCTTTAATGCAGGCACACACACAGACACTTACGCAGGCACACACTTAAATATAGCAGTAACGAACACACTAACGCAGACAGACACACTTACACTACATACCTAACGCAGCTCACTTTAGTAGATACACACTTAGCATCCAGTAATGACACACTAACGTGCAACAAACACTAACACAGACACACTCACTTATGCAGACTATACATACTGCACAGACATTTACCGGTATGCAGACAACTAAACGCACATGACACTTAATTACTAACGCCCATCATACGTAACGCAGCACTTAAGCAGACAGTAACGCACACTAATGCAGAACAGACGCCCTATGTGCGCACACACACACACACTAACGCAGACACACACCTGCGCAGAACCACTAACGCACATAACAGAGAAAAACATGGCGCAGAGCTGCATGTGGTGTACGTTACCCTCCAAATTCCCATATAATAGGTACACTTATAGAAAACAACATGGTGGCAGAGCTACAGGTGGCGTACGTACACTCCAACATTCCCTATAATAGGTACACTTATAGAACAACATGGTGCAGAGCTACAGTGGCCGTACGGTATACTCCCAACATTCCCCTATATAGTACACTATTAGAAACAAATGGTGCAGAGCTACAGGTGGCGTACAGTACACTCCAACATTCCCTATAATGGTACACTTATAGAAACAACTGGCGCAGAGCTACAGGTGGCGTACGTACACTCCAACATCCCCCTATAATAGGTTACACTTATGAAACAACAGGCCGCAGAGCTACAGGTGGCGTACAGTACACTCCAACATTCCCCTATATAGGTACACTTATAGAAACAACATGTCGCTCGGAGCTACAGGTGGCGTACGTACACTCCAACATTCCCCTATAATAGGTACACTTATAGAAACAACATGGTGCAGAGCTACATCGTGGCATAACGGTACACTCCAACATTCCCCTATAATAGGTACACTTATAGAAACAACATGGCTGCAAGGCTACAGGTGCGTACGTACACTCCAACATTACCCCTATAATAGATACACTTATAGACACAACATGGCGCAGATCTACAGGTGGCGTACAGGTACACTCCAACATTCCCCTATAATAGGTACCACTTATAGAAACACATGGCGATAGGCTACAGTGGCGTACAGTACACTCCAACATCCCCGATAATAGGTACACTTATAGAAACAACTGCGGCAGAGCTACAGTGGCGTAGTACCACTCCAACATTCCCCTATAATAGGTACACTTATATAAACACATGGCGCAGAGCTACAGTTGAAAGACCTCCAACATTCCCCTATAATAGGTACACTTTAGAAACAACATGGGTGCAGAGCTACAGGTGGCGTAACAGTACACTCCAACATTCCCCGATAATATGTACACTTATAGAAACACATGGCTGCAGAGCTACCGGTGGCGTACAGTACACTCCAACATTCCCCTAAATAGGTACACTTATAGAAACAACATGGCGCAGAGCTACAGGTGCGTACAGTACACTCCAACATTCCCCTATAATAGGTACACTTATATAAACACATGGCGGCAGAGCTACAGTGGGAAACCCTCCAACATTCCCCTATAATAGGTACACTTATAGAACAACATGGCTGCAGAGCCTACAGGGCGATACGGTAACACTCCAACATCCCCCTATATGGTACACTTAATAGAAACAACATGGGCAAGAGCTCCAGGTGGCGTAGTACACTCCAACATTCCCCTATAATAGGTACACTTATAGAAACAACATGGCGCAGAGCTACAGGTGGAAAACCCTCCAACATTCCCCTATAATAGGTACACTTATAGAAACAACATGGCGCAGAGCTACAGGTGGCGTACAGTACACTCCAACATTCCCCTATAATAGGTACACTTATAGAACAACATATGGCGCAGAGCTACAGGTGGCGTACAGTACACTCCAACATTCCCCTATAATAGGTACACTTATAGAACAACATGGCGTCAGAGCTACAGGTGGCGTACAGTACAACTCCAACATTCCCCTATAATAGGTACACTTATAGAAACACAAGGTGCGCAGAGCTACAGGTGGCGTACGGTACACTCCAACCGTTCCCCTATAATATGTACACTTATAGAACAATCGGCGCAGAGCTACAGGTGGCGTACGTAACCTCCACAATCTCCCTATAATAGGTTACACTTATAGAAACACATGGCCGAGCTACAGGTGGCGTACGTAACACTCCACATTCCCCTATATAAGTACACTTATAGAACAAACATGTGCAGAGTCTACAGGTGGGCGTACAGTAAACACTCCACATTTCCCTAATTGACTATGTACTCTTATAGACACAACAGGCGCAAGCTACGGTGGCGTACCCCCCAAATTCCACCATTAAAATCCTTTAAGTACGTATGCTTATAGACACATATGGGCACAGAGCTGCCAAGGTGGAGGATAATAGAGTGACCCTGATCTTAGCACATCTGTGTGCTTGCATTTCCTCGAGTATTGTACCTATTTAAAGGTGAAGGTGGGCAGTAGGAAGTGGAGAAAATTGTGTTTTCAGTATTCAACTATGGGTTGCGACCTTTGCCTTTAAGATCCACACATCTGCAATCTACAAGACACAAGGCTGGTAATCATTTCTATAAGAACACTGATGCACGGGACTTGAATTTCAGTGTAGCCATACACTATTATTCTAAAAAATGGCAACTTAGCAGTGCACGCATTTAGATTTCACTACATGTTTGGGTCCTTGAAAGGCAAAGGTGCAACCCTATCTTGTGGCTTATCATATGATTGTATGAGCCTTAACTTAGCCATACTTCAAGTGCTTTAATAGTTATCCCTACTTGTTTCACTGATCAGGCAACCCCGGACCCTTTAAATAGCTACACTAGTAAGAAATGCATTGCACAGAGCTGTGCTACGATCAGGTTCATTATCCTCCCCTTACAGTTCCACATGTGAGTTTCTAAACATACAGCATAAACAATAAAACACCCTCCTCCTACCCTCCAACTTCCCCTTTAACAGGTACACTTTCCACTAATATTGCTGCAGCTGACAGGGAGAACTAGAGACCTTCACACTACAACCCTGCTACCAGGAAAGTGTTAATCAGTGAATATCTCTGCACCACCCAGACACTTCTGCAATTTGAATATTGATGATTTAATATATAGAACTGATAATGAGCTCATAGCAGAAAAGGAATGGCACCTGAGCTGAATCTTCCATTCTGATTAAATGATTGACATTTCCTTAATCAATCCTCTCTGTTTGCGAGCTTTGCTTAAAAACTCTATTTATAAGGTAAGTGATGTGGGGTGATTATTTAAATCTAACCGTGGGGGCTCACAGTAACATGTAAGGTTCAAATTAGTGGTTTTCCATGGCGTTCACATACAACTCTTAATATGGACTTGTATGTTCTTCGTGGCAAACGGCTCTCGGTGAGGGAAAGAAGATAGGTGAGTAAGAACACACCGCACTGCTCTTTTATACAAATAATTATAAACGGACAGTCTGGGGTCACAAACCAGAAGGGTCCCATGCCAGGGCCCATTCCATACAGGGGTTACAGGACCCACCTGCAACTAAAGAGGGTAAATACCCTACTGGACAATTTATGCCCACTTACGCTGGCCTCACCAATAAGGCGGCCGACAGAAATATGTATGACACCAGTGCCGGTCGCAAGGCACGCCACCCCCCAAACAAAAGGGGCCCCACGTACAACTGCCCCACGGAGGAAATGTTACCGTACCGCCTGCCAACGGTTCTCCGCAGGGTCTAGCCAAAGACCAAAAAAAAGCAGAGCCGGCCGAAAACGGCGCCCGCCGCCGCAGGAGAGGGTTCTGGAGACCCCCCCCCTCCAGCCTCGGGATCCCTCTTGGCTGGGTGCCCAACCAAAACCCTTTTTCTGTATGGTAGGGGACCCTAAGACCATCCCCAATGGTCTTACATGCTGTTTAGTTCCTGGTGTAGTACTGCCGGCAGCTGCCTCTCAGCCACACAGAAGCGACAGTCAGTCCAGTCCCTCTGCTTGCAATTTTCTGCAACCAAGCCGGATAAATGCCAGGTAACAAAGCTCTGTAAGTACATTCCTGATGATTTTTTAGGAACAAATATGTTGGTTGGGGGTGGTTGGCTAGGTCTTCATGGCAAAATTGCCAAGTGCCACAATGTTTAGCCAATTAAAGAATCCAAACTATGGAATGATATGAATGGGGAGGGAATCTTGGGCATCAATTACTGTAGATTCCCAACTGTCTCATTTTATCATTCTAAGCAAAGACACATTACTGGCAAATCTGTGCAAAAATGTATGCGAGACTGCAGTCACTTTTGGTCTCAATTATTCTGTGTTGGGTTGCAAAACAACAATTCATTAAAAATTGTGTTTAAAAATGAGAGCCCCAGACCCAAAAACTTGGTAAGATATTCATAGTTAAGGTGACACAAAGTACACAACCTTGTCTTGTTTTTGACTTTAATTTTTGCAACATTTTAATTCAATTTTAGCAGATAAGTGCTTCATCTAAAAACGAAATAAGCTTTATATAACATGGAATCATGTCCGTATTTCTACTAGAATATAGCAGTAGGTAGGAGTACTTCATTTCCTGCAGACAACTCTTACCCTATGGATAATGAGATCATCGTATAACAAACCATAAGGGTCACTCACATTCCAGGCTTACATTCATATTGCTGTTCTACAAGGGTGGATTTTATAAGTTGTATATGCTGAAATTTATAAAAGTCATTTATTTAGATTATTTCCATATGTATAAAACATATGTACCGTATATACTCGAGTATAAGCCGACTCGAGTATAAGCCGAGGCACCCCATTTTTGCCTCAAAATTAGAAAAGATGATTGACCCCGAGTATAAGCCGAGGGTATACAGTACCCTAATCCTTTCCACTGTAGTTTGGAAACTCACAACTCCCAGCATGCTTGGTTGCTGGGAGTTGTATTTTTCAACCACCTATAGTAAAAAGGTAATGTGGGTGTCTGCATGGCATACTGTCCCCCCAGCACCCCCCCAGTACCCCCATCCCTCCCCCCATGCTTGCTTTAATAGACAACCGCTAACAAACTTTATTGTCCTTTAAATGAAATCTGTACACCAACATCACACATTAATTCCATGAGAAAGTACAAAGTCCTGAATCTTGGATTTACAGATTTCTGATCATTTTCAGCCTGCAGAATCAGCAAAATGAACCCATTGTTGCAGTCTGAGATCTCTCCAAAGTGATTGCGTTTATAGAAAAGGGGGGACGTTCCAGATAGCATTCTGCTGAAAGAGGTCCTAACCTTGGTTTTTTGTGAGGCCTACAGTAAACAGGCATGGCATACTTGTCCCCCCAGCCCTCCCCCCCATACCCCCAGTCCCCCCCCCAGCTCACTTACCCGTACCTGGTCTTCAGTCTTCCTCTCTCCTCTCGCAATCCAGAGGCAGCCGCGAGTCCGGCCGGCAGTTTCAAATTAACTGCTCGCGCTGCGCGATGACGTCATCCATCCCCCACGTGCGTGATGACGTCATCGGCAACCACGAAGAACTACTGGGACTGCCGCCGGACTCGCGGCTGCCTCTGATTGAAGGTAATGTTTCTTCTGACTCGACTCGGTATAAGCCGAGTCAAGGTTTTTAGGTTAATTTTTAAACCTAAAACCTCGGCTTATACTCGAGTATATACGTGTATGTATTATAAATAAGCTTCTATAAAGCTGCATGTTATGTGGTTATCAGGCACCTATAGAAAACAGGGTCTCCTACCTACAAATATTTCAGGCACATTTGTTCTTTAAAGAATGTCATTTGCCCAGTAGATATTGTTCTTTAACCCACTTGGTACCTTCTTTCATCACAACTCTGTGTAGTCAAACTTTTAAATTGAACTGATTTTTTAATTAAAGAAAAATAAGTTCAAAGATACGTACTTTACTCTACTGGCCCAACTATCTCATGGTAGGTTTTCTGTTGAACAGGGCCTATATCAGGAACAGGACACAGTGCTCTTCTAATCCATTAATAAGCTCACTTTATGTACAATCACGTTTTGCGTAGCTGCATGGGTATGTTTTGTGAAAACCATGGTACATTTTTTACAATCAATCAGCGTGACTATACGACTGTTTTGGAACACTGCACCTACTGTTTATGCTGGGTTCTGATCAATGTCATGTTAACATTTGTTTCACAGTTTACCATCTTGTTATATATGCAAGCATTTTCCCTGACCACAAAACATCTAGAACTGCTGAAAAATGAGAGCAAATAGATGCAAGCTATTGCTCTGAACCTTGCCTTATGCCTCGGGAACAAAGTTACGAATAAAATTCCATACTTTCCTCTTCCCCACATCCCTAATCGTTATAGTTGCTCACTACCCACCAGCCTTAAAGAATATGCTTGTGAAGGTTCTCATTCGATCCAGGTCATGGTATTCTGTTTGTATCAATTAGATCAATTGTATTCTTGAAGACGTTTCGCTAGTCATCCCGACTGGCTTTCTCAATTCAAATGACTTGTACAAGATCTGTGGCAATTATGTACCCTGGAAAATCCCAATTAGCATATCACAGCCAGGTGTTAAGGGGTGTGATTAATAGTGGCAAGGGTGGTTATAGGAACGCCGTAAGGTGTTCAAAACCATTGGTACATAGGCAGACAGTTGGTGTCGACCCCCCCACCTCTATTAGGCTTTGGTTCTTTATTTTCACATAAATGGCCTCCTAAAGGAACACTAAACCCAAAAAATTAACTAAGTGGCATCTGTTTCTATTATTCCAGGGAGTGAGAACGCTTATTCTCACCTCCTGTGAATATTAGGAACGATCGGGGGACCTGGAACTTACCTTACAATACACCAAACGCCGCTCCACTCGCAGACGCTCCTGCTCTAACAGCTTTTCTGTCCCGATCGCCGCGCCCTATCTTTTGAAATTGGCCGCATGGCCACAAGATAGGGCGCGTGTCGGGACAGAGCGCTGTTAGAGCAGGAGCGGCTGCGAGTGAGCGGCGGTAAGGTAATTTCCAGGTCCCCCGATCGTCCTAGTTATTCACAGAGGTGAGTAATAGCGTTCTCACCTCCCTGTGAATAATAGAAACGGATGGCACTTTTTATTTTTTTATTTAATATGAGTTTAGTGTTCCTTTAAACACCTCCTCTTGCACCAGTCACGTCCTTTGCCAAGATGTTACATTACAATCTTCAAAGGTATGTCCTTATCCTTAAGATGCAGGTACAACGTCTGAGTCCTGACCCGAGGAATTGGCTCTTCTGTGCGTGCTGGGCCATACGTTGATGCAGTTGCTGTTTGGTCCTCCCCACACATAAATCAAGCATTCTTCACTGCACTGCACTGCATATATGATGTCGCTTTTCTTGTGTTTTTGGTATTGGGTCCTTTGGATGTACCAATTGCTGCCCTCAGTGTGTTTGTCGGTTTAAAGCATACAGGGATACGATGTTTTTTTTGAAAATTCTTCTTAATTTCTCGGAGACCCCTGCTACATATGGGATGACCATGTTTCTTTCTCCTGTCTTCTTTTCCCCTTCACTGTTGGTATTTCGTGTTCTTTTTCTTTCTTTCTTCTACTTCTTTTGACAAAGGCCCCAGTCTGGATTCCGCACAAGTTTTAAGGGCTCCTCTGAGATGTTTCATTTCTTTAGCCTTCGCCTCTGTTGCTAGTGGGGATTTTTCGCTCTGTGTTGCAGGGTTCTGATGACCCCCAGCTTGTGATCTAAAGGGTGGTGGGAGTCAACATCAAATATGATCTGTGTGTGGTTGGTTTTCTGTAAACCTCTACTTCCAGTTTAACCATTTTCTTCATTAACTTCTACCAAGCATCGTCAAAGAAAGCCAGTTTGTTGTTTTTGTACCTCTTCCCTTGTGAATTTATGTTTTGGTCTACCGACCATTAATGTGTTCTGTGAAAAGCGTGTAATTCCTTCTGGGGGATTTTAACCCAGGTGTCATCCACATATCTGAACCAGTGGCTGGGTGCTATGCCCTTAAAGGTATTGCGCCTGTTTTTCTACCTCCCTCCATGTAAAGGTGGCCACCATAGGTGAAACTGGAGATCCCATAGCACATCCATGTTTTGGCTTATAGAACTTATCCCTGTATTGGAAATAGGTGGTATTCAGGCACAAGTCCAACAAGGAACACACCTGTTCTGGGTTGAGATCAGTTTCTGCTGGTAAGAGTGCTGTCCTTGGCCCAGCCTTTTCTCACCAATGTCAACCGCCTCCTTGGTGTGGTATACAAGTAAGGAGATGTTCACATCATAGGACACCATAGTCTAGATACTATATCTTCAATCTTGTTTGTGAAATCCGGAGAGTTCTGGAATGTGATGCTTAGAACTTCCCACCAAAAGTCCTAAGATGTTAGCTAATATTTTTGCCACCTTGTAATGTTCACAGATTTGATGCATGCTGACTATAGGTCTAAGTGGGGCCCCTTCCTTATTTATCTTTGGGAGTCCATATATGCATGGATGTGCCTCACCAGGGTAGAGGCGATGATACAATTGCTCGGATCAATGGCTTTATCCTTTTGAAGCTGTTGTATTAAGTCTATGACTCTTTCTTGTAACGGCTGGTTGGATCCCTTGTTAAGCCTCATATGTGTTTGTTATCAGCCAGGAGCAGGTCACCTTATCATGGTAGTCTGAGGTGTTGAGTACCACTGTGCATCTTCCTTTATCTGCCGGTAGAATGGTGATACTGAAATCTTTCTTGAGGGATGTTAAGGCTCTTCTTTCCTGTGTAGTCAGGTTAGTGAAGGAGTTTTTAGGCACTGGCTAAGGCGCGATACCTTAAGCGAAGTTGTTTCTGCCTCACTCTGTGGTACCTTATTACTGTGGATAGAGGCTTCTGTGGCTCTATAATATCCACCACAGGGATGGCTTTAGGGAGAATGGCAAAATTCAAGCCCTTAGCAAGGACTTCCATTTCTGGCTTGGGTCGGGTCCTGTTAGACAATTTCTCCACCCATTCCTCCTTGTTTGATGAAGTGACACTTCCCTCTCCCTCCTTTTGTATCCAAGGTAGTTGTTCTCCTTTGGGGCTGTTCTGGATGACAGAATAGAGAACCTTGTTCTGTTTGTCCTTTGTTTGCCCTACAGTGCTGATAAAGCTGTGCTTGTTTGGTGATACTCCATCACTCTTTCCCGATGGACACAGGTAGCTGTGAGGCCAGGTTCTGTTCTAGTTGACTAATGTTTGTGCATTAAAGCATCGACCTGTAAAATGTGTCTGTCGTACCCGTTCACTTAGGAGCTGTTGTTTGGAGCCTTTTGCAGTATCTGTTTTGGCTCTGATGCCTTTAAACCGTGGAATCCAGACGTATACTGCATGTTACTAGCCTTTTGTTGTCTGCATCGGAGGTTTAAATCGCAGGTGGTTTCTGTAGTCTGACAATTTCCTTGCTGTCTTTTCATATTGCCGTACAACGTTTGAGGGTTTTTCTCCCCAAATGATTTGAAATATGCTTGTGAAGGTTCTCATTCATACCAGGTCTGTTATATCTTTTGTATTCAGTTAGATCAACCTGGACTTGAAGTTTCAGTTCTTGAAGACGTTTCTTAGCCTTCACTCTTCAATTCGAATGACTTGTACAAAATCTGTGGCAATTATGTACCCTGGAAATCCCAATTAGCATATCACAGCCAGGTGTTAAGGGCGTGATGAATAGTGGCTAAGAGGTGTTATAGACGCCCAGAGTAAGGTGTTTAAAACAGCATTGTACACTGGCAGACATGTAAGAATACTTACCTTTCCCCCACTCTCTGTAAGCTTAGAGAGCCATTTTAAGATGTGCAGGACTGGTAAGGTGCGGCCAAATGCCATGTCACCATCATAGGGGGAGACGGACTCTGTATTCTGGAATAAAGCTGCCATCTTGCACAGTTGCTGGCTTTCTTGCAGAAGGTAAAGGTTAGTTTTCTGGGCTTAGGATCACTATATAATCTAGGGGTTTTGGTGGGTAATATGGAATTTTTATTCTGGGTGAGCCAAAAAAAATGTAGTATTTATGAAATGCAGAGAATATACACAAAACAATTCACAGATTTAAATGCAAAACTCGTCCTACTAAAGGATTTGCAAACAGATAGCTTGTAATTATTTTTTTTTTTTTGATTCTGCGCAAAAGTTTATGATGTTTCTAAACGTGAATTGTTGCATGTGTTTACAGTTCTGTACAAGATGTGTTATAAATACATAGTACTCACTGATGCAATACAGGTGTAAGTAAGGTATTATCATTCTAAATCTTTACAATGCTGTGGCATTCTGTAGTCTGTATGTGGATCTGGTTTACCTGTATCTGGATCGGTGTGTATGGGAAGAGTGTGGGCTGTGTGGGCTTGCCTTAAAAGTCTGTGTGGGCTTGCCTTAAAGGTTATGTTATATTTACCAGTCTGTGCCCTCTGGGCATGAGGCATCTTAAGTGTGTGTACTGGACACGGGTACATTTTAATAATTACCATGGTCTGTGTGTGCATCAGGGAGGTAGAGCAATGTCTAGCGCCCGTTATGTAAACTTAATGTTTAGTTTATATATAATATTGCAGGCAACAAAGAATTCAGATCTACCCAGACATGCCATGACTAGAGGTAATGAAACTGAAAAGTTTTGTTCTGACTGTGGTTCCACAGAACCTATAAAAGTTCCTGAAAATCCGGTTTAAAACCCATATTGATTCAAAAATTTTGACCTTTCGATATTTTTGATTGGGAATTTTAACCTTATCATTCCCGAATTTTCGATTTTTTTTTGATTTTTTAATTATTTTTTGAAAAATGCGTCCGATTCAAAGATATCGAAATGCAGTTCAGGATCGAAACCAGGTTAGTTTACAATTCATCAATTATCACTAACCATGACCTGGATGAATTAAACCTTCACATAAGATTGGTCGAAAATGTTTGAAAACATTTTATATTCATTGTATGTCCCTTTTAAGTACAGGAATCTGTATCTACGCTTATTCTCACCTCCCTGGAATAATGAAAATGCCCGGTAACAGTGCTTCACTTACTGC
The DNA here is from genome assembly GCA_019447015.1 of Hymenochirus boettgeri. Classification (NCBI taxonomy): domain Eukaryota; kingdom Metazoa; phylum Chordata; class Amphibia; order Anura; family Pipidae; genus Hymenochirus; species Hymenochirus boettgeri. The sequence goes on along the minus strand of CM033470.1, from coordinate 299,444,721 downwards.
AGCTGCTCCACTCAGTGGCTGCTTCCCTGTGACAGCGCGCTGTCCAGATCGTGAGCCTATAATTGCCTTTCTGTGAGAGATACTGTGTACCTGTATGCCTGAGAGAGTGGGATATAGAGATTGAGGCCTATTTAGGGTGCAGCTTGAAACAGTGTCAGGCAGCTATAGCTTGAATGTCCTGCTTTTATTATAATGAAAAAGTATATAACTTTTATTTGGACTGGAAGGTTTGCTTTACCAGATGGAGGCAACCCTGTGCTGCAATTAAGTAAGGTTAGTTACATTTTCTTTTTGTGGTTTAGGGGGCACCATCCACAAATTTTGCTATGGGCCCAATGATTTCTTGCTACGCCCCTGATTTTAAACCTTACTTGGGCTAATATTATCTAACTTGATTGGTTATGTGCATTTGAAATTTTTTTTTCTATTCATAAAGATGTTTTTAAATCAATACACTTTGAAGCAAATTGTTTTTCTTAATTTCCATAATCATCAGATGACTGACTTTTCTAGTCATAACTTGCCTAGGACCGGAATACCATGAAATACATATTTTCTGGCTACACCCTGCTCTAGGAAGCTCACATGTACTAAATTGTAGGACTCAGAGCTTTGTATTAATAAATAATGTTCTATGTATAAACTCATTTTTCCTTACTTTTCCCTGTCAAAATTTCAGCCTAACCTACCTCATCCTTCCATCATTTAATATCCAAATATTTCTTCCACTGATTGACATTATTTATGCAATCATTCTATTTAACTGTAAAAGTGTTTTATAATCTGCACACTGTGAGGAAATTATAGTCCTTGAGGAAAGACTTAATTTAACACTTGATGCAATAAAAACTGCTTTCAGTGGGTTATTGTAGTTGGATAACATTGATTGGTTTGGTTATATAACATTTGATATAGCAACTTTTATTACAGCAGTCCTGTAACAAATAATGACAATTAATAATGTGGAACTGCATCGGTGAAAAAGGATGGCAAGCAATGAGCAGATTTACAGCTTTCCTATAAACATGATCTCCAGGTTTTGGGGGGGTATTGTACATTTTTTTTGTAGAGAGGGGTGCACAGTTCATTTAGTCCACGTGGTGAGCTAATCTCCAGGGACAACTTTAGGTCTGTAACACAATTCCGTTTTTAGCTTTTTTAACATCATGTAATGGTTTAGTTTGTTTAAATTCTATTCAATGGGGAAACTTATTACCATAATGTTGAACGTGTAGAAATGGTCCTAAGTTATGTAAAAAACATGCCATTTATATATTCACAATCAATAAGAGCTAAACGTATTTTTAAGAAACCCACAGTTGCTGGGTATAAAACCACAAAAAGTCAAAGACTAATTACCTCCCTGGCTCCAGTTAGTTCATGTCTCCTTCTCCCTAACATTTATCTCTTTTTGACACAGCTGACTGACCCTAGATAATTCACATCTTATCCAAAGAAGATTTTAAGGTTTTTTTAGGTCCTGTTAAACCTTGGTTTTTTTTTAAAAAAACACAAAAAAAACATTTGTTTGTTTTTGGTTTTGCTTTTTTGTTTTACAGCACCATTATTAAGCAAGTAGTTGACTGGCAATTGTCTAAAGCTTGGTACACACAATGGGATCCTTTGTCCCAACCGACTGTTTTGCCACCAGCTGTCTGGTCGTAGGATGAAGTACTGAGGTCCAGGAACAGTAGCCGCAGCCAAGCATGATCACAGTGATTTTCTGTTGCGTCCAATCGCTGGCCGCCCACAAAGCCATGCAAATTTTTTGGCCCAACCGATTCACAGTATTGTCCAATCAGGTGGAAATATTGCATAGCCCACACATTTGAACCTCCCTCCTCCCGACCGATCCCATTTCATTTAACCAATTCTTCAGGAATCGCCTTACTGTTCTTTTTTCAACAACTGACCCGACAGTCCCGTCTGGCCCATTTATTTTGCTATTATATGTGGTCGCAAAATAGACAGACAAGTGGTTCCTGAAGAATTGATTGAAGGCTGTGGGATCATTGTGAGGAGAGTTCTAATGTAGGGCAGCTTAAGGGGAAGTTCAGGGCAAATACATGTACTTTTCAGAAAAAGAGCAGTATTTTTTCATCCCAATGACTTTATCTGCCAATTCACAGCATTTTGTCTGTGTATAATAATTGCAACAGAAAACTGACTTCCCTGTTTTGCTGGACCGCTAGTAGAAACTGTTATGGTCTTGCCCTTGACCCAGCGCCTGGGTTGATTCAGGTTGCTCAGTAGAGATTTTTCAAATGGGAGAGAATATGTGAATTATAAGACAGGCATTACCACAACTACCAATTTAACAATATCGATAATTTATCTGACTGTCCCTTTAAGGCTCCAAAGGAGGCCCAATGCCAGAGCACATCGACATCTACGAACAGCATTTTAAGTAGCCCGATAGTTGAACTTGTGTAGTGTTCTTTCGGGGGTCATTTTTTCTTCTGCCTGGCACTCACTGGCCTGCTTTGACCCAGTTTACACAGTCAGATGTGTGTACGAGTTGGAAAGAGACACCTACGGTACACTACAAATATTGTATAAAATCACTTTATTACCACCACCAGTATTAATATTATTTACAATCAGAGATTTCATCATTGTAAACTCAAGGAATACAGATTATAAACTCTTATGACCATAGATAAAGTCCAGTGTGCTTTGTCCTCTGGCTACACAGAGTTTTTGAAAAATCTTATACTCTCTCTGTCCCTGTCTGCTAGTGCCTATTAATTACACAGCATTGGATAAGTAGGCTCTCTGTAGGTTCATAAACTGGTAGTTGCAGCGGCAAACCCCTCTGACGCATTTCGCCCCTCTGGGCTTTCCTCAAGACGAGTACCAGTTTACTGTCCACCCGCCTTTTTTAAAGCTGTCAACTTCCTGTTTGCGTCATCAGGCGTGATATTGCCACGTCGTATGATTTCATCATGTGTATGTGCGTAGTATGGTAATGATCCACTTTCGCAGTCCCCTCAATAAAGTGGCGGGTGCCACTGAATGAAATACATTTATTACCATTATTTTTACCGGTACTTTAAAAGGAAAAACACTGGACCTCTACCTCTATATAGGTATCTCCGGTTTATACTCGAGTATATACGGTAAATTAGAATTGGGAATAGATTTTCAGTCCTCAGAGCTATCCCTTGTTCCAGTATTTATAATTACATAATCTTTACTTTTTTGGTAGTACAAATTTATCGCCAGACGGGGAAAAAGTCTGGGAAATATGCTTACTAAAGTCACCCTCCAAGATGGACTTCAAGGACAGGCAGAGGTTATACAAGTCAGAGATTGCGAGGGATTAAAGAATTCAAAAGGTAACTTCAATTGTAAGACTACCAATGTGGTCTATGCTTTAAAGCTGTGAGTGGCGGCAAGCTTTAGTAGGAAAACTAGACAAAACTAGACTACAAAAACTTTTGTAGCCAGATTCAAAGCACACTGCACTCATCTATGGTCTATAAGAGTTTATAATCACTAATGCTGCTCCTGTTTATTAATGCTAGTGGTTTTGATACAATGATGGAATATCGATTGTCAATAATATTAATTACTGGTGTAGCTAGATGTGTTGTAAATAGTTTCTTTTTAAAGACAACAGCTCCTTTACCCCCCATTCTTAAACTAATGGATAACTTCTCAGGGTTATCAATATAAGTTCTTATCCTTTAAAATGGTGCTATTTTGCCCCACCAATCAGATGTTAGCTTTCAAATGTTAAATAAGATCTGATTAGAGTTGGGGCAAAATTAGCACCATTTTTAAACAATAGAACTTTTATTGAATCTCCCTGTTAATCTTTTCAGTGAAAATACCATTTAAAATATTTTTAACTTTGTTCTGTTCATACTTAACATGGAATAAACTTTTCCCCATTTAAAATTACTAATAGGGATTTTATTCAATATTGCAGTGTGTGGGCAGGTGTCTCTTTCTTTAATTAGTGCCCTTTTTCCTGCATGGCACTTCTCTGTTGTTTTACAGGGCTATCTAGTGCCCTGCCAACTGTGATGTTTGGATGTGTGTAGAGGCTTGACTGTCTATGTATATTGAGGGGGTATTAAAAAGTAAGTTGAAATGAGGAGACCGTTGTCTTTCATTCACCACACCGGTAAGACAGTCCAAGGTACTCACAAAGTAGGTAAAAATCCTGTCTTTATTTCGGCTGCATCAGCCCCATACAAACACAACGACAAACGAGCATGTGGATGTCCCGCCTTACGCGTTTCAAGCCTACCGGCTCTTAATCATAGCGGGGGTGTATCCTTACTTGTTTCCGTTTTATACGGAGACTCACATCACAAGGGAAAGGTTGCTCCTCCTCTGTCATTCATTACACTCAAAAAAACTTTTAAAATAACAATTAAATAGCCTAGTTAGGTAAACATTGATACACATTTGTCATGGCATCAATGGTCTATAATGTTACATTAAAGTCATTTAGCTTTGGCTACCTCTTAATGTTACCTAAAATATGTTTTAAAAAACAAAATCCACAGAATACAAAATACAAACTCAAATCATGCTGTTCTGACTGTTAGATCCACAATAATTATTTCTTTAATATATTAACTAGCACCTAAAATTCCTTCATATATATTCATATTTATATATTGCTATGTTAAATAAATAAGTTAATATACATTAAGCTCATGATGTAATTACACATGTATCTTCCTTAAATATTGCAATACGAAAAGAGAATACATATTATGATTCAATCTATATAACATAAGATGTCATACCTCGAATTGAGACCCATGGTATTCTAGTATCTAATTGAATATCCATTGTACTTCTACTTTTCTAATCGACGGCTAGTCTATCCCTATTACGTATATCATGGTGGACTTTCTGTATTCCCTGTACTTTAAAGGAATTTCAAATTGGACTGATTACACACTGTGAAGTGACGACCCACAGGGACTATTTAATTACATTGAGATATGTCTCTGATATGTTCTCGTATCCCTTGATTTCAAGGAACGAACGTACATCCCACATATTGGATGTTGCATTTATTACAAGTGATTAAATAAATTACATATTCACTATTGCAATTTATGTGTTGTCTTATTTGATAAGATTTTATTCGTAACTGTCTTACTTTGGAAAGTTATGGACTTGTGCATATGTAACATGTCCTTACACCTATTCGCACCACATTTGTAGCTACCATTACATATGACAACCAGTAGATTTATGTGTATATTTATGGTGTAATAGGCTTGGTGATAGCATATCACCTAAGGACTGAGCTTTTCTAGGGACGAACTTACAAGCCTGCCCCTGAAGTACTGAATGCAGTGCAGGATCCTGTTCTAAAACAGGTAAGTATTTTTTAATACATCAACTATTTGTTTGACATGTGGGGTGTGATTTGGTAGTAAAAAAAATACTACCCTCTCGATTAACTGTAGACCCTTCCCCTCCTTTCCTATAGTTTTGTGAGGTATTGTATAGTTTGATTACTTTATTTTCCTTTTTCTTCATTTTTTGTTGTTATACTACCCCGTAAAAGATGATTACGGTTTATCCTTTTTGCTTTATAATAAGCTGATCTTAATAAGGGTTCCCTTATATCCTCTTTCCTTCGCCTGAGTATCATCTGTTCACTTTTCATATCATACAAGGTTTCCGTTGAACATTTCTTCTTAATCTTAAAACTGACCATACGGAATTGCCTTAGTGCAGTGTATGGGATGATTTGATGTGGCCATGAGGATAGATGTCCTTGCTTCCGGTTTTGCGGTAATTGCTAGTATATATTCTAGAATCATTAACTCCTATAAGGAGATCCAGTATATAACAGAGTCGCCCTCCAAAATGGTAAGTAAATCTCAAATTTAAAGGGATTATTATTAAGCCTCTTTCATAATGAATCAAATCAATTTTTGTTCCTCTCCATATGGTTAATAGGTTCATCTATATGTATCTATAATATGATACAACATTAGGATCTGGTCCTGTGTACATGGGTGGGGTGGAAGAAATATACTTCCCTCCCACCACCCCATAACAGGTTGCATATGTGGGAGAAAATTTCGCTCCCATTGAGCAACCCCTGTTTTGTATATAAAAAATTCCATCACATTGAAAATAATTATGAGTTACCAGATATTTGAGAGCATCCAAATGAACAACTTCCATTCCACTGGGTATATGCTATCACAATGGTCTAGAATGATAGCGTACTGCTTGAATGCCATATTCATAAAGGTAATACAGATAACCCATCTGCAGTGGTTAAAGAATAGCCACCTTCCAACTGATATCATCCAGTAGTTAAGAATGTGAGTGGTATCTCGGTAAGATGAATTCAATATCTCCTTTACAAAGGGTTGTAATAAAAAATCTATTAGTTTCCAAGAGACCCTCATTGAGTGGGATATGCCCGCCACTATTGGTCTCCCTTTGGGGTGAAAAATCCCTTTGTGTATTTAGGGAGATGATGAAAAATGGGGGTTACTGGTTTTAGAGGTACTAGGAAATTTTTCATGTCAGAGCTAACATCCACCCCAATGCGAATTCCCTCTTCAATTAAATTTTCTAATTTTTCTCTGAATTGTGATGGGATCTGATGATAGTTTAACATATGTTTCTAATATTAAGGTTACGTAAAGATTCTTTTAATTCTTCCCTGTCCAATAAACCACTGTACCACCCTTATCTGAATTTTCGATTATGATACTCTCATCTTTCCTTAGTAGTTCTAGTGCTTTAAATTCCCCTGATGTCATATTCTGTCTTATCGAGCATTACTAGTGTAATCATTATTACACTCTTGTTTAGTTTCTTTATATTCTTTTTCTACTAATTCTTGAAACTATCTATTGCTGGCTTCTGATTTTTCACTGGGTAATAATTGGACCTTTGCTTTAAATTATTGTTTTATGACATTTAGGATCATGCCTAAATATTGATAACCTGTGGATCCAATGTCAGAAATATTACCCAGACAATCAGATCATTTATTGTCTGTCTGTCAGTATTCATCTGCTCAAACTAATATCTATAAGAGACGTGTCAATGACATTCAGTACTATTTTCTAGGAAACATTTTCTTAACACGAGCTTTCTTACAAATTTGTTCACGTCCTAAGTGTAACCCAAAACATTAAAAGTTTGTGTTGGACAAACAGATAATCCCTTATTCAGAACAGATAGTTTCATATTGGTTCAAAACGCCTTTTTGAAAGTTTTAGTACATTGTCCTGTTTTTCTTCCGTTCCCTTAGTCGATATCCTTTGTGTCCCAATGTCCCTGTGTCCTCGTCTTGTTCTTTTGTGTCTAAAGTGAAAGTATTCCTACCCGATCTATTGTTGACTCGTGATGTAATGACGAGGAGGAGCATCCTTTCCCTGTGATTGGTCTCCGTAAACGGAACAAGTAGGATACCCCCTGCCTATGATTAAGAGCCGGTGAGGCTTGAAACGCGTAAGGCGGGACATCCACATGCTCGTTGTTCGTTTTGTTTGTATGGGGCTGATGCAGCCGAATAAAGACAGGATTTTTTACCTACTTTGTGAGTACCTTGGACTGTTACTTCTTACCGGTGTGCGCTGAATGAAAGACACACGGTCTCCTCTTTCAACTTTATTTCTAAACCTGTAGCGAAGGGTTCGGGGCAGGAGCACACCCGGACCACCAAGGAGAAATGGTGAGTACCTATATACCACGCAGTCCGGAAATGATTATTTTCAATTGAGAAATTAGAACTCAAGTGAGAGGCACGGGTATTTTACAACACCCCGTGCCTACAACAAAACCAAGTGAGTTAAACCTGTGTCCTCACTGGTTAAGTGCACTGGCTAGAAACGTCTTTGCTATGTAACTTGGTATTTAAAAAGGAACAATATCGGAAAATACTAGTTGCAGATAAGGGCTCTCTCATGTGTGAAGCTCATAATCCCACCCTCCCGCAACCGCAGAGCCCTCCCTTTCTGTGGCCTCCTGTACCACCTGGCTTCCCCTGCGAAACCAAAAAGACTTAAAATCTCTTCCCCCTGGGGCATGCTAGCGATCACGCCTCGTAACGCTGATCATGCCGCTCCACATGTCTTATCCCTTTCCCCACCCGACTTGGAAGCTCAAAGTGTTTTTAATTCCAAATCTCTCAAGGATCACGTAAACCTTTTAAAATACCTTTAAATACTGCAATAGTGTAGATCCTAAATGGCTGTTGGGTAAGATGCTTCTAAACCAGCATGTATTGAATATTGAATGATACACGCAGATTGGACGGCAATGTTTTTTGATCATATTGATCAAATATACAAAACATTTTCCTTTGGTTTTAAATAGACCACTTGCTATATCGATCAGCCTGTCAAAAAATTAACATTGTGCAAGGAGGAAAATTTTATTTTTTTTGTAGTTTTAAAGGGGTCTTCCGACGCTGCAATGGCTGGTCTTAAAAAAACTGTTGGCAGTGCTGTTTTAATATGGGCTTGTCTACCCTTATAGGGAAATTCAGTGGAAAATATATATTATTTTAAAATCTTAGTTTTATATTATGCATACCTAGTTATTCTACATATTCTTTTCCATTTTGAAAAATCTGTTGAATTTTATACCCCTTTGCTATTCCCATTCACTTAACATTAGTGAGCTGACTTTTTCAGGCTCTGTATGGTCCCAGGATGCACCACTACCTTGTAATGTTCCTAACATATATTCTGCTGATTGCTGTGGGATGGGGGGGGGGGGTCAAACATGTCAGATCTCTACTGAGCAACTGAATAAACCAACAAAAATCAGAAAGGTTTTTTATATCTCCAGCCTCTTTGTATTGCTGGTCAAATACTGTGTGTCATAAATCTATGATGGGGAAAAAGCCTTTGTCTCCAACATCGCGTCGGGACCTGGGAATCGATTGATGTCTGTAGGTTTATATGCTTATGGCCAATAGTTCCATCTCTTATGGTTATTGTTCGTCTGTGTGGAACTGGTATTACAATTTTGTCATTACTTCTCGTGGAATATGAAACATACTCAATCACATTATCCTACTTCCCCTGTCACTCATAAGTAAATTATTTAAAAGTTTTAGCATGAGATTATTCTTTGTGTATGGATATATTAAAGGGCAATTACTACACACTGCAAATTAACATTGTGTATATAGGTAAATCAACCCCCCCAAACCCAAAACCGCAATCGTTTGCTCAGAGGATGCAGCTAGGGAAATAACATTCAGTGGTTGACTGTAACACATCATATATATGATGTGACGTTACTAACTGGAAGAACAGGAAGCATAAATAGGGTAAACAGGGCATTGTGCGCATTCAATTGGTCTTTTAATTTTTCATCTTCCTGGGTTTTGGGGATTTACTATCAAAATTTTTAATTATAGGTATGGACTTGTCCTTTAATATTACAGATGATTGAATATTGGAATTACCACATTTGAAAGAGACAACAAAACCCATATTAGGGAATCATGCAGGATATTAAAGGGCATGTCCACCCTAAAACTAAAAAACTGGTCACAGGTCCATCTCTGCATCTGCCCCCGACCCCAACTGATATATTTCAGCACATTATTAGATGTATTATTACCAGGTATTTAAGGATAATTATTGTCCCCATTCTGACAAGAGTGGCTGGCTACTCCCTCCATGCAATCAATAAAGGCTGTGACCACTGACCAAGAGTGATGGCTGTTGTTTCCTCCCCTTGTCTCCTCTGCACATGCTCAACTTATTGAAAGCTCACTAAACAGAGGGAATAGGCAATACCTTTGGCCAGCAAGGAAAAGAACTTATGGATAATTAGCTGTTCTAGAATGTAACAAAGGGCCTAAAAATAGCAGTTGGTGTTAGGGGCATTGTTTTAACAGTGGACACGCCCTTTACTCAGCAACCACACACTCCTGATCACAGAGTTTTTATCCTCTAAGTTCCCCTGTAGTGATAACCTCCCCTTTATTAATGCCAGTGGTTTTTGGGTAATGATCCGGTACAATTTCGATGAGACCCAACAAAATTTTTGATTGCAAGAAACTAGGCAACGCCAGCCACTGCTAGTACTAAATATTGTGTGGAGACTTTCCAAAAAAATGTCTGAAATATAATTGTACCCCAGTCCAATCCCATTAATATCTCCCATGTAGAAGCACCGTTAATAAAAAATCATTTGGGCCCAAACATAGCTCAGGAAACTCATCTGAAGAACAATTGAAATTTATGTATGGGACATTATAAAATATTATCTATGTAACACTATGGAACTGTTTAGCCTAAAGATCTACTGCTGAAATACAACATACAGTTTTTAATAATGTCATAATCATATGTCAAAGGTCCTGTTGGTGCTATTGCTCAGACACTGGAATGCAACTTAACTAATGGCCTAGACTTGTGGGAAGTGAATGAATGGTGATTTTCTTCTCCTCTTGTGTGTCCATTATCAATGTTACTATTAGTGCTGGGGTCCATATACAGCTTAAAAAGACACCGGGGAAATCACATATGCAGAGCTCTCGCTACTTAACCTATGGCGATACAATACCAGAAGCAAACGAGATCACGTCTGGTATTGCATCGTGGGATTGCATAAAGGTAAGAACCCTCCGGTGCGCGCCTCAATACAAAGCCGCCTGTTACCTGTTAGTTTCGCACTCGAGGTAGAAGCTAAAAGTAACCAAATTGGTTTTGTATCAGGTGGCACTGTGGTACTTCCAAACACATTTGGAAAGAAATGGCACAATGCCCCCCCCTCCCCACCACACACACCACCACAGATCCATTTTTACCACAGTTTACTTTTGCAAGGCCACAGAAAGATACTTACAGGTCCCCCGGTACTATTCGCTGTCTGCCAGAAACATCTCAGAGGACAGAGAGAAGCAGGTGACCGGTGATGACTCACTGACCATAAAGGAACCAGAGATGGAAGTTAAGGATTTTTTGAACACTACACAGTTGGGCCAGTATGGGTTAAATTTTAGTTCTGGTGGGGACATGCCCTTTTAGCTGTATATATCCCCTGCTGCCTCTTATTCCTTCAAACCATTGCATTGCTTTCCTTTCCTTTCCTATCCTCATTATTGCTCTTTACATTTCTTATTAGTTTAAAACTGAATAACTTTATTTAGGAGAACACGCATTACAGTAACTTTTTTTTTTTTCGGTACAGACATACAGGACATTTTATTCCCATTAGCTGTAATGGGTCCATCCTCAATTGTAGACCATTTTTTTGAACATTTCTGGGTCATGTGATATAACAGTTTTTATGGTCATAAACAAAATTTCATCACCCACCAACCCCCACACAGGCACAAGTAACCTACTACTAACATACCCTTCCATTACCGTGCCAGACATACTTAAATGGTACTTTATTAAAAAAAAAACACATTTTAAAAACTTAAAAACTGGTGTAAATTCACATAACACACACACACCCTACTGATAAACCCTCTCAACCCTCACCCAACCTAACCCTTCTGTTTCTATGGCAACCATACATACAATCACAAATTTTTGTTTTATGGTCCAAAGATTCTTTTTGCATTTAGCTGACCTTAAATAACGTTTGTGTTAAACCTTTGATGCTTACTTTATTACTACTTTATTCATGGAGGGAATAGTAAATAACTAATTAGTCCTAAATAGAGTAACTCAATTTCTTCTGGGGGGTTTTTGCTCCCAATTCTCTTTCCTGATGTCCTCTCGGATCCTTGGCATGCTGTTTGCTAACTGTGGTAATTACAAGATTAATTGTTACCCCCCCAAAATTGGAGTTTATATAAACCTTATATTGTTTCTATGGAACACTGTCACCCCAATATTAAAAAAATCCTATTATATCTATAAAACAAAAAACAAAACAAACTTGTGGAAAACTTTAACTTGAAATAGTTAGAGGGGTTGTCCCTCTAAGTACAGCAGGGAGATTCAATAAAGTTCTTATAGTTTTTAAAATGGTGCTAATTTTGCCCCAACCAATCAGATCTTATTTACATTTAAATGCTAACATCTGATTGGTTGGGCAAAATTATCACCATTTTAAACTCTAGAACTTTTATTGAATAAACCTGTTTGGTTCTCTAAGAGGCAAGTGGGGTCTAGAACTTTTGATTGTTTTTGAATATTGGTCTTCAAAAATTTGCTTGATCTGGTTGTATAATTTTTTTCTCTCCAATGTGTCCCCCGACAGTAGCTGTAAATTGTTCTTGAACTCCTGCTCTAGTGCTCTATAGCCCTTCCAATGTATTGCATGCTTGTCCCTCTGTCATCGTTTGTTCATTTCCATTATATTTTCCACAAATTTAGGATTTGTTGAACTATTTGATGAAAATAGTTATAGGATAGAGTTGTGTGCTATTGTAATCGTTTGATTGCATCACTGGAGACCTCAAGAATGCAATGTTTAACCCGTTCTGCTACTTCTCTTACAGAACTGACCACTTGTTCCATAAAGGTGGTTAGTGTACTGTCCAGCCTCGATGAATTTGTGATCTTGAATATCCGTTTCCATCTGCTCTCAAAAAGTCACAAATTGGTGATATCTTCGTCTGTTTCATTTTTTTCATTGCCTCCATTGGTGTTGTTGTGTGTGTTACACAAGATCGAATTTTTCTCTGGAAATTCCGAAATGAGGTCATCGTTCACATCTCCTTTCAATTGGGTCCCAATATAATTACTGGCTTGGAATAGTTAATTTCCTGTTTGACAAACTGGTTCATATGATAAAACATGTTCTTCCTAGCCACGGTAATACTTATCTTTCACTCACTGGTATTAGATGTTACAATGTTGGTGAACATCACTGGTTTCTCCATTTTACTCCTTCTTTCTTGTAAATGTAAAACTTCAGGGGGAAAATGAAAGAAGGAGTCTGGAACCATGACTTGCTAGCTAACACAGGGAGATTCAATAAAAGTTCTTATCATAAAAATGGGGGCTAATTTTGCCCCAACAATCCGATCTTATTTAACATTTGAAAGCTCCAATAAATAAAGGAGGTCCAATAATCCTGTTATAACATGATTATTGATTTGCTGAGAATATGAGTCTGTGGTACATAGTTGTCATTCATGTACATTTTTGTAGGCTTTGCTACTTTAAGATAAACAAAATATAAGTATCCTTAAAAATATTTCACAGTCATCTTTCATGAGTAAACTTCTTCTAAGCACATAGAGTTGAACAGCTAGAAGTTTGTCCCCCAATTTGAAATCTTCCATCCTTGTGTTGTGTCCCTCCTTAGATGATTTTATAGTTACATAACATGCTGGTTATCTCCAGGTAATTTTGTTTTTTCCTACATCACCAGCTATGCTGAATTCCCAGATGTTTGGAGCCTTTAATAAGCTTTATCTCCATTATTTTCTCTGTAATCAGATATCTCCTTCTGACATACATTTGCCTGCAGGACAATGGGAAGACAGAAGAATCGCTTCTGGGGTCTTCAGAGGAGAAGATGGTAAATGAGCACAAACCCATGAACATTCTCTAGGAGGGAGCATTAGAGGATAGGGAGGCATGTACGTCACAGTGTGAAGTAAAATTAAATGATAATCTTGAAATGTATGTTTACAAATGCAAGAAGTCTGGAAAAACTGGGGAACTAGATTTCTCTGGATCAACTGCTACAGTAGGTAGGGTAATGTAGTTGGGTATAAAGGTTGGACTAGATTGGACTTATGTTACTTTTGTTTACTACGTATGAAGTTAAAATCTTCTGAATAGAATCGCATAGTAAACGTTCACTACAGAGCAAGCTAAACAACAAACGCAATGGCATCAGTGTATATCTGCATCATATTTTATATGACATCACACACCAAACAATTGTTTTGCTGCAAAAGTATGGTTACAATGTCGCTGACTTGTGTTACTAAAACATCTAGATAAAAGCTAAAATAAATAAGTAATAATACAATCAGTGTTGATTATTATAATTTAATTAAAATAATAGATAATATACCCTCTCTGTATTTTTATAATAATAGTGCAAGCTTGGTCCATTGCTTTATTTCCATATTGAATATTGCAATGTCATGAGTTCCCAAGCAGGATATAACAAAACTACTCCCATAATCCCATAATGCTTCCTAAGATGTAAAAACATCTACAGTTTTAACATGCATTTGCATACCTTAAAATGTAGATTGTGTAAGTAACGACACATTACACAAAAAAAATGGCTGAAATTGCAATCGCTGGGCAAATTAATGCTACAAAACTCAATTCTATCTATAATCACTTTATTGGAAGCTGTGACCCCTCAATATTATAAAAATAAACTATTTCCTATTATCCTCTATAAATAGTTTACTTACTAATGAGTTAACCTTCTGACTAGGATGGGCAGAATAAACGTTTTGCAACACGAGCAGCCACATGTGACTGTCCTGAAGCACAGCACACAATGCAATGGCATCAAGTTAACAAGTGATGCTGTATACTGTATATGTATCCTATTCACTGTGACATCAAAATTACAATCACCCAGCAACAAGATATAAAATCGGCAAATTGTTTTACTTGGAATAAATCATTGTTAACCACAGCCAACAGCTGACTTGTTTACTAGACAATGTTTCACCTCTTCAGGGCCATTGAGGGACAGGTATTGTGGTCTTAATGGCCATGTTTAGTAGGTGGGAAAAAAAACCATTTGAGATAAATGCAGAGCACCACCTGTGGACGGAACAAAGCTCTCAACTCAGACCAAACGGAGCTTTTCCCAGCTCACAGAGGTCAAACCAGGTTTGAAGGTTGTCATCACTAACGTATACCCCTTACCAGGTATTAAACTAAAACTACTGCAAAAACCCACTTACTAACCTAAACGGCTTAATGCTACAAATCTAAAATAATATATACTAAATACCTGTATCACTCTCCCTGCCACACTCAGGCAGGAATAGTACCAGATAATACGACAAGTACTAAATACAATTACTATACGTAGCCTCTCAGAGGACAGGATTCTTACTTAGGGTCTGTTAAGCACTAGGAGAATCAGCTTAATTATTTATAGAATAAATATCGTTTAATAAAGAACACAAAAACGGTGCAATAGTGGTTACAAAAAATAATTAATAACAGACATAAAAACAGCAACAGTAAAATAAAGGGATAAAAGGGAAAAATACTTATATGGTGGTCAAAGTCCAAGTCCTTAAAAGAATAAGTCCCATAGATAGGTAAAAGAGTTCCTTGGCTCCAAAAAGGTAACTCGCCGTAATCCACTTTGATGTTCCATAGATGTACAATAGGAGCTCCCTCCAGTAGCTATGTAGGCTCTCTTATCTACCCCCCAGGAAAAAGGAGGGGCAAATGATTTACCCCAACCAATTACCAACAGGTGTAGGCTGGACTGAGGGTGTCAGATATGTGATGGAAGACACACCCGCAGTGACATTATTATTTAGAGAATTCATACTCTGTGGTCCAATGTGCTACCAACTGGAAATCACTAAATTTAGTTATTGTCATGAATTTACCAGTTGATAGACACCAAACATGACAGATATTGAAAATATAGTTGACCAGAACGACATACTGTAGGTTTCCAGCCTCTACTAAGGCCTACATACATGATGTTTGGGTTGTACCCGACTGGTCTCACCTACCTGGGAACCATATTTCATATATCGCATGCCATGTTTCTCTATTACATATGCGAAGTTATTATAAGGTTAATGGAAAAGGGATTGTGGCCTTTATCATAGGTAACCAGAGGACACATTCCCTCCTACTTAGATCAGGAGACTCTAGTCTACTGTATCCTTTAAAGTAAGATACAAGGAATAACATCATTGGCCACCCTGCTGATTTTATGACACCTCAGCCAAATGGTACCGAAAATACAGAGGAAAGGCGAAAACACACACATGTCAATAAATAAAACAACAATGGAATCCTACTATTAGTGATATTATATAATTAATAACTATACTAGATCCTGGCTTACAGGCAGGATCCATATCATGACACCACACCCCCCAAACACCTGTTTTCGCATTTTAAAGAAATGCAAAAGGTGCCCCTGAAGGGACTTACCTGACTCTTTTCCCTCGCCACTCCTCCTCTGGCAGCTGACAGTCACTGCTACTTCCGGGTTGCGGAGGTCAGTTAAGGTGTAGTGTGATGTCACACGCCCAACTGCCTGACAGCTGCGACCAGGAAGTAGGTTAGCTCAAGGGCACTCTGCTGCTGAGTCTGTCTCCCCTGTTTTTTGCTCGAAACAAGCTTTGAAACGGAGGCAGTGGGCGGTGAGGGCACTGGGTCAGGTCCCTTCAGGGGCATCTTTGGCATTTCTGTATAATGCAACTTAGGTTATTGGGGGGTGCTCTAGCTGTTATATCAAAAGAAATATATCCATGCAAAATAGCCGCAATCCTGATATCAAGTAGTGAGGTTTGGATATCTGTGTGAATAAACAACCTAGTTTCTTCAAACACAAGCGCATCTGTGCCTAAGTTTTTGGTTTCTCTCTATATCCTTTATGTTTGGACTAATAGATAAGTAGGGGAGGATTGAATATCCCGCTGGATGGTGGATGAACACCTATACCATATACTACTGGCCCGCCTCACACTACTATATATCAATGTATGGGCACCATAGGGAATTGGTGAAAATAAGGACCAGCAAATCACAAGAATAATCAGATTGTAAGACTAGAATCACATTTAAAACACATTTCTTTCTTTTGTTTTTTAGCACATATTTCTCTCTAACTCAGAGAACCATACCAAAATAACTATATATTAATAACTAGTGTATAAAGCTCACTGCACTGGGCAGTCTGACAAGTCAGACCAAAGGCAGATTACCTAGGATACTTATATTGCCTTCGGAGGCCTAAAGAGAAATTCGCCACCTGTCACTTGGCAGGCAGGCAGCGTTTCTAACATAAAAATACAAATTCCGAACAGCACGAGACTTACTAGTCATTTATGGGCCACTGAGGTTAATATGGTTCATCTCTGCTGTCCAGACCATATTGTGCTGTGTTCGGCGCCTAAGGTAAAGATTTACCCCCAAGGTCATTTGAACTTTACAATGTGGTTTAAAGAGTGACTAAGATCTGCGCCACCCGCTGGTGTTTTTTCTTCTGTTCCATATTTAAGTTTGTCTATTGCATGACGGGCGGTTTATATTGGTAATGTGTGGGTGGGTGCCCCGTTATGTGCTTTGGATCCTGCGGCTGGCTATTTTGTGAAACCATCGTTGGACTTTTCATCAGTCCAGATACACTCATATTGCAAGTCCATGGAGCGGGCGGCCATCAAATTGTCAACCACATTTTCCTACAAACACATAATGCACACTATGCATGCAAAAGTCCAGTGCAAAGTGCTATGGCTTTTTAGTTGCAGTGGGATCTCAGACTAAATGAAAAGGAAACTCAACATGAGACATCTTGTTTCTAATCTGTCTTATGTGATTTAGGAATCTTTGTCTGGATTGGAGAAACGTAAACCCACAAGGTCTAAATAATCAATAACAAAACTAATCGCCGCCACTATTTTACGAAATTTCGGGTTTCCCACCTCTTTATGTTTGACAGCTAAAACATTAAACTTCACGGGCTGCATGGGGGACATTGAATTGTTAAACTAGTGAAATAATGTCTCGAATCTAACTTGAACCATTGGATAATATAGTGACCCTGATCTTAGCACAGCTGTGTGCATTGCATTTCTCAGTATTGTACCTATTTAAAGGTGAATGTTGGGCAGTAGGAAGTGGAAGAAAATGTGTTATATTTCAACTAGGGTTGCCACCTTTGCCTTTAAGATCCACACATCTGAAATCTACAAGACAAAGGCTGGTAATAATTTCTATAAGAAGCATGATGCAGGGTACATTGATTTCAGTGTAGCCATACAGCATGTATTTAAATGGCACTTAGCAGTGCAGCATTTAGATTTCATACATGTTTGGGTCTTAAAGGCAAAGGTGGCAACCCTAGTCTTGTGCTGTATCATATGATTGTATGAGCCTTAACTTAGCCATACTTCAAGTGCTTTAATAGTTATCCCTACTTGTTTCACTGATCAGGCAACCCCGACCCTTTAAATAGCTACACTAGTAAGAAATGCATTGCACAGAGCTGTGCTACGATCAGGTTCATTATCCTCCCCTTACAGTTCCACATGTGAGGTTTCTAAACATACAGCATAAACAATAAAAACACACTCCTCCTACCCTCCAACATTCCCCTTTAATGTTTATAGTGTACATTTAAGGGGAAATGTGGGAGGATACCGTACGCACATGTAGCTCGCACCATGTTGTTTCTATTAAGTGTACCTTAGTATAGGGAGAATGTTGGGGATACCGTACGCCACCTGTAGTCTGCACCATGGTTTTCTATAGTGAGTGTACCTATTATATGGGAATGTGGAGTGTACGTACGCCACATGTAGCTCTGCGCCGTGTTTTTCCTGTCTATGTGCGGGTTAGTGTGGTTTTGCGCAGGGGTGTGTGTCTGCGTTAGTGTGTGTGTGGCAATAGTGCGTCTGGTCTGCATTAGTCGGCGTACTGTGGCATTAGTGTGCGTTACTGTCGCATAAGTGTGCGTTTAGTACATTAAGTGTTCAAGTCGTGCGTGAGTTTGTCTGCATACCGTAATGTCTTGGGTACATTATTATATGTCTGCATAATGTGAGTGGTTCTGTGGTAGTGTTTGTGTGAACGTTAGTGTGTCCATTATGGATGCATAGTGTGTATCTACATAAGGAGCGGTTAGTTATGTATGTGTAAAGTGTGTCTGTCTGACTTAGTGTGTTCGTTAATGTCTATTAAGTGTGTGCCTGCGTAAGTGGTCTGTTGTGTGTGCCTGACATTAAAGGATTTGGAGTAAAGTAATGTATGTGATTAACGTATGTAATATAGGAGCCTAGTAATTTACCCAGTATAGGGCCCAGAAATTCTAATGGCGAAGCCCTACAGGTAAGCGCCCATTGATAGAGGAGGGAGAAGGCAGGCAGTAAGTCCCTGTTGTTGGTCCAATGGCAGAAACCCAAGATACTTCACTTTGCAGAATAGATCCATGTGTAAGAGTGTAGCGCACATCAAAGGATTTGGTAGGTATCGTACTTAATAAACCTTACATGTGATTTTGTTTTGGAGTTTGCAGGAGTTGATATTTTAGTAAAGGGCCAATGAATTACCAAAAAAGTCAAGACATAAGTGGAAATTATTTTTTTGTCCATGATTCTCTACAATTGGAGCATTTGATTTCTGGTGGCGTTCCTGCATTTTTAGAGTTCACCCTGGCCATCGTTAGTAAGGATTTTCAAGTAAGGAAAGGGGGGGTTGCCAGTAAGAGGAGGGGAATAGAGGGAGCGAACGGATGTATAAAGAGTGGCGGGAAGCAGTTAGGAGGCTTAGTCCCACCATCCCTCCTAGGCCAGAGTAGGCCTCATTAAGTTACGTCTGGTAAAGGAGTTAAAATTTCATGGAGCTCCAAAAAAACACCTGCCAGAATAGATAAGTCTTGTTAAAGGAAACTGTAAACCCATATAATCAAATATTTTGAAGTACTGCCTCCGTTTGTATTATTCACAGGGAGGTGAGAAACGCTGATTCTCACCTCCCTGTGAATAATATTTTGCTCAGGGGACCGGGAATTACCTTCGCTCCGCTCCACTCGCAGCCAATTCTTCACCGAACTGCCTGTTCTTTCCAGACGCGACGCCCTATCTAGGGCATGCGCACCAATACAAAAGATAGGGCGGGCGATCAGGAGAGACAGCTGTCAGTGAAGAAGCGGCTGCGAGTGGAGGGGAGCGAAGGTTAATTCCCGGGTCCCCTGAGACAACAGTTATTCACAGGGAGGTGGAATAAGCGTTCTCACCTCCCTGTGCGGTGAATAATACAACCAGAGGGCAAAGACTTCAAATATGGAGTTTACAGTCCTTTAGGTTACAGATTTATAGGTAGGAGGTATCTGTATTATTTCTGTTCAAATAAAGAATGTTACGTGGTTTTATGAATCCAAGCATTATTAATGCTGATTACCAATAAAGCTGGGACCCCATTTGATCAAAAGTCATTGAGAGTAGTATGGTTTTTTACTTAAGGGTGGATTGGGATTAAAAGGGTCGTTAAGTTACATATGAGGAAAGGGTAATTTACTCTTATCCATGACCATGATGACTGCAAGGGGTGGATCAGACCACAGTGGAAACTGTAGGGCCAAATGCCTGCCCGAGACCAGATAATATCCAGTGTCAATGCGCTCATTGCAAATACCTGTATTTGGCAGAAAAAATTTGCCAATCCATGTAGTAGGTAGACAAGACTTAGGACTAATTAAAAAGATCTATTTCAAAGGCAGTTCAGGCTCATACACACGTATGATGTCATCCCGAGCCATGACCCCTGACACTGACGTCTACACGCGCCGAATGGCGTTATGGCCCAGGAATCGTCCATGTGTATGCATCCGTTGGGGGCGTTCATTGATCCGCGCGGCGGGAAAGCCAGTTCGTTTCGTATAGCCGCCAGTGTAAGGGGTCATGGCTTGGGCGCATATCAGTGTGGGAACCAGTACAATGGCTTTTCAGAATCAAATAATATTACCATTCAGAGTGAGGAGCAAAAGCATTTGTGGACGAGTAGTGGAAGTTAAGAAGTGATTGTAGGGTTTGTTCTATCACAATGCTTTCTTATCTTCATGCTCTAAATCGACAGTGTAGAGGAAACAGTTTTTCAAGATACGTCATCTTACGGGAATTAATTTTAATTTCTGCCAAAATTCTTAAGAATGGTGTAAAATGTATGTTTCCCACGAGATGGCAAATGTACACTCCTGCCATGCCGGAGTCCCTGCGGGTCAACGTAAGGGTTGTGGCCACACAGCCCAGCTGACCAGCCACCTGATTGAGCTAGCTAATACCCAAAGGTCACAGGGAAACTATTGGTGGCGTATCGGATTACTGTCCTTTTTTTTAGTACATTTTGTTTAAAAAAAGAGGTTTACATATAAATCAAGCAGAATGTAATAAAAGACAGAAGCAAATCTATTTACGGTACTTTTAATAACAAGTCCATAAAGTTTACTTTTTATCGGCCCACAGTACATTTCATTTTCAAAAATGTAATTTCCCTGAGCTCTTCAGCCCAATCGCTACAGTAATTATTTTTACAATATGAATAAATGTAATTAAATCTTACTTTAGTGTTCTAGTGCTGCCGTTTTTTGGGCCATTCTTTCTAAAACAAAGATTTCACTCGTTAGAATTCAACCGCCGCGCATTTTACAGTTCTCAATCTTTTTATACGAAAAAGGGGGGGTGTGCGTGTCTTAGGTTGTCGTAACACACCATGCAAATTTTTCGGCCTGATAGTTCAGTGTATCGGTCGATTTGGTCTCTGAAAACAGTGGATGGGTTTTTCCCATTACATTACAGCCGAGCGGTGGCGTTCCATAGAGGATGCACGACCCAGGTTTTCCGCGGTGTCGGACGATCGTGCGCCCACGTAAAAGATACACTACTATCAGCTTTTTAAAAAGATCATACAGATGGCGCACAATCAGCTGTTTAAAAAGTTGATCGCAGGACCCCTAGGTCCCCTGGGGACCTGTGATGACTGGGGGCTGCTGTAGCATTGTTACACTATGCGTATTAGCTCTTCTACAACTGTTATAGTTTAGTAATCAGCATTAGAAAATTACAGTCACAAGAATAAGTTATGCCACAAGCATGATGAGCAAAAATTGTGAGACTTCAAAAAGCTTTTAGACCCTATCATAAGGATCATGTACAAGCATTGCTACCTTTCTTCTATTTGAATCTATGGATTCAATCAGAGACACTTTGTTTATAATGAAGCCAATTGCTTGCAGAATGTTGCCTCATATTTACTTTGATAATTATGATACTGAACACTTTTTTTATTTTTTGCAAAAAAAACGAATAAAACTTACGTAGACAGGAAAATGTATAAGTATAACTTTGAAAATTTGCATATAACGAAGTACTGAAGGTCAATAGCAGTCAGGGTTTAATGGAGGTGTGTTTAGTCCCCCCCCCCCCCAAATTGGCCAGGGATTAGCCGTATCCAACGCCCACATGGAGTCAGGACGGATTTTTTCCCCTTGGAGTGAATTGTCCTGACTTCAGCGGGTTTTTGCCTTCCAGCTTGGCGATAGGGTATTTGGGGTTGGTGTTAGGTTTTGGGTATTTAAAGGAATAAAAGACAAAGGCGAAAAAAATCCGTAAACTACCCTCCTCACATTGGTCATACCCAGGTAGTTTGGGACTTAAGATTTGTACACACATGCATTGTACACACATGCAATCATGGGGGCATACCCAGCCGAAGCCACTATGGTACAAACAACCATTTTAACTGACTAAAGATAATGTACAGGCATTCGGTTGGCTTGTTGGATGATTCCAACCCAGCGGATCATCAATGCATGCCCTGATCAAAGCCCCACAACTTACAATAGAAGGCCGAAATGGGCATTTGTACAATCGTATGTGGCCGCACGCGGCCCCACTGATTGCACGGTGTGGAGGAGACCTTACACTCCAGATACAGTTGCCGGCTATTCTCGGGACGTGATTCTATTGAACGGGCAACACCTATGGGAGGGACCGCATCTGCTGATGCGATCCCCTGAATTGCTGGCCAGGGAGGGGGGCAGCCATCAGAGAGCATCGGCAAAAGTTAGGGTAAAGGCCGCATCTATAGTGGGGTGGGAACAAAAAAAATCATGTTTTTTTTTTCTTTACATGAGTTCGTATATTCCCTCAACCCCCAGAGTGTTTCACTTTGTTCATGTCCCTCTCTGTCCTGAGATTACACAAGGTAGAAGAAAGTGATTTGGCATTCCTCTACCCAATTGTAGTCAAACACACTCTTGAACGTTGATCCTCTTCCTGCTATCAAGTTCCCATCCCTTGAGCATTAGCAGGGGGAGAGCAGGTAGGCTTGATGGCAGAGATAAAGGCTGCACTGGACCCCCCTTCTGGACAGGCTTGTCACTGTTTGATGATGGGCACAAAGAGAGAAATCGGTATTGCAGCAGGACACAGAGAGATCTGTTGTCTCCAGGACCAGCTTGCTCTATTGGCCAACTATGCGTGGGTGAATTCAGGGTTGTGACTTTTAAGTCCTACTGCACATGAAAGCTTGTCGGTTAGCCGGAGATTAGACATGGAGGATCGTGGTAACAGAAGGAAAGGGGGGGAACAGGGGAGGACTGTACCAGTAGGCTGAGGGGCAAATCCCCCCGGCTGGTCTCAGATGAAAAATTGGGCTGTCACAGAAGCTATTAGTAAGCTACATGCTTGAAAGGCACAGTGAAACGCCCTAGCTCAAGCATGGGACAAAGATCAGGAAACTATTCTCCTTCAGATCAATTTACCAATCAGCCTTCAGGGTCATTAGCCAGTGTCATCAGCCCTCCAGTTCATTAGCACAGTGTTTTCAGCCATCAAGATCATTAAGCAGGTTTCAGTCCTTCAGATCATTAGCCTGGTGTTTTCAGTCCTTCAGATCATTAGCCAGTGTTGTCAGCTTCAGATGTTAGCCAGTTGTAAGTCAGCCCTCAGTTGTTAGCCAGTGTCATCAGGCCCTCAGTTCATGACTGTATGTCCTCGTTCATTAGCCAGTGTAATCAGCCCTCCAGTCAGACTAGTTTTCAGCATCCAGTTTATAAGCCATTTTAAGTCAGCCCTCCAGTTCAATAACAGTGTGTGTCAAGCCCTCCATTTCATTAGCTAGTGTTAGTCAGCCACCCACTTATTATTCAGTGTTTGCCAGTCCTCCAGTTCATTAGCTGTTGTTAGGCAGCCCCTCCAGTCATTAGTGTGTTAATCAGCCCTCCAGTTTATTAGCAATGTTGTCAGCCCTCCAGTCATTAGCCAGTGTTAGTCAGCCTCCCCCCCCCAGTTCTATTCAGTGTTGTCAAGCCCTCCAGTTCATTAGCCAGTGTTAGTTAGACGTTCATTAACCGGGTGTGATAGTCAACTCTCCAGTCATTAGGAACAAAGGAAACTTTGACTGACTTAGGGTTAGAAGTATAACCAGGGTTGAGGTCTTAGTGATTCAGGTCCCCACCCTGGGCAGGGCAGGGCAGGATTATCCACAAGGCACCCGAGGCAAGTGTCTGGGGCCGATGTCAGGGGGGCCCATCGGGATCCTCCAGGGGCCAGTATCTATATTAAAAATTTGGACAATATTAGGCAATTATTCTTTATTATAATCTACCTTTAGCGGCGTCCAAACAGGAGGCCTGACAGCTGACTTCCAATCTGGAGGAGCAAGGAGAACTGTACTGTTAACCAATCATTGGTGGTTCAGTTCATAGGGGGGGCGGTCGTGGCGCGCAGCGCATCATCACTGGTGTGCGCCTGCGTGTCTTGCGTAAGAGATGCTGGCACGGCGGGCCACCAGGCATTTAGAAGAGGTGTGCTGCGTAACCCAAGGCTGGGGCATAGGCTAGTTCATTGAGACAAAGTAAGTTCCAAAACTTATAGTTGTTCCTTCCATTCCAAACTGAATTGATCCTCATAATCCAACTGCTTTCATCAATGGGGGCTGGGGGTGTTAAGAGCATCATCATGGGTGCTATCATGGGGGGAGGGAGGAGAGCATCATCATGGGTGCTATACTATCATGGGGGGGTAAAGAGCCTCATCATGGGTGCTATCATGGGGGGAGGGAGAGCATCATCATGGGTGCTATACTATCATGGGGGGGTAAAGAGCATATCATGGGTGCTATTTGGTGGGGGAGAAGAGCAACATCATTGGTGCTATAATGGGGGGAGGCATCATATGGGTGTCTATACTATCATGGTGGTGTAAAGAGCATCATCATGGGTGCTATCTTGGTAGGGGGGGGAGAGCAACATCATGGGTGCTATAATGGGGGGAAGAGCACCATCATGGGTGTTATCATGGGGGGAAGAGCACCATCATGGGTCATATCATGGCTGCTATTGGGGGGGGCTTAGTGCAATCACCAGATGGGTTCATCATCATGGGTGCCATCAGGCCTGGGGTGTGTGTGTCTGTGAGGGGGAGGGATGTGTGCAAACATTAATCAGAGTGGTGTGCAAAGTAAACACCAGCACACACACACACCTGGCCAACAGTGCAATCTGATGGGTGCCATCATGGCCAGGGGGGTTGGGGTGGGGGGGTGTGAGGGTGCAATCAATCAGATGGGTGTGAAGCAAGCACTACCCCCAGCCACATCTTAGTTTTATTGCTTTTATATTGTGGTCAATTTTATGTATGTGTTAAATGGAAAGTATGTAAAATCAAGATTGCAAGTATTTTGTAATATTTATTAAACCATTTAACAACATAAATAAATTGACCACAATATAAATAGCAATAAACTAAGAGGATGTGCTGGGGGTAGTGCTTGCTTGCACACCCATCTGATTGATTGCACCCTCATACACCCCCCCACCCCAAACCCCCTGGGTCATGATGGCACCCATCAGATTGCACTGGTGGCCAGGGTGTGTGTGTGCTGGTGTTTACTTGCACACCCATCTGATTAATGATTTGCACACATCCCCTCCCCCTCACAGACACACACACCCCAGGCCAT